>CM053605.1:61593682-61730648 GCA_028646535.1 Procyon lotor
CCTGCTTCTCCCGCTACCATTCCCTCTGCTTGTGTTCCCTCTCTCG
The DNA here is from genome assembly GCA_028646535.1 of Procyon lotor. Lineage (NCBI taxonomy): Eukaryota > Metazoa > Chordata > Mammalia > Carnivora > Procyonidae > Procyon > Procyon lotor. The sequence goes on from CM053605.1 coordinate 61,593,729, forward strand.
CTGTGTTTCTTTCTGTCAAATAAATAAAATCTTTAAAAAAAAAAAAAAAAAGATTTTTATTTATTTGAGTTAAAGCAACAGTGAGGAAGAGGGAGAGCACAAGCGTGGGAGGGGGGTAGTAGGTGGGGGTAGAGGGAGAAGCAGGCTCTCCCTCTGAGCAGGGAACTCTCCCGTGAGCAGGGAGCCTGACACTCAATCCCAGTTACCTAGGATCATGACCTGAGCCGAAGGCAGTTGCTTAACCGGCAGAGCCACCCAGGTGCCCCTAAAATTTTATAATTTGGTCTTGTCTTTCACTTTACATTTATTGCTAGGAAGCTCAGAGGTGAACCACCTACATCTAAGGCAAGACCTTATGATAGGTGTTTCTGTGTTTCAAGTTTACCTTGTGTTTCATCTTTCTTCCTTCCCCTTATTTTCCAGTTTTTTGTATGAATTTATATTTTGAAAGCATCTGTTCTGCTATTCATATTTCTCTAAGTCACATTAAATTATTTTGGAATAAAATGGGCTATAAATAACCATGTAAAGTTTATTTATTGCCATCAGAAGACACACACAGGAACTTTTCTTCCTCTTTGTGTCCCCTCCCCTGCCCCCTCTCTTCCTTTTGTATGAATTTCTCAAGTCATGGATGACTAATCTCCTCTGTGGTTTCTTAGACTTGCCAGGGGCAGGGGAATCCCTTCTGAAGCTTTTTGCTGGTAAGGAGCTACCAAGTATAGGTCATTTTGCTGGGTGTGCCCAATATAAGAATGCCTGACTTGAGAGAACAAGTAGGGCTGAAATACATCCTAAAGGAAGAAAAGGTATCTTTTTCTCATATGCCAGCTCAGAGGGGGCCTTTTTCTAACTCACAGGGTACCACATATATTGCCCTGGTCTTTGTCTCAGCCCTTTCAGCTGAATTATAAACTCTCAATACCAAAGTTGCTGATGGTGGATAAAAGCCGCCTTGAATGAAGCAAAATTTCAAATTTATTTTACCTTTATATTTTTATTTCATTATCCTCTAAATTTGACATATTATAGGAAATGAAGTTAGTCATAAATCTTTGTAATAACCAAAATAATAATTTTCTAATTGTTTTGTTTTAGTATATGAATCACTTTCAAAGGTACATATTTAGTACGAATTATATCTTAAATTTTCTATAAAAGAAATAAGGGCTTTGTTTTGCATTCCAGTTAACTATAGAATATTTGAATTATTTCCTTTGACCAAGAAATTCAGCTGGAATTGGAACTCCATAGTCATCATTTTCTGAAAATTTGCTATTTCATGTCATTGTAGTAAAGATGGTGATTAGCAACTTGTGCTAATGTTTAATACTGAATACACACTCCTTTCAAATGACACATAATGTTTGTAATGAGACCTGTTCTCTGAGATTCTGTTCTCTTGGCACAGTTTTTTCTACTTGGGTGTTCTTGTTGTTATTAATTTTACTGTCACTTTGTTTTGTTTTCTATTTCAGTACATTAGAATTTTATTTCACAAATAGAGTAAATATGATTTAAGTAATGTAATTTAATGCCTTGATATGATTATATTGTAAAAGCATCGTTAAAAGCTCTTAAAATTAAAGCATGCTATGTTCCTAATAAGACATGGCTTTAGTATATCTAGAATTAAGATAAATGCAGTTTTGCAGATTAAGAAAAAAAATCTCCTAAATATTTTTTTTAATTTTTATTAACATATAATGTATTATTTGCCGCAGGGTACATGTCTGTGAATTGTCAGGCTTACACATTTCACAGCACTTACCATAGCACATACCCTCCCCAATATCTACAACCCAGCCACCCCATCCCTAGCTGCCCCCCCCACACCGCCTCCCAGCCACCCTTAGTTCGTTTTGTGAGTCTAGGAGTCTCTTATGGTTTGTCTCCCTCCCCATCCCTTCCTGTTAAATATTTTTAAAGTAGTGAATTAGTTTATCATTTTGACAGAGTATGTGTTTTTGTCTTATACCTTAGTTAATTTAAACAAACTCTCATTCACCTATACTACAAATTTCAGAGATGGAAAAAACAGCAATTTGGGAGAAAAAAACTAAGGACAAGAAACTTTAGTCTTCAAACTAACAATGTTTTTAAAAAGATGCTCAGAAGTAAATATGTTCAGTTTTATTTTATTTTTGAAATATGAATTTTAAAGGATGCTGGGAATTGCTTCAAGTTTTGTAAGCTTTTTGATTCATATAACTGAGATTGTTTTTTTCACGGACTGCCACATAAATTATAAAGCAATATTTTTGCAGGCGTTTGCTCTGATAAAAATAGGCTTATGCTTTGACTAAAATTTAATTTTGGCCTTTAATTATAACTCAGAAACTTCTACTACTTTATTGAAGCAGTTGAAATTTAAACACTTTTCCTTATATTTAGTAGGTTTTTTTGATCAGTTACTTTTAGTTTTTTTTAATATATATTTTATTAGCATTGCCTCGTTTTTTACAATTTACTTGCCAGAAGTAATTTTTAAAACCTACTTAAACAGATTCGTTTTCAAGCATTCCTCATTATAAATTGTGTGCCTGTGCATGTCAGGAATAAACCCTCCTTAAAAAAGGGAAGAAAGACAGAACTCTTTATTGTCTATTTTGACGTTAGTAACATGAAGAAAAGAACGATTACTTGAGACATCAACCTTACCTGGCTTAGTTTTGTCACGTGAGCATTCACGTTTACTGGTGATCTAAGTGCTCCACCTGCCTTTCAGTTTGTTTACCAGGAAATCAAGATGTGTAAACTGCAGGAAGTACTATTTGACCCTCTCCGACAGTATCTCATTACAATAATTGCTAATCTCTGAATAAGACAGCCATGTTTTGTGAGTAACTGAGAGAGAGAGGTTGTGTTAGGTAGATTTTAGGTGTTTCAACAAATGGAGCATTGTAAATGCTTACTTGGATTATGTTTTCATGATAGCTTTTGATAAAAGACATGTGGTGACCTTTGGGGTCAGCAAAGCTAGGACACAATAGTAGGTATTCTTTCATTCCTTTTAACTGAAAAATATCACGGCTTGTTGTTTTGGAGTGCTGTCACTGCTCTGAATCGAAAGGATAATGGCTACTTCCTGATTAAACCCACTCTCCACAGTAAGCTGTTAATGTTAGACTGTATGTCTTTTTCTCTTGTAAATGCAGTAGTATTTGGTGTTTTCTTTTCTTCTTATCCTTGTCTTTTTCATAGATAATTGTGTTCTAAATATATCCTGAAGTTTAAGTTTACAATTAAAGTAGAAACTACTGTTTTAAGTTTGGAGAATTTTTTTAATGCAAAGTATTTCTGTTTGGTAGCAACCATCTCATATACTCATTGTAGATTTTGGTTAAAGAAATTGGCTTTTAAAAGAGACATTGAAATGATAAATTATATTAAACTGTCACTTGGCACTGTAAGGAAAATTTAAAAAAATAACTTACGTGGTAAATCAGATTAATTTTTTTCAGGGGAATAAAGTAATTTATTTGGATAAAGTAATTTTGGTTTTGTTTAATAAATTTCATAAATCTATTTACGTTTGTCATAATTATTGTTGATAATTGTTTTAATTATTAAATTAAATTATTGTTCTTAAATTAGTTAAGAGATCCTTGTGATGTAAAAACAGCATTAAGTACTCGGAATGTAAGAAGGGAATAATGAGCTTCTTAGTTTTAATCCTAAAGCTGGCAGTCACTCCATCTGTGGTCTTGGGACAATCATTTAAACTGCTTACCTCAGTTTTCTTGTCTACTATCCATATGAGTATTAAGTAAAATGTGTATGTTTGTTTATTTCTTTATGTTAGTACAAACTATAAAGAAAATTAGTTTTCACAAGTATTTTATAAAATGGAGAACTGACTCTGGAGATAGAGGAGAAAAACATTCAGGAGTCACAGTAGACAGGGAAATGATAGAAAAATTATTTCTATTACAAAACATTAGAAAAAATACTTTTATTATAAAATAAGAGAAAACAAGATTTAAAATAAACACTATTTAATTGGCCTTTTAATTTGAACAGAACTGTTAGTTTTGCTCAGTTCTTAATATAACATTACCAAAAGATTATACTTATTGTTGGATACATGACTGAAATTAAAAGTGAAAACCTTGGAGGTGATTTAGTAAAGAGTCACACATGTACTAAAATCTGTTTCTCAGAAGTCTTATTTCTGGATATAAGATTATTTAGAGCAGAGGGAAGAATGTGTGTATATGTTAAAGGCCTGTAAGTGTAGTTCATCTAAACAGTAAGGTGTATGATCTTTAAAGTTTAGTATGAGGTATCCTGGCTATGTAAAAGAAAACATATTATAAAATTATTAAACTTGAAGGCAGTTACCAAAGATAGTTTTAGAACCTAACATCTAGAAATATTTAAAAATATTCTGGAATAATGTAAATATAATTTTACTTTTGTTGAGAGAGTTAAGGTACCTTCCTTTGCAAAATGCTTATAAAAATTATTTTTGGTAACAATAATTTTTAATATAAATCTTTGGTGCTCTTTCGGAGAGTCTAAAGATTATGTTTAGTGAATATTTTACCTTAGTCAAGTTATTGAAGTAGGAGTTATAGTAGTGGTGCTATTTAATTTGTAATAACAAATAATAGATGTCAATTATTGACTGCTTAATATGTAACAATCACTGGGCTAATTCTCTTGTAGGAGATACAAACTTTTACCTTTACCCCTTTACAGTTCTTTATGGCTGGGCCTGAGAATTAAATAGAAAAAGGTAGATCAACAGGAGAAAGCATACAAATTTATTTAAAGAAGTTTTGTGTGACATAGGAGTCTGCATAAGGAAGGAAGACCCAAAGAAATGGCAGAAGCTATTTGTTTTTAAAAAAAAAAAAAAGGAACCTGTTTGTTTTATATTAAGTTGAACAAAGAGAGGCAGTTGTGGGGAAGTGCCTATGTGCAGAGGCTAAAAGAAGAGAATTATTTTTAACGAAGTCTATGTAGAATTATCTCAGTCTCAACTTTTTGTCCTTGATGATAAGAATGTTACTTTCCTTCTGGTATAGGAGGACATCTTTCATGCAGGAATTACATTTTTTGCTTTTAAGAACAAGAAGGAATGTTTTGCTTTATATTTGCTGTTTTTCAAGTGCCTTTAACTCAAAATAGTCAGTATGCTAGAGTGGCACATTCTGAATCCTTCACTATTACCTGCAGTTTATTTTTGTGATAATCACATGAGGTTCAGTCAGATACCATCATTACTCCTCTGTTTTTACTGATAAGAAAATAGTTGTAGGGAACTTAAATAATTTCAACGGTGTTCTTATAAGTGCCAAACCCAGACCAAACACACTAACAGAATCCAGAATCCAGAACTCAGTCTTCAGTGTCATGCCTTTAAGCATTGTGTTTATATCTTGGAGATAATAAAGGTGCTTACACCTTGATTTAGATAGTTTTAGTTTTTTCATCAATTTATTAAATAATGCAGAGTACTTACTAGGTGTCAGGCCCTTTAAGGAAGTACCAGCACTACTAACGAAAAGTAAAATAAAATTTCCTTGTTTCAAGAAACTTACAATTTAGTTGAAAAGACAGAAAATTAAGAGGCTATTTAGTACAGTTGATAACTGATACAGAAGTGGTCAGTGCAGGATGCTAAAGGCAACACAGGAAGTATCTAATGTATTCTTTTATTCACATATTTATTTGCATTTTTGGTGCTATTCTAGGTACATGGGATATATCAGTAAATAAAACTTATAAAGCTCTCTGCTCTTGTGGAATGTATGGTGGGGATGCAGAAAAGCATGGTAAAGTATATAGCACATTTGAAGTTGGCAAGTTTCACGGAGGATAGAAAAAGTAGAGCAGAATAAGAAGGCTATGGTGGTGGTGGGTTGCAGAGGTTGAAGAAGGATTTATAGAGAAGGTGATATTTAAGGAAAGACCAAGGAACCTGGTTAGCTACGTGGAAATCTTTGGGAAGAGACTTCCAGGCAGAGGACTTGAGGCAGGAGCATACCTGACTTGTTCAGAGTAGTGGAGAGGGACCGGTATGGATGGAACACGGAGTGTGGGAGAAGGGATGCTAGAGAAGATATTGACAGAGGTAATGCGTGGAAGAGTCAGATCATGTAGGGCTTTACAGACCCTTACAGTGACTTCAAGGAGCCATTGCAGGGCTATCAGTAAATCTGGTTTGTGCGCTTTTAAAGGATCACTCCTGTTGCTGTGTTGAGAATATAGAGAGGCACTGACCGTTAGTTAGAAGGCTCATAGAATAATCTAAGTGACTGATGTTTGATAGCAGTCAAATTCTGGATATTTTTAAGGTACAACCAAAAAAATCCTTTGATGAATTGGATGTGGGATATGAGAGAAAGAGAAGACAAAATGACTCTAGGATTTTGGCTGAGAAACTGCGAAGGATGGTTTTGCAATTGGCTATGAGATAGGGAAGGTATTTAGATGGAGCAACTTCGGGTTAGAAATGGGCAATCAGGACTTTGGTTTTGGATGTGGTAGATTTTTAAGTGTCTAGTTAGAGACATATTAAGTGCACGTAGAGATTGTGAGAAGGCTTTCCAGAGGAGATGCTATCTAAATTGAGGTTGAAAAATGAATTGGACTTACCTGGTCCAAGAGGTGCCTTATAATGAGATTCAAGAGCATTCATTTTCTACTTTACATATTTACAAACTACAGAGTAACATCTAAACATCCAAAAAGTTATAGTATTTTTTAAAGTAATAAAATTATTTATTTCAAAGAACAATTTATTCTAGTTAAATTTTTCAGAATATGTCAATGGCTACTATATTAATAAGCTGTATGGGTGCTATTACAGATGTTGCCATAAGATAAATATTATTCCCATTTTACACTTGGAGAAACTGAGTCTGAGGAAGATCAAAATTGCCCAAGGTCATTGATATATTTAGTAATGGATCTGTATTCAAATCTAAATCTTTAGATTTTATTGCCTATTCTCATTATTTTAAAAGTATATGATATATTAAACTTTGTAATACTTTAAACTTCTGTTTAAAGTCTCAGGGAGTTATCTTTTTTTTGTTATCCTTACAGTAACATACAGTAATATGGATACAGTAACATATCATACAGTACAAGGATAACATTGTTATCCTTACAGTAACTAGATAACAGTAGTATCTCAGGATACTACTGTATCCTTACAGTAACATACTGTATCCTTACAGTAACACATACTAAATCACCTCCAAGGTTTTCACTTTTAATTACAGTAACAGTTAGCATTGTTATCCTAACAGTAACAAGTAAGTATCCTTACAGTAACAACTCATACCCTTGGGACATAAGGCTGTAGATTCTCCATCATAGAGTTAAGCCTTTGCCAGGGTTTGTTTGGTTTTTTTAATATCTGCACAACTTTTGGTACACTTACCTATTACAGACAGCCCCTCCACTCTTAGCCCTATCCCCACACCTAGTGCTTAATAGGTGCTTAGAAAATTACAGCTGCTATAATCATCATCTTTATCCCTCTTTCTAATATGCTATGACCTTGGGAATCACAGTCCAAGCTTGTTGGAGTCATGTATAAATTATAAAACCTCAGAGATTAAGGGCATGAGGACTTTTTAATTAATAAACAATGAGTTTAACTCATGTATTTATCTGATGGAAACCCATTTTTGTTTCTTTCCCTTTATTAGCTGTTTTCTGGGGAAGGAATTTGATAAATAGCTGTGTTTCTGACTAGAAAAGCAATCTTCTCTGAGATGTCAGTGGATATTTTCACTGTAAAAGTGAATATAAGTCATTCTACTTCAGTAGGGAATAGAAACATAGTTGTTCATTGAAACAAGTTTGCTTTTAAGGTAATGATGCTTTATTTTAAAAACTCAAACATTTGCCTTTAGATCAAAATATAATTTATATAATTTATTATATATTTTTAAAAACACACTGAAGAGGTCGTTCAGGCATTCTGCAGGAAAGAAATATTTTAACAAAAGCATTTTGCACATTTTTAAAAGTACCAATTAAAAACAAAACAAAACAAAACTCCACTGTGGATTAAAATAGACTATAAGCCTAAAAGGTTATTTTAAGCATATATTAAGGTCATAAGTATTTACCTAGTCTTTATATTTCTGTTCTGTAACTATATGGCTTTATTCCAAGAGCACTGTTTTATATTTCTCATTTCTTTAGGCTATTTTTTCAAAGGAACAAAAACGAATAAATATTTATCTTTCCTATTTCTTTTTCTAACATCTTCTTTTTCTTTCATTTCATGCCCCAAATACTTATGTCAAATTTATTTTAAGACCACTATAATTATTAAATGAGATTTTTCAGTAAACAAAAATTTTGGTTGGCTGTTGTAACTTTATTATTTGTATAATCTCATATTTTAATTAATTCTATTCAAGATTAGAAGTGTATATTGTAAACATATCTACTTAGGCATAAAAAATACTAGTGTATATGTTAAATGTTTAATATTCTTCACCTATTTTGTTTTTGTTTTTGGACAGTGTCTTTAATTAATTTGGGGGAAAAGAAAAATGTTCAGTCAGAAATTTTTCTATAAAAGTAACCTACTACCTTATTTAATAATTATACTGAATTAAATATATTATACCCTTGATTAATTGTGGAGTGCCCAGGGAATGAGTATGCTGATTATTTTTCGAGACTGCTTTCTCTTAACATTTGTTACTGAAGTTTTTATGTATTTGTGCAAATGTAATATTGAATTATTTTTGGAAGATTTGAAGATGGCAGGGAGCCACTGGGTCCACTTTTGACAATTTGAGCTACTACTCATCCTGTTTGGTAAACAAAATACAAACAAATATTAAATATAGATCTTTGTTTGATAATATGAGCAACTAATCTTGTTTTATCAACAAAGCATAATCAAATATTAAATGTATAACAGTGATTTAAAAATACTAGCAATGCCAAAAAGAGGGTAAGATTAATTTCTGAGTAATATAAACATGTAAAATATTATGAATTTTTTAAAAAGATTTTATTTATTTATTTCACAGAGAGAGAGATCACAAGTAGGCAAAGAGGCAGGCAGAGGAGGGGTGGGGGAAGCAGGCTCCCTGTTGAGCAGAGAGTCCCATGCGGGGCTGGATCCCAGGACCCTGAGATCATGACCTGAGCTGAAGGCAGAGGCTTTAACCCACTGAGCCACCCAGGCGCCCCAAAATATTATGATTTGAGGATAGAGAAGGGTCACTAGGGTGACCAGAGAAAGCTGGAAAAAGAAAAAATCTAAACTTCAAGCATTGAAGGAAGACTTCAAATATTAATTTTCATAACATGTTTACTACATATTTCATAGACTACAAGTTATAATTCACCCATTTAAAGTATATAATCCAATGTATTCCACATTATTAAGTTTTTTAGGTTGTGGAAAATATATAACATAGAACTTGCTATTTTAACTATTTTTTTATTTTTTATTTTAAAGATCTTATTTATTTATTTGACAGAGAGAGCGAGCACAAGCTGAGGGAGTGGGAGAGGGAGAGGGAAAAGCAGGATCTCCAGTGAGCATGGAGCCTGATGTGGGGATCCCTGGACCCTGGGATCATGACCTGAGCTGAAGCCAGACGCTTAATGGACAGACCCACCCAGGCACCCCTTAACTGTTTTCTTTAAAAAGATTATTTGAGAGAGCGAGCCCGTGCCAGGGCATGAGCAGGGGGAGGGGCAAAGAAAGGGAGAGAATCTCAAGCAGACTCCCTGTTGAGTGCAGAGCCTTATGCAGGACTTGATCTCACAACTCTGAGATCATGACCTGAGCGGAAATCAAGAGTCAGTTGCTTAACTGATTGAGCCATCCAGGTGTCACTTCACTTTAACCATTCATTGGCTTTAATTACATTTACAATGTTGTATAACAGTCACTACTCTCTATTTTCAAAACTTTTCATCACCCAAAACAGAAACTCTCTAACCATTAAGCAGTAATTCTCCATTCCCTTCTTTCCCCAACTCCTGGTAAACTTGAATCTACTTTCTGTCCCCATCGGTTTGTCTGTTCTAGATATTCCCTATAAGTGAAATAATATAATAATTGTCCTTTTGTATCAGGTTTATTTCACTTAGTAGAATGTTTTCAAGTTTCATCTATGTTATAGCATGTATCGGAACTTCATTGCTGTTTAGGGCTCAGTAATATCCCATTATCTATCCATCACAAGTATGACAAATATATGTAGGTATGTATATATCTCATCCATTCATCTCTCTCTTTTTTTTTAAAGATTTTATTTATTTGTCAGAGAGAGAAGGAGAAAGAGAGAGAGAGAGAGCACAAGCAGGCAGAGTGGCAGGCAGAGGCAGAGAGAGAAGCAGGCTCCCTGCTGAGCACAGAGCCCGATCCGATGCAGGGCTTGATCCCAGGACCCTGAGATCATGACCTGAGCTGAAGGCAGATGCTTAGCCAACTGAGCCACCCAGGCGTCCCCTATCCATTCATCTCTTGATGGATTTTTAAATGTACAGATATCTGTTCAAGACAATGCTTTCAATTATTTTTGGTGTATGTATGTGCCTTGGAGTGAAATTGCTATATCATGTGGTAATTTTATGTTTAGCTTTTTGAGGAACTGCCAATCTGTTTTCCACAGTGACTACATCAAGCATTAACTTTTACTCTATTATATTGTAGAGTACGTACATAATGAATAATACCAGCTTCAGCACATTACCTACACTTTAAAGATTTAATTTATTTATTTGTGAGAGAGACTGTGAGAGAGCACAAGCAGGGGGAGCTCCAAAGGGAGAGGGGGAAGCAGACATCCCACTGAGCAGGGAACCCGATGTGGGTCTCCATCCCACGACCCTGATTTCATGACCTGAGCCAAAGGCATATGCTTAATGGATTGAGGCACCCAGACGCCCCACATACACTTTCTTAAAAGGAAAAAAGAGAAACATTTATGTGTAAAAAGCTACCTCTTAAAGTTAATTTTAATAAAATAATTAACTCTTGTGGTTGCATGTAATTCCAATTTTGCTGTAATATTTTGTAGAACATGGTCATTAAATTTCTGTTTCTCAGTTCCTAAGAATCTATTGTGAAAGGATAAGTATGGACATTTCCACAAGTAATTAGTATAACTTTAGTGTAATTCTGCCCAATGTTCAGATTTTTTTAGTTGCCTTTTTCACATTATAAAGTAAAATTACTTATTTCTATATAATCCACTATACCTTTTTTAGTCATTTTATATTAACTTATTTATGTTAACACTTTATATTTTTAAGTCTTGAGAGAGAAGACTAGTGGCATTTCAGTAGACATTTTTGAGATGACTCTTAAAAGTATAAATTCTGGAATTCAGTGTGAGTTAGCAGAACAGTGTTTACCTTTTTTAGATCAGTGAGGGACCACTAAGCCAGAAGATAATCTTATTTCTTTCACTGGCTGGATAAGGTCATATAACCCAAGAAATGGGAAACAGTGTTTCCCAAGAAAATAGGGAAACTTTTTGACCTAGTTAGAAACAGCCCTAGGAAGGATATATAATATAACAAGTACATAAACATTAATGAATTACACTTGTGGATTCAATATGGAAATAGTAATAACAGATATAATTGGTCACCTTAATAAGAATATTGTTTTAGGACATCAGAGAAGTAATTTCTGAAAATAAAAAGAAGACTAATCAGAAGCTTTCTTTAAATTTCTCACCAAAGGTGGGGACACCTGGGTGGCCCAGTCAGTTAAGTGTCTAGCTCTTGACTTTGGCTCAGGTCGTAATGTCAGGGTCATGAGATCAAGCCCCAGGGTGGGCTCTGGGCTCAGCAGGGAGTCTGCCTGAGAATCCACCCCCCCACACATACCCCTCTTCTTACTGAGTCTTCCCACACATAAGTAGCATAAGTAGGAACTGAGAATGAGATTATGGGGTCTCTAAGTCTTCAACAAAGGTTAAGCTTGAAGAAAACTTTTAGGGCAAAAAGTTTCCACTTGGTTAAAACCAAAAAGACAATACTTAATTGAGCATAGAATTGTGGTTGATTAAAATACTTTGAATAAGCTACTGAAAATTAAATAATTCAATAAAATATTTTAAATGTTGTGACATTGCTAAGCTGGTAAGGAAATAAAGAATTTAAAAGGATCAAAAACTCAGTGAAGCAGAAAATTTAAAGAGGAGATTTAGAAGGTGATATTGTTAAAATGTCCATAGTATTCAAAGTGATCTATAGATTCAGTGTAGTTGCTATGAAAATCTCAATGGCACTTCTTACAGAAATAGAAAAAAAAATTCTAAAATTCATATAGAACCATAAAAGATCACAAATAACCAAATAAATCTGTAGAAAGAAGAACAAAGCTGGAGGCATCACACTTCCTGATTTCAAAATATCAGATGAATGGATAAAGCCATAGTAATCAAAACAGTATAGTACTGGAATGAAGATAAACGTATAGACCAATGAAACAGAACAGAGAGCCCAGAAATAAATCCATGCATATATAGTCAACTGATCTTTGAAAAGGGTGCCAAGAGTACACAATAAGGAAAAGTTAATCTATTCAGTAAGTGGTAATGGCAAAGCTGCATATCCATATGCAAAAGAATGAAATTAGGCCCTTATTTTACACTATACACAAAAATCAAACAAAATGGATTAAGGACTTAAATATAAGACCTGAGCTATAAAACTCCCAGAATAATACTTATGGGAAAGACTTCATGACATTGATCTTGGCAATGATTATTACAGATATGTCACCAAAAGTATAGGCAACAAAAGCAAAAATAAATGAGTAAGACGATATCATGCTAAGAATCTTCTTCATGGCAAAAGAAACAGCAAAGTGAAAAGGCAATATATGGAATGGGAGAAAATACTTGCAAGCCACATATCTGATAACAGGTTAATCCTTAAAATATATAGGTGACCCTTCAACAACATAAGTTTGAAGTGTGTGGGTCCATTTACACATGGATTTTTTTTCAATAAATGCAGTGCAGTGTTGTAAATGTATGTTTTCCTCCTAATGATTTTCTTCCTGATATTTTCTTTTCTCTTACTTTAAGACTATAGTATATAATACATGTAATATACAAAATATTTGTGAGTCAACTGTATTATTGGTTAGGCTTTTGATCAACAGTAGGCTATTAGTAGTTAAGTTTTGGGGGAGTCAAAAGTTATATACAGGTTTTTGACTGCATGGAGGAGTCAGTGCCCCTAAGTGTCCCATGTTGTTCAAAAGTCAACTCCATAGGGAGCTCTACAATTCAATAGTAAGAAACTAATAACCTGATTTAAAAATGGACTAAGGACTTGAATAGACATTATTCCAAACAAGACATGCAAACAACCAACACTTATATGAAAAGATGCTCAGCATCACTAATCAGAGAAATACAAATCATATCCACAAGAAGATATCACTCCACACCTTTCAGGATGGGTACTATCAAAAAACAAAAGACAAGTGTTTGCTAAGATGTGAGGAATTTGGAACCCTTGCATACTGTAGGAATGTAAAATGACGCAGCCACTATGGAAAAGAGTATAGAGGTTCCTCAAGAAATTAAAAATAGAATTACCGTATAGCAATCCTACTTCTGGGTATTTCTCCAAAAGAATTCAAATCAGGGTCTTGAAGACATATTACTTCTCCTACGGTTCATTAGTAGACACTATTCACAATAGCCAAGATGTGGAAACTCCCTAAATATTCATCAACAGATAAATGGATAAAGAAAATAGTTATATGAATATAATGGAATATGGTTCAGCCTTAAAAAAGAAGAAAATTCTGCAGTATATGACAACATAGATGAAACTTGAGAATATTATGCTGAGTGAAATAAGTCAGTAGCAGACAAATGCTGCATGACCCCACTTAAGTAAGGTATCTAAAAGAGTGAAATTTATAGAATCAAAGAGTGGAATGATTGTTGCCAGGAAGTGAAAGGAAGAAGAAATGGGAAGCTACTAATCAATGGGTATAAAGTGTCAGTTAAGCAAGATAAATAAGCTCTAGAGATCTGTTCCGTGGCATTGTGCTGATAGTCAACAGTAATGTAGTGTATACTTAAAAAAATTATTAAGAAGGCAGATTTCAGGGGTGCCTGCCTGGCTCAGTCTGTAGAGCAGGTGACTCTTGATCTTGGGGTCATGAGTTCAAGCCCCATGTTGGACGTGGAGCCTCCTTAATTTAAAAAAAAAGGAAGGATTTCATATGAAGTATTCTTATGACAATAAAATAAAAATTAAATTTAAAGAGGGTAGGAAAAAAAAATACCAAAGTCAGCTTTCATTTCAAGTATCTGCTGAAACTAGTGATTGGAATGTGTTTTTTTAGGCTGTGTAACCATCCGCAGTAGAAATCAAATGTATCTTGCTTTATTTCTATTTCAAAATATCTCCACTTCCAGTTAGAAACAATATGGCCCCTTTTTCAAAGTTTTAAGGTTTTTTTTAACCTTCTTAACCTCACTTTTTCAAAGTTTTAAGGGTTTTTGTTTGTTTGTTTTTTAAGATTTTCTTTGAGAGCAACAGAAAGAATGAAAGAGAGAGAAAGAGAGCCTGAACCAGGGAGAGGAACAGAGGGAGAGGGAGAAGCAGACTCCCCACTGAGCAGGGATCTCAGACATGGGGCTGGATCTCAAGACCTTGGGAACATGACCTGAGCCCAAGGCAGAGGCCTAACTGATGGAGTCATCCAGGCGCCTCTTAAGTTTTTTTTTTTTTTTAAGTATTTGTACCTTTAGGGACCCCTGGGTGGCTCCATCCATTAAGCACCTGTCTTCAGCTCAGGTCATGATTCCAGGGTGCTGGGATCAAGTGCCGCATTAGGCTCTTTGCTTAGTGGAGAGCCTGCTTCTCCCTCTGCCTGTCACTCCCCTGCTTGTGCTTGCATTCACTCTCTCTCTCTCTTTCTCTCTTTCTCTCTGACAAATAAATAAATAAAATCTTTAAAAAAATCTTTAAAATCAGAGGGGGTGATGAACCATGAGAGACTGTGGCCTCTGAGCAACAAACTGAGGGTTTTGGAGGGGAGGGGATGGGGGGTTGGGATATCCTGGTGGTGGGTGTTGAGGAGGGCACATATTGCATGGAGCACTGGGTGTGGTGCATGAACAATTAGTCTTGGAACACTGAAAAAATAAACATATTTGGGGGAAAAAAATCTTTAAAAGTTATTTGTACCTTTAGTATAACTAATTGTTATCTTTCGTCCATTCTCATTTTCCTTCTTTTAATTATTTTATTATTCAATTTAGAAGATTGCTTATCACATGGTAGGAAGCAGAAGTGAATCCTAGATCTAATTTGATTCCTGGTATCTTTGTATACTGATATACTGATATACTGACTGGATGGAGTGGTATTTAAGGTGTGTTTGTGCCAACGCTGGCCTTTTCTGGTATACCACCAGATGTGGACGAACTCGACAGCTGCGGAGTGTCGTTGTTTGCCTGTTCTTCCCAGGTCTTCCTTTTTATCTTCTAAGATTGTACAGAATTTCTTTTATCTCCTTATTCTATTGTAGTGAATTTCATTACTGAGTCAGCATTGATCTGTTGCCTAATAAATTTTCTCTAGATTTCTTAGCAGATTCCTCCAGGTTTTGGATTTCTTCAATATGTCAGGCTACATTTTGGAAGCAAACCTCTTTTTTTTTTTTTTCGTCCTTCGGAACACTGAGATCTCCTTTGTTGCCATCGAGATTTTCTTTGATGGCCATCTATCATCTTTCAGAAGGTCTTCTTTTCTTATTATTCCAAACTCTATTTGAGGGCCCCATGAATCTTTAATTTTTATTACCATAATTTAGTTACCTTATTATGGACACCACTACTTCTCTGTTGGCTTGTCCTGCAAGGTATTATACCTGATATCGAGCAGGTGGCTTGTGTGTGAGTGATGGATTATTTATCATTCCTACTAATAGTGCCAATTGTTGGACTCCTAGCTCTTTAGATGTTTTATCTTAACTGTTAGATTCTTTCACTTACCTCATTATTTTTTTCCTTTTCCTTTTCTTATCCTCCTTATACCCTAGAACCCAACTTACTGAGGGCGGAAATGGACTCAGTACTCTCAATTGTTTAATTTTGACCCCAAAAGGAAAATATT
This sequence comes from Procyon lotor, assembly GCA_028646535.1. NCBI lineage: Eukaryota > Metazoa > Chordata > Mammalia > Carnivora > Procyonidae > Procyon > Procyon lotor. The sequence goes on from CM053605.1 coordinate 61,609,836, forward strand.
CAGGATGTCAAAAATTGGAAAAAAGAGAGCGAGACATTGATGGTAATGATGTTTTCCTTGTTTTCTCTACTATAATAGATCTACAGTTTCTGAAAGGCAGGCCTTCTTTTCTAAGCTGCAGCCTAAATATTAAAAGTATTCTTCAAGGTTTGGGGTGTTTCTTCAATCAGACCTACTTGGGTTTTTTTGTGGAATTATTGCCCAAGTACCAGGAGATCTAATTTCATCTAATAATAGCTAATAGGAATCTGCATCATTACTCTGAAAACTTTTCTAAAGTCTTTATTTCCTAAATAGGATCAGTTTGTTCTAATCTGTTTATTTTATTAATCATTCCTTAGACATGATACTGAAGCTGAACTCTGTGAATATTCAGTTATCCGAATATTACAATTTGAATATCCTGAAGAGCTGGGGTGATGAGTTCCATTGCTATGTCCACTTCTGCTCTCATCATGCTAGCTCCCTCCTTTTGAGGTCAAAAATAAATAATTGAGAGTATTGAGTCCATTTCTACGCTCAGTAATGTAGAGCCTCAAGAAGTGATAGATCTTCATAAGGGTTTCCTGGTAAGGGATTCTTGGCTGGGTGGAGAGCCTTATCCCAGTAGTGACATGTCCTCGTAGAAACTTTTTTGGAGGTATGACAGTCCTATAATCCCTTTTTCCTTTCAGTATGCCTACTGTAAAAGTAAACCTTGGTTTAAATAATCTACCTACAGCAGCCCTTATTAAGAGTTCTTTGGGAAGAGACAGAAGACTCAAAGGGCGTAAAGATCTTTGGTTCAGATTTCTCTGTCCCTGTTATGACAGGAGGATGATTTTTGAGTTCTCACACTTGCCCTTGTTAACAACCACCTTGAATGCTCACTTGGACACAAGGTAGAAAGTCTGTAATATACAGTTAGCTTATGCGTGTATAACCTATTCAGATCCTTCATTAACAATTGTTTTTCAAGTTGCTGGTTGTCAGTTCTGGTGTACAGAAGAAGCTCTCTTTATGTTTAGCTGTTATTACTTGTATGAATTTGTCCTGTGATTTATTAATTTTCCGATTTAGCTTTTAGACTGTAAGATTAATTCTGTTCCCATTCTCTCATGGGATCTTCTCTTCTAGGCTGTCTATGGATTTTCCTACTCTTTGTACTCATCTTAATACCTACTACCACATCAGTCTAGCAGATCTTTTTTTCTTTTCCTTTTCATTTTAATTACTTTTATAGCATCCTTAATATTATATACCAGGCCAACAGCACAGTGAACACTACTTGATTATTATTTTCATTTGAACCTCAAAATTGATAGAATTTACCAATGTTGAGCTGAAGCTTTTTAAAGCACTAGGACAGTGAATTTCAATTCTGGTTGCCCATTAAAATCTCCTAGAGAGCTTTCCAAAACTGTTAATTCATAGCCCCCATCCCCAGAGACTGTGATATAACTGGTCTGGGCCAGTTAAGCCTTGACATAAGTATAAATATTTTTAAGATCCCCAGGTGTTTCTAATATACAGTCAAGGCTGAGAACCATTGCATTAGAGGAAGTCTAGATAAAACTCTTAAGTAGCAAAGAATTCATTTGATAGTAAATATTTAAAAACCTAGTAAGTGAAAGCACTGTGATGGAATTCTCTTCTACTGTGAAATAAATCATACACTTGTTTGCTTTGCTAGATCCTAGGTTAAGACTTTTATTGGTCAAATTTTCTCAAAGTGGATGAGTACTTCCATTTGTGGTGGGGTTACTACTTTTATCTAAGGATATTGTCTAAATCATTTTTATAATGTTACTCCTGTCCATCTATACTCAAAGTAAATTGATCGTGATTATATACTAAACATGTAGCCTTGTAAATCAAGTTCTATTTACTAAGGCAGATTTTGAAACATAAATGTTCTCTGCATCTTTGTTTAAAATATATGCCACATATACAGATTGAATAGCAGAACGAAATTAATTCATGTGAAATTTTGTTAAAGGATTGTTCTAGACTTGCACTTTTATGTATTTGTGGATAATATTTCATATTTATATAAAAATCATTCTGTATAAGCAGAGTGGAATCTCATTTATCTGTCTTCAGTGGGACTCTAATATATGTCTTAGGAGAGAGATGTTTAATATGAGACTCATAAACCGAGTGTGACTGAACTGACCTCAGGGTCTTGCTATGTTTTAAGTAAAATAAAATCAGCTAACATAAGGGAACTAGTAACCCTAATTCCTTTCCTGTAATGAATTTGAGAAATTTGATATAAATACTGGAAAAGAGTTGATTGGCAAAAATATATCATTAGAATGGCAAGTTAAATTTTTAGGTTTCAGCAATTTATTAAAATGAAAAGAAGGGATGCCTGGGTGGCTCAGGTGGTTAAGCATCTGCCTTTGGCTCAGGTCATGATCTCCAGGTCCTGGGATTGGGCCCTGTGTTGGACTTCCAGCCCAGCAGGGAGTCTTCTCCCCTTCCCTCTGCCTCTCCCCCTGCTTATGCTCTCTCTGTGTGTCTCTCTCTCAAATGAATAAAGTCTCTTTTAAACAGAAAGGAAAAAAAGAGGCCTAAGTACCAACAAGGTGGGTTTTTTTTTTATACTTTTCTCTCTCTTTTTTTTTTTTAATTTGTTTTTTTTTATTAACATATAATGTATTATTTGCCCCAGGATACATGTCTGTGAATCGTCAGGCTTACACATTTCACAGCCCTTACCATAGCACATACCCTCCCCAATGTCCATAACCCAGCCACTCTATCCCTACCCCCTCGCCTCCCAGCCGCCCTTAGTTCGTTATGTGAGTCTAGGAGTCTCTTATGGTTTGTCTCCCTCCCCATCCCTTCCTGTTTCATTTCCCTCCCTCACCCCCCAACAAACCCCCGCCTTGCCTCTCAAATTCTTCATATCAGAGAGATCATGTGATAATTGTCTTTCTCTGACTGACTTACTTTGCTTAGCATAATACCCTCCAGTTCCATCCATGTCGTTGCAAATGGCAAGATTTCGTTTCTCTTGATGGCTGCATAGTATTCCATTGTAAATATATACCACATCTTCTTTATCCATTCATCTGTTGATGGACATCTAGGTTCTTTCCATAGTTTGGCTATTGTGGACATTGCTGCTATAAACATTCGGGTGCATGTGCGCCTTCGGATCACGACATTTGTATCTTTAGGGTAAATACCCAGTAGTGCGATTGCTGGGTCATAGGGTAGCTCTATTTTTAAATTTTTGAGGAACCTCCATACTGTTTTCCAGAGTGGCTGTACAGCTTGCATTCCCACCAACAGTGTAGGAGGGTTCCCCTTTCTCCACATCCTTGCCAATATCTGTCATTTCCTGACTTGCTAATTTTAGCCATTCTGACTGGTGTGAGGTGGTATCTCACTGTGGTTTTGATTTGTATTTCTCTGATGCTGAGTGATGTGGAGCACTTTTTCATGTGTCTGTTGGCCATTTGGATGTCCCTTTTGCAGAAATGTCTGTTCATATCTTCTGCCCATTTCTTGATTGGATTATTTGTTCTTTGGGTGTTGAGTTTGATAAGTTCTTTATAGATTTTGGATACTAGCCCTTTATCTGATATGTCATTTGCGAATATCTTCTCTACAAGGTAGGTTTTTTGAATGATAGGCTAAATATACTAATCAAGAGCAATGCTTTTGCTTTAATTATCAAGTTCATAGTATATTTAGAAGAAGTTAAAGTAACGTATAAAACATTGGTTTATTTTATTCAATTTACTGAACTAATTTGTAAAAGCTTTTTAAAGAGATTTCTTGATTTACTTTCTTAGGTTCATGACTTTTTGGAATTAAATAGGTCCCCAATTTGTCACTCCTTTTGGATATCTGTTCATTTATTCATTCAACAAATATTCATTGAGCATATTCTATATGCTAGGGTAGTTCTAGGACTCTGAAGATACTGTAGCAAACATTATATAGTCAACAGTCTTGTGGGGAAGTCAGACAATAAATAGAAAAATAAAATATAAAGTAGATGGTAAATTTTAGGTGGTATATTTTAGATGTATAAAATATATTTCAGATTATAATAAGTGCTAAGGAGAAGTGGTATTGGTGACATGGTGGTGATTTTTAAATAAAGTGGGCAGGAAGGGCCTCATGAAGGAGGCAGTGTTAAGACAGTTGACCATTCTGAACTAAACTCTCAGGAGAAAGTTTAAAAGAAAACATTACTAAAATGTATTTGCAAAAGTAGAGTCCCAAGCATATGGGAAAACTATAGTTAGAGATGTTAAATTAAATTGCGCAGTGTCACATGCTATTAATTAGTACCATAGCTGGAAGTGGAATCCAGACCTCCTACTCCAAGTCCTTCCTTGTTATTTTGCTCTTTTATTTAGGGATGTAAAGATGAGATGTGGTTAGTTATTATATATGTTGTTATTACACCTTTCTGCTATTTATTGAAAAGATCTATAATCGGCTAAAATAATTACAGTTTTTGAGGTGGATAAGAAAGCATAAACAATGATAAAACTTTTGCTTCTAGGTATAGAATTACAGAAGACCAAGAAGGATCATACTGAATAAGTTGATATTCATACTTACAACAGATATTCATATTTACGACAAATTGATATTCATACTTACAACAGGGGCTGCTTTTATATAAGTTAGGATGAAGTAACTTTTTCCTACTATAATGGTAGTGGGATTGAGTTAACCGATCAAAGACTTGGAATGCAGGGTAAAGACTATTTTGTACTAACTTTAACAAGGATATGGGTACTGTCCAACAGAGCAGCCAGAAACTTTGGAGTTCGTCTAGGGCATTAAAATAGTTATCAAGGGAATCCAGGGTCTTACACAAACAATAAATGGAACCATCAAATCAAAAAAATGAGGAAGAATGAAAAGTTCATAGAAGTGACAGAATGAGAGTAGAATAAAATAGAAACAGGAGAGTGGGTTCAAAATTAGGATCATGATTGATAAGTATATGTCTAACTGTCCCTCTTATAGGTTCTTAATATTTGTTATTGAATTTGGAGTGATAGATTAAAGGAAATGTGTAGACCTTGTTGGCTAACATTTTTTCACTTCAGAAATTGAAAATGAATAAGCAGTTTGTTTAGTTATTGACAAGAGTATTTATGAAGACTTAAAGTTATTTCTACATTAAAAATTTTAAAAGAAGTAGAGGTTTTTCTTTTTCATTTTTTAAACTGATAATTGGTGATAAATATTACCATACATATGATGCAGAGGTAATGACAGAACTTTAAGTAGGGAAGTGGCAGGATCAGACTTTCATACAATGGAATATTATGCCTCCATCAGAAAGGATGAATACCCAACTTTTGTATCAACATGGACAGGACTGAAAGAGATTATGCAGAGTGAAATAAGTCAAGCGGAGAGAGTTAATTATCTTATGGTCTCACGTGTGGGGCATTGTGAGAAGGAAAGGAAGGGTGAACGGGGGGGAAATTGGAGGGGGATATGAACCATGAGAGACTGTGGACTCTGAGCAACAAAGTGAGGGTTTTGGAGGGGAAAGGGTGGGGGATTGGGTGAGCCTGTTAGTGGGTATTGAGAAGGGCACGTATTGCATGGAGCACTGAGTGTAGTGCATAAACAATAAATCTTGTAACACTGAAAAAATAAATTAAAAGTATTTGGGGAAAAATTAAAAAAAAAATAAAACAATTACTATTTTTGTAGTAGGATTACTATGGCTGTATGGAGGAGAATTGGGGAAAAGAGAAACAGACCTCTTAGAGGAGGCTATTGCAGTATTTTCAATAAGAATTGATTTAGGATTGTACTAGAATGATAGTGGGAACAGAAAGAAGATATGTAGGAAGCAGAATCAGCAGAAGAGTGAACAGTTTACATGGTTTAGAATCTCAGGCTTATTTCTCTTTATTAAATCCCTCTATTATAAAAACCTAGCTAGTCACATGACCATTGGAATAAAGTTGTAGAACAAGTCTGATAAGTACTTAGGAACTTATAATCTTGGATAAACCTGTTCAGTTCCAACTGAATTAATATAGCATTAGCAAGTTTATGTAAATGTGTACACACACACACACACACACACACACACACACACAGATGTGAAATTAACTACACAGGTGAGTTCTTGAGAGGCTTTGATAACTGACACATGAAAGGTCATTCTGCATTCAGTCTTGGATACAGAGGCTGAAATTGAGAATATTGACTTTAAAATTTCAGTGGAGAAAACATTAAGTCAAATAACATCTTATCAACATGAGATTCAAATAGTCTTTTTTAAAATTTAATACCAGCTTTATGGACATGTAATTCACATATCATACAATTCACCCATTTAAAGGATACATTTGAGTTTTTACTATATTCACAGAGTTGTGTAACCATTATCACAATGAACTAAAAACATTTTTATCATCCAGAAAAGAAACTCAGTACTTATTAGCAGTAACTCTCCCTTCTCCCCCAACCTTCCTATAGCCCAAAGCAACCACTAATCTACTTTCTGTCTCTACAGAATTGCCTTTTTTTTTTTTTAAAGAATTTTTATTTATTTGACAGAGAGAAACACAGCGAGAGAGGGAGCACAAGCAGAGGGAATGGTAGCGGGAGAAGCAGGCTTCTTGCAGAGCAAGGAGCCCGATGCGGGGCTCGATCCCAGGACTCTGGGATCATGACCTGAGCCGAAGGCAGCCGCTTAACGACTGAGCCACCCAGGCACCCCCAGAATTGCCTTTTTGAAGAATTTCATATAAAGAGAATCATTCAATATGTGGTATTTGTCATCAAATGACCAGATGTGGTCATTTGGCTTCTTTCACTTAGCATGATGCTTTCAAGGTTCTTCCATGTTCTAGTGTGTATCAATATTTCATTCCTTTCTATTGCTGATTGATATTTCATTTTGTGGGTATATTATATTTTATTTATCTATCATTTGACAATAATTTGGATTATTTTACATCAATACAGAAGTTTTTATGTGGACATATGTTTTCATTTTTCTTGGGTATATACTTAGGAAAAGAGTTGCTGGGTCATATGGTAACTGTTTAGCTTTTTGAAGAATCCAAGTATTTTTTTTTTTAATTTAAATTTTAGTTGGTTAATATATAAAGCAATATTGATTTCTGGAGTAGAATTCAGTGATTCATCACTTATATACCACACCCAGTGCTCATCACAAGTGCCCTCTTTAATACCCATCATCCTACCCACCTCCCTCCATCAACGTTAGTTTGTTCTCTATAGTTGAAGGTCTCTTATGATTTGTTTCCCTCTCTCCTTTTCTTTTCCTTCTTCCCATGTGTTCATCTGTTTTCTTTCTTGAATTCCACATTTGAGAGAGATCATATGGTATTTTTCTTTCTCTGCCTGACTTATTTCACTTTGCATAATATATTCTAGCTCCATCTACGTTGTTGCAAATGGCAAGATTTCACTTTTTGATGGCTGAGTAATACTCCATTGTATATGTATATCACATCTTCTTTGTCCATTCATCAGTCACTGGACATATGAGCTCTCTCCCATAGTTTAGCTATTGTTGATAATGCTTCTGTAAACATTGGGGTGCATATACCCCTTCAAATCTGTAATTTTGTATCCTTTGGGTAAATACTTGTTAGTGCAATTGCTGGATTATAAGGTAGTTCTGTTTTTAACTTTCGAGGAACCTTCATTACTGTTCTCTAGAGTGGCTGCACCAGTTTGCATTCCCACCAGCAGTGTAAGAGGATTTCATTTTTCCACATCCTCACCAACACCTGTAGTTTCTTGTGTTGTTAACTTTAGCCATTCTGACTGGTGTGAAGTATTATCTCATCATGGTTTTGATATGTATTTCCCTGATGATAAGTGATGTTGAGCATCTTTTCATGTGTGTTAGCCATCTAAATGTATTTTTTTAAAAAAGTATCTATTCATCTCTTCTGTCTGTTTCTTAACCAGATTATTTGGTTGTATGTGTTGAATTTGATAAGTTTTTTACACACTTTGGATACTAACCCTTTATTAGATATGTTATTTGCAAATACCTTCTTTCATTCCGAAGCTGCCTTTTAGTTTTGTTGATTGTTTTCCTTGCTGTGCAAAAGCTTTTTATCTTTTTTTAATTAACATATAATGTATTATTTGCCCGAGGGATACAGGTCTGTGAATCATCAGGCTTACACATTTAATAGCACTCACCATAGCACGTATGCTCCCCAATGGCCATAACCCAGCCACCCTACCCCTACCCCTACCTCTCCACCCCCCAGCAACAACCCTCAGTTTGTTTCATGAGATTAAGAGTCTCTTATGGTTTGTCTCCCTCCTGATCTCATCATTTCGTTTTTTTCCTTCCCTATCCCCCACAACCCTCTGCCCTGCCTTTCAAATTCCTCATATCAGAGAGATCACATGATAGTTGTCTTTCTCTGATTGACTTATTTTGCTCAGCATAACACCCTCTAGCTCCATCCACGTCATTGCAAGTGGCAAGATTTCGTCTCTTTTGATGGCTGCATAGTATTCCAGTGTGTGTGTGTGTGTGTGTGTGTGTGTGTGTGTGTGTGTGTGTGTGTACACGACCTCTTCTTTATCCATTCATCTGTTGATGGACATCTAGGTTCTTTCCATAGTTTGGCTATTGTGGACATTGCTGCTATAAACATTGGCGTGCATGTGCCCTTTCAGATCACTACATTTGTTATCTTTAGGGTAAATACCTAGTAGTGCGATTGCTGGGTCATAGGATAGCTCTATTTTCAACATTTTGAGGAACCTCCATACCGTATTCCAGAGTGGCTGCACCAGCTTGGATTTCCACGAACACTGTAGGAGGGTTCCCTCTCTCTGCATCCTCTCCAAATTGACTTGTTAATTTTAGCCATTCTGACTGGTGTGAGATGGTATCTCAGTGTGGTTTTGATTTGTATTTCCTTGATGCTGAGTGATGTTGAGCACTTTTTCATGTGTCTGTTGGCCATCTGGATGTCTTCTTTGCAGAAATGTCTGTTCATGTCTTTTACCCATTTTTTCATTGGATTATTTGTTCTTTGGATGTTGAGTTTGATAAGTTCTTTATAGATTTTGGATACTAGCCATTTATCTGATGTATCATTTGCAAATATCTTCTCCCATTCTGTCAGTTGTCTTTTGGTTTTATTGACTGTGTCCTTTGCTGTGCAAAAGCAAAAGCTTTTTGTCATGATGAAGCCCCAATAGTTCACATTTGCTTTTGTTTCCCTTGCCTCTGGCAACATGTCTAGAAGAATTTGCTATGATTGAGGTAAAAAAGATTTCTGCCTATGTTTTCCTCTAGGATTTTGATGGTTTCCTGTCCACCCTTAGGTCTTTCATCCATTTTGAATTTATTTTTGTGTATGGTGTAAGAAAGTGGCCCAGTTTCATTCTTCTGCATATAGCTGTCCAATTTTCCCAACACCATTTGTTAAAGAGATTGTCTTTTTTCCATTGGATAGTTTTTCCTGCTTTGTTGAAGATGAGTTGACCTTATAGTTGTGGGTCCATTTCTGGGTTTTCTCTTCTGTTCCATTCATTTATGTGTCTGTTTTTGTGCCAGTACCATAGTTGTCTTGATGACTACAGCTTTGTAATATAGCTTGAAATCCGGAATTATGAGGCCTCCAGTTCTGTTTTTCTTTTTGAGTTGCTTTGGCTACTCAGGGTCTTTTGTGGAAACCCAGGTATTCTTAACTTTTGAACATTTGAAGTGGAATGTTTAGATAACCACTTTAAGCATTGTTTTGTAGTCCAAATAAATACATATGGTTCTATCATTAGACTGCATTTATTTTAGTAAGCAGTAAGCTATTTCAAAAGGATACTTAATTTTATCATTTCAATGCTCATTCATAGAATGATTTTGTTATTGAGTTGACACTTGGTTTTACTCTGTAGAAATACTAAAAAAATTGGCTGTAGTTATATTAATTATGTCACTATATTTAACTGTTAAATATTTTCATGTACTTAGTGCAGGGCGTGTTGAGACATGTTTGGAATATATACTTAGATCTTCTATTATAAAGGTAGGCAGTTAAATTCTCTTTGAGCAGTGTTATGGAGGGTGTTGATTTTTCCAAATAAAAACTAGGGAGTACTATATTAATAGTTGGGGCTGTTGGTATAGTAAAAAAATGGACAAATTATATGCAATTCAGAAAATAATTTAAAAATTAAGAAAAAATGGAAGAGACCTATCTGAAAGAATGTAAGTACATAATTTGACTAAATTGTACAGTTAAGAGAATGGTAAAGGAAATTATTATAACTACTTGTGAATCTATGGAGGTTACCAATATCATAAAGGAAAAAACTTGATCCCTAAATTACTGAGAAAGGGAGTTGTAGTTGTGAACAACATATATTTTTTTGAATAATGAAAATTATAAAATTATGTATTCTCAAGAAAAAGCAGTTTTATTTTGGTTATCTAAAAACTAAACTGAGCGATTCTTGGCCAGCTCAGTTGGTATATCATGCAACTCTTGATCTAGGGGTTGTGAGTTTGAGCCTCACGTTAGGTGTAACAATTACTTAAAAATAAAAATATTAAAAAAAAACTCAGCTGAAAATGTCACTGTTACTTAAAAACAAAACCTTAAATTATGCTATTATCTATAGCTAAAGTAATGATAACACTGTTTTGAGGGGTATGTTGACAGGGGATTGCCTAATATATTTCAACATCTGTTCATGTTTACCTATGAAAAAAAGTGAAGTGAAAATGCTCTTGACATTTGTCACTTAGTTTTGTTCACATTTAATTTATGAAAGGAATGGCATTATGTTTTAAAGAGCTATTTTCCCATTCTTATATATTTAGTTTGAAGAAAAGAAAGATATTTTCTTCTGAATTTTGGCCAGACACATAAGGACAACAGACCTAGCAGGAAGTGTGCTAGGCACTCTCTTTATAATAGCTCTTTGAAGTAGGTATAATTAATCCCATTTTACTGGTTCACAAACTAAGACTCAACAGACATACTGGCTATTTCTTGAATGGTACAGTGAATTTATAAAATAAATACAGAGCAATAAAAAGCCAATATAATTAGCAGTTTCCTGGATAGAAGCTAAAGTGCTCTATAGTTCAAAGATGGGAAGTTGTGGCCTAGGGTTAGTCAGAGACAGCTTTATGGATAAAGTGACTCTTGGGCCTGTATTTAGAGGAAGACAGTATATGGACTGTTGGAAGGGAAAAACAGAATATGTTTCAGTAGTATAAATAGCATGAGCAAGGATAAGAAAAAACAAGACTAAACAGGACATTTGTTAGGAAGTTTTCTACCATTGTTTTTTGGTTACAAGTAACAATAACTCACTAAAACTCATTAGAAGAATGGATTATTTGGAAGGCTAGAGAGAAGTTTTAGGGAATACAGAAAAACAAAAAAGGCAGATCTAAAGAAAAGAACCTGCAACTGGCAATACTTTCATTTTTTTCTCTATCAGGACCACTCAGCTTCTCTGCACAGCTGCCATTCCATCATTTTTTCCAACCTGCTTTTCTTTTTTTTTTAAAGATTTCATTTATTTATTTGATAGAGAGAGGTCACAAGTAGGCAGAGAGCCATGCAGAGAGAGAGGAGGAAGCAGGCTCCCTGCTGAGCAGAGAGCCTGATGCGGGGCTCAATCCCAGGACCCTGAGATCATGACCTGAGCCGAGGGCAGAGGCTTTAACCCACTGAGCCACCTAGGCGCCCCTCCAACCTGCTTTTCTTTAGCTTATATATCCTTAAGCCTTTATGATTTCCCACTCACTAACAACTTCCTCTGTTTTGATTAGTTAAAATGTCTACATCAGAGATAATATGATTAAATCATAGCATCCTTTAAGGAGCTAACACATCATAGATTTCTGGCTAGCCATCGTCTCCTCAAGGTTATTTCTGGTTCAGACAGTCTTGACCATGGGAGTGGGGTTATGAGGTCCACTGTTGAGGATCAAGGATTACATCAGAAGCAAGAAGTCCTATCTGGTGAATTAAATGGTTTATATAGAGGAAGAATGGGTGAAGCACAGGAAAAGCATGGATCTCCTACTTCCTGGATGGAGATGAAGATTGCAATTTTACTTTCATGAAAACTGTCATGGTTTAAAAATTAGTTCAAGGCAAAATCTTTTTTCTTCCTGGTAGCCTACTCTACCAGTGATGCTGCATCTCTTCAAAATCTCCCTCCGTACTTCTTCACACCTCAACTGCCTAGCTCTTCTTTCACACTACTTCTCTCTTTGATAGTTAAAAAGAGGAGAGATTGGATAAAAATCTTCAATTATTTCAGGGTAAAAGAGAATAAAAATTATAAGACACACCCTAGTGCCCAATACAGGTTCAAGACTTAGACATTATATGTCATATGTGAGGAGGTGGATTTTTAAAAAAATCTTCTCCTGTGTTCTAAAAGTATTTTGAAATTTAGTAAAGTGAGCATATACATTTTTACTTGAAAAATTTTCAAAAATTTATAGTAATTTAGATTTGGGTTAAATTATGGTGAGAATAGTATAAAATGAAAGAAATTGAGAGAAAATTAAAAAATGAAAATTATTAGATGATAAACTTTTTAAAAATTTTTTTATTTATTTATTTGACACAGAGAGAGAGAGAGAGACCACAAGTAGGCAGAGAGGCAGGCTATTCTTACTTTAATGGACTGTGTACAAAAAGCATGGATTCTGCTAGTGTAGTGTACACACACACACACACACACACACACAGTAGTAGAAGTAGTGGTAGTAGTCATAGTAATCATTCCAGTATAGCAGGTAGTATGATTAAGGATTATAAAATCCTTCTGTGCTTCACCATAAAAGACAGCTATTACTGGGAAACCAAACAGATCAGTGTTTCTCAAGCTTCTTTTATAATGACCCCAGAGAGGGGAAGGCAGGCTTCCTGCTGAGCAGACAGCCCTGATGTAGGGCTTGATCCCAGGACCCTGAGATCATGACCTGACCTAAAGGCAGAGGCTTTAACCCACTGAGCCACCCAGGCGCCCCAGATGATAAACTTCTATAAGGCAGAGATTAGAACTTATGTATATATTCTAACAAGTAAACTTATATAATTTTGTTGTAGATAATCAATAATAATTGTTAAATGAATTAGTAATAGACAAGCTATTTCAATACAGGAGGCAGAGAGAATAAGTCATGTATAATAATTTTTCCTTGAAATTTTATCAGAATTCTCAAATTTCTCATTCTCTTTAACTTCAGTAATATTAATTTTTAAAAAGTTTTTCTTCAGTTAAAAGTTATGTATGGTTTTGGACACTCATTTCTATTTCTCCCACTTTACTGAAATTTAAGATACTATCATGTGGTCTCTATAAATACTACAATTTGCACTATAGATGAATCATAAATGTAATTATTAAAGAATAATTAAAAGTATATAATGTCCTATGTATTATAAAACAATTATAAATCCATACTTAGAGTCTAAGATGGGAATTTATTTTCAGAAGCATTTTACTTTTTCATACTGAATGTTTTTAAATTTTTTGACTCTGAGAAAATATATAACCTTTACTATAGGTAACCCTAATCATTAACAAAATGAAGAATAAGTGTAATATCTTTCCAATGCAGATCCAACTTATTTTCCTACTTTTCTGTTTGCTTATATACATATATGGCTCCCCAAAAGGCTACCCCTTTTTCTGAATCTGCACCATCTTCCAATACCCGGTATCACCTTGATTGTCACTTAGCTCAATATTTTGCAAGGAAAAATCTGTTTAACTCAGCTTTGATCAGGTTTTCACCATTGCTCCAATCTACTAGACCTTAAACCCTTGAGGTAGACTACTTAACTTTATTGACTTATTCATTATATCCCAAACACCTAGCTTGCTTCATGTTTTAATAAATGTCTTCTGGGTGCTTGGGTGGTGCAGTTGGTTAAGCGTCTCACTCTTGATTTGGGCTCAGGTCATGATCTCAGAATCATAAGATCAAGCCCTGTGTCAGGCTGTGTGCTCAGCGTAGAGTCTGCTTGTTCCTCTCCCTCCTCCTCGGCCCCTTTCCCTGTTCCCTCTCTCTCTCAAATAAATAAAATAAATCCTTTAAAAAGATAAAGAAATAAATATCTTCTAAAGGTTGAACATGTTTCCATACATGGTTAAACTTTGTATAATTGGTGTCCTTTTAGCACCTGAAAGAACTTTGATTTATCTTTAATTAGCTGAGTATGCAAAGTAGAAGACTCTAGCATTTAGGCACCATCCCAGGTGTCCAGTTAATATAATGTCCCATATTACTTTGTCATAGACTGGAAAGTTACGACTATAGGTCCCTGAGTCCTAGAGGAATCAAAGAATTTTGTACAACCACTCTTACTTTAATGGACTGTGTACAAAAAGCATGGATTCTGCTAGTGTAGTACACACACACACACACACACACACACAGTAGTAGTAGTAGTCATAGTAATCATTCCAGTATAGCAGGTAGTATGATTAAGGATTATAAAATCCTTCTGTGCTTCACCATAAAAGACAGCTATTACTGGGAAACCAAACAGATCAGTGTTTCTCAAGCTTCTTTTATAATAACCCAGAATATTTCATTTTTCCAAAATCAGACAAAGACTCCACTAAAAAAGAGAATTTTAGGCCAATATCTCTGATGAACATGAATGCAAAAATTCTCAATATTTCATTTTTTATGACATTGATAAATAGATTCCATGACCTTCTAATAAATGAGTCACAGTTTTGAAAAATTTTCTGCAACTGGGACTAAAGAATTCAAAATCTTAGAAATAGCCTAAATTTTTAGGGTTCAAAGCCAGTGTTTTCTGTGTATTATTTATCTTTGATTCTCTCACTAGAATAATGGGTTCTTCTGGAATTCTGTTGTAAGTTCTAGTATAAAGGGGCATTGGGATACAAGGCTTCAGCTTCTTTCTCAACTCTTGAAAGACCCTACTTGTACAGAGAGTGTTGTCAACACCAGTAGAGGGGCAAGGGGAAACCCATGCAAAGAAATCCTGTATCTACTCCTGCTCTGTGAAGCCACCCTTTTTTTCTGTTAAATTCTATCTCTTTAACTAAATGCATTGAGATCATATAACAAGTATATATGTATATGGCCTCTTCTGCCAATAGTAACTGAACCTACAGTATTGCAAATAAAACTTTCATTTTGTACTAGGAATATTTTGTTGGAAATGTTGAGAAGAAACGCAAGTTATAACAATAGAGTTATTTGAGATTACCTCCTAAATGAATGGTGCCAACTTTTAAGTGAATAGTTTCCAAATAGCTAACCACCTTAAATAATATGCAAGTGATTTTAATGATATACTCAGTATTTTGGTAATGGCAAATATACTCTGTAAAGCAATCATGATAGCATGGATAGTAGTTTCAGTTTCTTTGTGAAGGTAGCTGCTGTCCCAGATAATTTCTTGCATGTCACCTTCCTCAAAAAGCTTTAATAGGATAGTATCTGCCCTAAACCTGCCAACTCATGGTTTAACAGTTTTAACAGCTGAAGTTACTCAATAGGAAGCTGACTACCTCGCTAAGCAAGAAAATTTCAATGTCTGAAGGAAGAGAATTATTACATTTCATTCCAATTTTTAAGGCTAGCATCCAACTAGACAGCAAGCAATTCTGATGAACCAAAACAAAATTTAAAAGTCACATTAGCCATGTTTAAAGTGGTCAACAGCTATCACATTATCGATATCAAAACATGGCTAGTGTGACTTTTAAATTTTATTTATTTTTAATTAAATGTAATTATCCTCATGTTGTTGATTAATGGCAACTATACCAGACTGTGCTGATTTAGATATTGCTTTTGATACATGGTCTTTGGTTCATCAAAATTGCTTGCTTTTTAGTTGGATGCTATCCTTAAAAATTGGAATGACATGTAATGAGAAGACTTGATATTTTTTTCATCTAGCTGAAGGAGTAACCACACAGAGAAGAACTAATTATTAAAGAGACTTTTAAAATGTTATAATTTGACTGTGTATCCCTAGTGGACTACGTGCTAAAGACCAAAAGAATTGTTTTCAGTAACTATATTCTTGTGTTGGTGTTGGTATTGTTATTCTGAGATTGTTGTTCTATTGGTTGTGTATTGTGTCATAAATCAAATGAGTAATTCTGTGTAGAGGACTGAAAGTGTCAAGAACTGGTACTTGGTATAAGAACTGAGATTTTTTGGCAAGTGAAAAGCAAGAACTGCAGATGTAAAAATTGATATGGTACAATAAAAATCCTATAATCCTAAATTTAAGTTGAAAGCATCGACTAACCTTTGTCTTTAAAAGATGAAATACAGGGATACCTGGGTGGTTCAGTTAGTCAAGCGGCTGCTTTTGGCTCAGAGGGTCGTGATACCAGGGTCCTGGGATCGAGTCCTGCATCGGGCTCCTTGCTTAGGGGGGAACCTGCTTCTCTCTCTCCCTCTGCCTGCTACTCTGCCTGCTTGTGTTCTCTCTCTCTCTCTCTCTGACAAATAAATAAATAAAATCATTAAAAAAATAAAGGTTGAAATATAATTTTTTAAAACTTTATTTTTTCTGTATTCCAGGGACCGATAACCTAACTTCATACACTCACAAGTACAGAACTCTGCTGAGGCTTGCAGTACCCTCATGAGGCCAGAGTCTCCATTCTCACTCCCCACAATTATATGTTCTTGACTCCTTATTATGTCTGATCCCCTCCCCCTTTTTAAAAAACCTTTCGACTTCCTTCACCTATTTTTTCCCACCCTCTACCTCCTGCTGCTGGCAACCACCAACTGTTCTCTATGTACTTGGTTTTCTTTTTTTTTCTTTCTGTCTAATTTTTTTAGATTCCACGTATAATAGAGGTCATACAGTATTTGTCTTTTTCTTTCTGCACTTATCATAATGCCCTTAAGGTCAATTCATGTAATTGCAAATGGCAAGATTTTATTTTTTTAATGTATACCACAATCTCTTTATCCATTCATCAACAATGGACACTTAGGTTGTTTCCATATATTGGCTATTGTAGATAATGATGCACTGAATATGGTGGTGCACATATCCTTTCAAATTATTGTTTTTGTTTCCTTTCGATAAATACCCAGAAGTGGAATTGATGGATCATATTGTAGTTAACATTTTAAATGTTTTCAAGGAAACTTCATACTGTTTCACACCAATTTATATGCCCACCAATAGTGCACAAAGGGTTCTCTTTTCTCCACATCTTTGCCAACACTTGTTATTTCTGATCTTTTTGATGGTTGCTGTTCTAACAGGTGTGAGGTGGTATGTCATTGTGATTTTGATTTGCATTAACCTGATGATTAATGATGTTGAGTATCTTTTCATGTACCCATTGATCATCTGTATGTTTCCTTTGGGAATATGTGGATTCAGATCTTCTGCCAGTTTTTAATTGGATTGTTTTGGGGTTTTTTTGGCAATTGAGTCTCATGAATTTTTTATATATCTTAGATATTAGCCCTTTATCAGATATTTGATTTGCAGATATTTTCTTCCATTCACTAGGTTGGCTTTTTATTTTATTGATGGTTTCCTTTGCCGTTTGGAAGTTTTTTAGTTTGATGTAGTCCCACTTGTTTATTTTTGTTTTTGTTGCTTTTACTTTTGATGTCAGATTGAAAAAGTCATTGCCAAGACCTATGTCAAGGGGCTTATCTATGTTTTCTTCTAGGAGTTTTATGGATTCATGTCTTAAGTTGAAGTTTTTAATCCATTCTGAGTTAATTTTTTGTATGTAATTTTATGTATGGTAAAATAGTGGTCCAGTTTCACTCTTTGGCATGTGGCTCTTATTTTCCTGACACCATTTATTGAAGAGATTGCCCTTTCACCATTGTATATTCTTGCTTCCTTTATCATAAATTATTTAACCATGTATCCATGGATTTGTTTCTGAGCTTTTTGTTCTATTCTTCTGATCTGTATGTCTGTTTTTATGCAAATACCATACTATTTTAATTATTTTGGATTTGTAATAGAGTTTGAAATCAGAGAACATGATTCCTCCAGCTTTGTTTTCTTTTTCAAGGTTGTTTTGGCTACGTAGGTTCTATTTTAGTTCTATCTAAATTTTAGGATTGTTTGTTTTTATTTCTAGTAAAAATGCCATTAGAATTTTGATAGGTATAATATTGAATATGTTGATTGCTTTGGGTAATATAGATATTTTAACATTATTAATTCTTCCAATCTATGAGCACAGAATATCTTTCCATTTGTTTGTGTCTTCTTCAATTTCTTTCCTTAATGTCTTGTGGTTTTCAGTATACCAATTTTTCACCTTCTTGATTAAATTTATGCCTAGGTATTTTATTCTTTTTGATGCATTCGTAAATGGGATTATTTTCTTAAGTTCTCTTTCTAATAGTTCATTATTAGTATTAGCAGCACAATAGATTTTTATGTATTCATTTTTGTATCCTACAAGTTTATTGAATTCATTTATTAGTTCTAACATTTTTTGATGAAGTCTTTAGAGTTTTTTTTTCTTTTTTAAAAAAGATTTTTATTTATTTATTTGACAGAGAGAGATCACAAGTAGGCAGAGAGGCAAGCAGAGAGAGAAAGGGGGAAGCAGGCTCCCCACTGAGCAGAGAGCCCGTTATGGGACTCAATCCCTGGACCCTGAGATCATGACCTGAGCTGAAGGCAGAGTCTTTAACCCACTGAGCCACCCAGGTGCCCCTAGAGTTTTCTATATATAAAATCATGTCATATGCAAACAGATAGTTTTACTTTATCCTTTTCAATTTGGAGATCTTTTATTTCTTTTTCTTACCTAATTGACCTGACTAGGACTTTTTCAATAGTATGCTGAATAAAAGTGGAGAGGGTAGGCATCCTTGTCTTGTTTCTGATCCTAGAGGAAAAGCTTTTAGCTTTTATCGTTGAGTATGATGTTAAGCTGTGAGCTTGTCATATTTGACCTTTATTATGTTGAACTACATTACCTATATACTTGCTTTGTTAGTTTTTATTATAAATGGATTTTGAATTTTGTCAAATGCTTTTTACACATCTGTTGAGATGATCATATGATTTTTATCCTTTATTTTATTAGTAGGTATATTGCATTTACTGATTTGTAGATGTTGAATTAGCCTTGCATCTCTGAAACAAATCACATTTGATCATGGTATATTATCTTTTTAATGTATTGTTGGATTTGGTTTGCTAATATTTGGTTGAGGATTTTTGCATCTATGCTCATCAGGGATATTGGCCAGTGGTTTTCTTTTCTTGTGGCATCTTTGCCTGGTTTTGTATCAGGGTAATGCTGGTCTTCTAAAATGAGTTTGGAAGGGTTTCCTCCTCTTCTACTTTGTGGAAAAGTTTGAGAAGGATTGATATTAATTCTTCTTTGAACGTTTGATAAAATTCACCAGTGAAATTTTCTGGTCCTGGACTTCCATGTTTTAAAAAGTTTTTGAATATGGATTCAATTTCCTACTAGTAATTGGTCTGTTTATATTTTCTGTTTCATCATGATTCAGTCCTCATAGCTTGTATATTTCTAGAAATGCATCCATTTCTTCTAGGTTGTTCAATTTGTTGGCATATAATTGTTCATACTAGTTTCTTATGATCCTTTGCATTTCTGTGGTATAAGTTGTAACATCTGTTTCATTTCTGATTTTAGTTTTTTGGTATTTTCCCCTTTTTCTTAGTGAGTCCAGCTAAAAGTTTGTCAGTCTTGTTTATCTTTTCAAAGAACTAGCTCTTACTTTCATTGATCTTTCTATTGTCTTCTTAGTCTCTATTTCTGCTTTAATTTTTGTTACTTCCTTACTTCTACTTTGGGCTTTGTTTGTTCTTGTTTTTTTAGTTACTTCAGCTGTAAAGTTACATCATTTATTTGAGACATCTTATTTCTTGGGGTAGGCATTTATCACTATGAAATTCCCTCTTAGAACTGCTTTTGCTGCCTCCCATAAATTTTGATATATTTTCCATTTTCATTTGTCTTAGGGGATTTTTTTTTTTTTAAAGATTTTATTTATTTATTTGACAGAGAGAGAGAGATCACAAGTAGGCAGAGAGAGAGGTGGAAGCAGGCTCCCTGCTGAGCAGAGAGCCCGATGCAGGGCTCGATCCCAGGACCCTGAAATCATGACCCGAGCCGAAGGCAGAGGCTTTAACCCACTGAGCCACCCAGGCATCCCAATTTTTTGTTTTGTTTTGTTTTCTCTTTTCATTTTTGACTCCTTGGATGTCAGAAGCATGTTGTTTAATCTCCACATATTTGTGAATTTTCCAGTTTTCTTCATATAATTGATTTCTAGTTTTATATTATTATAGTTAGGAAAGATGCTTGGTATAATTTTTGTCCTCTTAAATTTATTAAGACTTGTTTGTGCTCTAGCATATGAATTCTGGAGAATGTTCTGTGTGCACTTGGGAAGAATGTATATTCTATTGATTTTGGTAGGAATGTTTTGTTTAAATATGTTAAGTCCATCTGATCTAACTTGTTAAGGTCAATGTTTCCTTATTGATTTTCTGTCCAGATGTTTTATCCTTTGATATAAGTGGGGTATTAAAGTCCTAAAAATTACTCTCTATTTATTCCTTAGGTCTGTTAATATTTGCTTATATATTTAGGCCCTCCTATGTTGCATGCACAACATGTTATATCCTATTGTGGATTGACCTCTTTATCATTATGTAATGCCCGTCTTTGTCTCTTATTACAGTCCTTGTTTTAAAGTCAATTTTGACTGACATATATATAGTTACCTCAGCTTTCTCTTGGTTTCCATTTGTGTGGAATATCTTTTTCCATCCCCTTACTTTCAGTTCATATGTTTCCTCGAATCTAAAGTGAGTCTCTAATAGGCAGCATACAAATTGGGTCTTGTTTTATTTATCCATTTAGCCACATAATGAAACACGATTATTTTTAATGAATTATTTTCTTTGAATTGTAGAATCTAAAATGTGACCACCTACTATTCTTCTTTTGGGATAACATTGTAATAAGATAGAATTAATATTATTTAGCTGAATTATCTTTACCCTCTAAACAAGTTACTCTTAGGGTATATAAAGAAATACGTTTTTACAAATATGAATGACTTTTTTCTTTGTTTACAATACTAGGAATAGTGAGGTATTTTAGGACCATTTAAACTCATATCTTCTCCAGTGTTTCCAGGAGGACCTATGATTTCTATGCTGGAGTTTTAAAATATTGTTTTAATATTCCCTGTGATCATTTTGAAACAAATTTGATAGAATACTGACTCTGATATTGGGATTTTACAATTTAGTAGTTATAACGTTGCTGTTTTTCTTGCCATATCTTTGTTTTCTTTTTTAATATGACCCACTAATTTAAGGCACATAAATAATGAGTATACATTTTCATTTATTCAAAATAAGCAAATATTTTGGGCAAGGTACCTTACTAAGACTGTATGAGAACTATAAGATATTGCAAACCTGATTTCTGCTCCCATAAACATACAGATTGCAAGTTCATAATTGTAATAAAGGATAAAATATAAATACAATAAAATGGGCTGTTATAAAATGCTTTTTAAGGATGGTGAATTTCAGAGCTTTGACTTCTCAAAATTGTCAATAGTTATAGTACTGAGGATTTGGAATGATTGACTTTCAGCCTGGGTAATCAGGTAAACGTCCATGGAGTGTTATTTTCACCTGGGACTTGAAAAACTGGAAGAATTTGATATATGGGTATTGAGCAAGGGATGAAAAACATTGTAGAAAGGAGAATATAACTTGAACTAAGATAAGGATTTGGGAAAGTGTGGTACAAAAATAAAGTGATAATAACATCTGGGTTTGATTGGGTAATATTAGGAGGGAAATTTTGAGAAGTGAAAAAGTTTAGAAGGTAAGCCTAAGTAGTTTGGGTTCAGTTTTTTGGTTAGTATGGTATGGGAAAAGGGTGGACAGTGAGTATGTCATGTGCTATGCCATCACAGTGCTTTTTTTTTTTTTTTCCAAAAGATTGTTTTGTAGAGAGAGAAGAGCCACTTAGATGACAGTTCAGTAAGAGGAAAAATGATGAAAGAATTAGGATAGTGATAGTAGTTATCTCTAGTATCAGATGGCAATAATATTAGATAATAGAGATTTTTAAATTCTATTATGGTATGTGAGAAGTCTTACAGTAATATGGTTACTGAAAATTTAAATATAATTTGAGGGGGCACCTGGTAGCTCAGTCGGTTAAGCATCCAGCTCTTGATATCAGCTTAGGTCTTAATTTCAGGGTTGTGAGATTGAGCCCCATATTGGGCTCCATGCTGGATATGGAACCTACTTTTTAAAAAGTAATAATAAAAAAATAGTAATAAGTATAATTTCAGGTCTCTAAAATGCTATAAACTTTAACAGAGTATATTCAGTTGTCACCATCTATAGAGTTAATTTTCTCCCAACCACTGGTGTACAGATGACCCTTGAACAAGTTGGAACTGCATAGTTCTTTTTATGTGCAGATTCTTTTTTCAGTAAATATATTGGGAAAAAATTTTGAGATTTGCAACAATTTGAAGAATTCACATATGAACTGTGTAGCTTAGAAATATCAAAAAAATTAAGAAAAAGATATGTCGGGGGAGCTGGGTGGCTCAGTAGTTAAGCGTCTGCCTTCGTCTCCGGTCATGATCCCAGGACCATGGGATCAGGTCCTGCATTGGGCTCCCTGCTCTGTGGGAAGCCTGCTTCTCCCTCTCCCACTTGCCTGCTTGTGCTCTCTCTCTCACTGTCTCTCTGTCAAGTAAATGAATAAAATCTCAAAAAAAAAAAATTTGCAGAGGGGCAAGTCCTGGTTTAAAAAAAAAAGTATGTCATGAATGCATAAAATGTAAGTAGATACTAGTCTATTTCATCACTCATTAGCACAAAATACACACAAATCTGCTATAAAAAGTTAAAATTTATCATAACTTATACACAGACTATTCATGGCACCATTCACATCTAAGAGAAATGTAAACAAACATAAGGATTTAATATTAAATTATTATATAACTGTGTGAAATTAACTGTGGTACATATTGTACTACTATGATGATTTTGTACACACCTCCTACTGCTATCACAGTGAGCTCAAGTTTTGCAAATATCTGCTTAAAACGCTGAGTGATGCTAATCATCTCTGCATGAGCAGTTCATCTCTCTAGTAAATTGCATATTGCTGTAAAAAGTGATCTTTCCTGGTTCTGGCATACTTTTCATATTGTTTAATGCAATACTGTAAATCTTAAATAACGCCTTGGGACCCATACAAAGTGCCCCTATTGGATGGTGGAAGTGCTCCCAAGAAGCAGAGAAAAGTCCTATTACAAGAAAAAATTGAACTGCTTGATATGTACTGCAGGTTGAGGTCTGCAGCAATAGCTGACTGCAATTTCAAGATAAATGAATCTAACGTAAGGATCATTGTAAAAGAAAAAAGGAAAAGAAATTCATGCAGTAGATGGTTACTGCAGCTACACCTGCAGGCATGAAAACCTTGTGCTTTTTGTGAACTCTTTTTATCCTGTACTGAAAATGCAGCTTTATGCACGTGCAGGATTGCTATAAGAAAGACGTACCTATATACCTATGGACTCCAATAGGATTTGAGAAAAAGCAAAATCATTAGATAATCTGGCATTAATGTTCTAATTACTTAAGACTGCTTTTAACTTCTTTTATAATGTGGACTCTTCTATGATATGGGCACTGAAGCTAAAGCAAATGGTGGAAGGGTTGATACTGTACAGAAATGGTCCTAGAGAAATTAAAAGTAAAAAAGTCAGAAATTGTAATGTACGATATTTCTATTAAGTTATACCAAGTGTGCCTGCCTCTTCTCCCTCCCTTTCCACTTTCTCTGTCTCTTCCACCTTTGCCGCCCATGAGACAGCAAGACCAAGCCTTCCCCTTTCCTCCCCCTTCTCAGCCTACAATGTGAAGACAAGGATGGAGACCTTTATGGTGATCCACTTCCACTTAATGAATAGTAAATAATCATCATGCTGTACACTAAATAAACTTATCTGTGTGGGTGTCATGTGAAAATCTACTAACTGTGCAGCAAGAACTGAATAAGATGTTTTTGTGTCATTATCATCATCACCCCTAAGTTTTCATCCTGTAGAACAGAGTATGTAAGACTTGTGTGGAAGTGGATAGCCTATCCTTAACATAAGCATAAGGTGAATGATATTTAATATAAAGTCCGTGTATTAGTTTTCTTACTGTTTCATAACTTTGCTTTTGAAGAATTATATTGCCGTACAATATGCTCTCACAATTGGAGAAACTATGTATCAGCCTATAACAATTTATTCATTTGTGTATAGGCTTGGTTACTGTGAAGCAATTGTGACCATTATACTAGGCTATCATAAAGCAATCATTTTGCTACATTTTCATTATCAGTGTATGAATACCTGTAAATAAACATGAATTTCTTTTTTATCTTTACATTTTTTGTCTAGTATCTGTTAATGATACATATAACATCTACATTGTTTTCTTAATCATATATGATTTTTATAACATTTTCTTTTCTCTAGCTTACTTTATTGTAATACAGTATATCACATATATATAAGATAAGTGTTAACTGTATGTTATCAGTAAGACTTTCAGTTAACAGTAGAGTTTTAGAAGTTAAGTTTTTTAGAAGTCAAAATTTAAGCAGATTTTTCACTGCACTGGGTTTTAGGGGGTTAGCACTCCAACCACTGCATTTTTCAAGGGTCAACTATACTTACATGCTTGCTTTCTAGAAGATAGGGACATGTTCAAATTTTAGAAAGCATTAAACATCAAAATACACATGATTGCTTACATTTGGGATTTGTTTGTTTACATTTGGGATTTTTGAAATCACCTTTTAAACCTGTCTATAAATATGTTTTGTAAGCATATTGCTTATATTTGTATATTTTAAGCCTAGTTATTGATATCAATATCCAACTAAAGGAGAGGAAGACATGGCATTAGTGACTGTTGGTGGGAGTAGGCAAAATTTTTGTGAGTTTGTTTTTAAAATTATTTTTAGGGTTAATATGACTCTGAGACATGTTACACAGATAGAAGTTGTATAAACTTAATAGCAGCCATAAATAGGTTCCTGCAAACTTGTAGGTTTTTAAAAATAGATCATTGTAACAAGTAATGGAAAAGCTATTTTTTGAAACCTTGTCATGCATTCTAAGGAAGGGCAATAATTTCAGAAAGCATAGGTGCATTTTTTTCCTGATCATGCCTTCATTTATAAGAAACCTCTGAGAAAGTGGAATTTGATCGGCATGCATACCAGAACTCTAGCGGTTAAGACTGGGCTAGCCAAAGTTCTGTTTAGTGCGATAAATATAATTTGCTTCATTTGTCTCTTATAGCCTCTGTGACAAGGATTGTCAATATTAACTTAAAATTCCTAAAGGTATATTTCTGACCTTACCAGTCTTGTAGGAGTTAACCTGAAATAAGACTCTAATACTAAGAATTGGTTTAGGTTAGATGGGTCACACCCATCCTAGTAAATTCCTAGGGTGTTGGGTAGATTCTATTGTTATTTTGGACTTATGTAGTATAAAATTTTATATAAAATAAGTGGACATTCTCTAAGTCTTGGATTGAAAAGTATAACAAGGGGAGATCTGATTAACTTACATATTTCATGTATGTATGTTTCATGTATGTGTTTTATGGATTTGATCCAGATTTTTTCAGTTAAAGATTCTTAATTATAAGGAAAATCAGTATTCACAAAAGAAATCAAAGCATGGGTTTTGCTTTGTTCTGTTAGACCCTAACATTAATAAAATTTTGTCATAAATTTAGGAAAAAATAATTAACAATATAATAAAATATGGTCAGAAGCAAGATATATCTTTCCAAGAACCCAAAGCTTTTGACATAGACCAAAAAGAAGGAATAGGAAAAAAAAATACAATATAATTAAAAATTTCAACTTTCTGAAAAAATGTTTTTATGGTGTTTTCACAATAAGGAATTCTTAAAACTTGAATTTATTCGGTAAAAGCAGTATACTTAGTTGAAATATTGTCCATTTTTAACTAGATGTTAATTTTTCTTTGAGTATATCCAGTTTGGAGTTTGCTGAGTTTCTTGAATCTAATGAGTTACGTCTTTCATCAAAAATGGGAAGTTTTGAGGGTGCCTAAGTAGCTCAGTCAGTTAAGTGTCTGCCTTTGACTCAGGTCATGATCTCAGAGTCCTGAGATCGAGGGCCCCCCCCAATCAGGCTCCCTGCTCAGTGGGGAGTCTGCTTCTCCCTCTCCCTTTTACCCTCCCCCTTCATTCACGTATGCACGGTCTCTCTCTCAAATAAATAGATAAAATATTTTTGAAAAGGGGTGGAGGGTAAGTTTTCAGGTATTATTATTTCTTCCAAGTAATTTTTCAGCACCCATCTTACGTCTCCTTCTGTGGCTCCATTGACACAACTGTTAGACCTTTTGTTGCTGTCCCACGTGTCCCTGAGGTTTCCTTATTTGTTTTTAATGGTTATTCTCTCTATTGTTCAGATTGGGTAATTTCCGTTCATCTATCTTGAAGTTCATTAATTCTTTTCTATATTATCTGCATTCTACTGTGTCCATCCAGTGAGTTTTTAACTTTTATTATTGCATTTTTTAATTTTAAAATTTCCATTGGTTATTTATATCGTCTCTTTCAATATTGAGTCTCTTTTTCCACTTGTTTCAGGCCTGTTCACAACTCATTTACACCATATAACAGGCATCTAGAAGTAAGAGTTTATCTATGGTTAAGTAAAGTATTATTATTAATGAATAATATAGCTGAAAGGAAATTAGTTTTATGACTCGATATAGAATCTTGCATTTGGTTAGTGAACAATCAATAGCCAATGACATTAATATAGCAGTTTTCAAAATACATGTTTTTGTTTATGGAATAATTTTTTTAACATCCTTTGTAATTATGAGCTCTTGGTTAATGGTAACTGAAATGTCGAGTTTGTAACTAATTCATCTCTTTTGAACCATCCAGGGCAAATGACTGTAAGTCCTCTTCCTAAAGTACCCTCAAGGACAAATTTTGCATCTGTAAAATCACTTAATATGTTCTTGATCAAGGATTTTTTCTACACTGGAAATAAAATTTAAGATTATACTTGACACTTGAAATATGTGAGAGTTAGGGGTGCTAACCCCTATGCAGTTGAGAATTTGTGTATGAGTTTTGATTCCCTAGAAACTTAACTAGTAGCCTACCATTGACTAGAAGCCTTACTAAGATCATAAACAGTTGGTTAACACGTATTTTGTGTTTGTATTATGTACTGTATTCTTAGAGTAAGAGAAAAGAAAATATGATCAAGAAAATCATAAAGAAGAGAAAACACATTTAAAGTAATGTACTATATCCAGGGGTGCCTGAGTGGCTCAGTGGTTAAGGGTCTTACTCTTGGTTTCAGTTCAGGGAGTGATCTCGAGGTCATGGGATCACAACCTGCATCTGGCTCCATGCTCAGTGCGGAGTCTGCATCAGATTCTTTCTCCCTCCCCTTGTGCCCTCAATGTGGGGCTCAATCTCACCCTGAGATCATGACCTGAGCTAAAATCGAGAGTCAGACATTTAACTGAGCCACCCAGGTGCCCCCGTACTTTTTAAAAACAAAATCAGATCATGCTTTATGTTATCTATGTTGCCTTTTTCATTTAACATTGTACCATGAATGTTTTCTTGCGTTAAATAGTATTAGAAAATGAGATTTTTAGTAGCTATATATTGTCCACTTTAATAATCATTTCAATTTATTTTGTTGGGAGTAGAGAAATTCTTCCCAGATTTTGATGGTTTGTCAGCCCTCTTTAATTTTTTTATGTTATTACATTTTCTTCTTCTGGGTTTTTATAGGTATTTTAGAAGGAAAAGAAAAAGGCTGAATAAGAGACTATTTGTTAGTATATGTGCTGCCTAAGTGAGCAGAGACTATTTTTAGATGCTTTTTAAAGTTTTTATTTCTTTACTTTTAAGTGTTTTTTTGTTTTTGTTTTTTGTTTTTTTTAAGTTTATTTTCTTTAGTAATCTCTATACCCAACATGAAGTTCCAACTCTTGACCCTGAGATCACAAGTCACGGGCTTTTCTGACTGAGCCAGCCAGGTGCCCTTACATGTTTTTTTTTTTTTAAACCAGGAATTCTTAAGACCACAGTTCTCATTCTTTGGTCTTCTTATTTTTGGCCTAAAATTTTCTGGGTTTTTTTTTTAAATATAATTTTTTTTAAGATTTTATTTATTTGACAGAGAGAGACACAGCAAGAGGGCACACAAGCAGGGGGAGTGGCACCCTAATATGGCTTATTTTTTGTTACATTTTAATTGTTCACGGTGCTTTAACTGTTTCTTCTCTTTTTTCTTAAAGGATTGGGGCACCTGGGTGGCTCAGTCGTTAGGTGTCTGCCTTAGGCTCAGGGTCCTGGGATCGAGCCCCTTCCTCATCGGTCTCCCTGCTCGGCAGGAAGACTGCTTCTCCCTCCCCCAGTCTCCCTGCTTGTGTGCCCTCTCTTGCTGTGTCTCTGACAAATAAATAAAATCTTAAAAAAAATAAAAATAAAAAAATGTAATTTCCATTTTTTAGGAACTTAAACATTTTTAAGGAACTTAACATGTTCCTTAGTAATTCAGATTATAATAAAATTTCTTAAATACCAAGAGTGAGGTCAGACTTTTTTCCTGACACTTAATACCTTTGTTTATGGCAAGTTATTTAATTTTTCTATGTCTATGTTTCCTCATCTGAAAATTATTATTATTAATGATGACAATAATACATTTGGAGTTTATTTGGTATAATTAAAATAATGAAGAGAAAATACTTAACATAGTACCTGATATAAATATTAGGCCCTCAATAA
Source organism: Procyon lotor (assembly GCA_028646535.1). Classification (NCBI taxonomy): domain Eukaryota; kingdom Metazoa; phylum Chordata; class Mammalia; order Carnivora; family Procyonidae; genus Procyon; species Procyon lotor. The sequence continues at coordinate 61,638,719 of CM053605.1, forward strand.
TTAGTATGTGATGGATGAAGTTTTAAATAGGGTTATAAGTGGTGATGATAATGTCAGTAATAGCAGAAATGTATATATGTCTCAGTTTTTTCCACATTGATGTTCTAAGTTAATTTACTTGTTATTTAATTGGACTACTCGTTTTTTGTAAACTCTGTTTCTTTTTAGTAGTTTTCCCCATCTTGTATTCATGGTGCTTTTGGTCCTTTATACAACTTTGAACCTATTCCGTTTGAACTGTGTGTTTTCCAATATATCTATTATCAATTTTATTTTGCCTACTATAGAATTAAAAATTTCTAAAATTGTTTCACTGAAAATTTGGTGAATGTGCTTTTAAGTGTTTCAGATTATTAAATATATAAACAAAAATTCAAAAGGGTAAATAATAGGATCAGCATTTAAATATCTCTCACATCCCATTTTTTCAGTTCAAATTAGTTTTGCACTAAACTAATTCTTTCTAGAGTATAATGATAAGAATATCAAGGAAAACAATCATGACAATGAAAATGTCTCTATAATTTCCCCTTATGTTTTTATATTTCACTCATTAAGCCAAAAAATATTGAGCATATATTATGTACGAGGCTAAAGAATATAGATGGAGGAACTTCGTGGAGCCTTTCAATGATTTTATAGTTTATCTTAAATATAATTGCAATGTTGATTGAAAAGTTTAAGCAAGGAAGTGCCATTATCTAATTTATATTTTTAACAAAGTTTACTCTGTGACAAATGGATTTTAGCAGCAAGGATTGGGGTACTGTGACAAGTTTGTTTCTAGAGGAAAACTTTTAGTGATAAGGATCAGGGTTGTATTATGAAGATGGAAAAATGTAGATCAATTTAAAATTATGGTAAAAGTGGAGAAGACTTGGCAATGGATGGATTAAGGGGTCAAGAGGATAAACCTGTACATGCACATCCTCCTTTATGGGATGTGAATTACATGCTTTGCATACAGGGTTTGTCTCATGCATTAAAGATACCATTGTCTAAATTTTCCATCTAATTTGTTTGCATTCCCCCAATCAGGTTGCTGCCAACTTTTATTATAAAATTCTCTTTACCTCCTGGTTGATTTCTGTATTCTTTTTATAGTCTGTCTTTCTGTTTACTTGATTAGATTTTGCTTAACTTTCATGCATTGTTTTGGCAGTGGGATTCCAGCACTAAAGTCATACTAATTATGGGCCAGACTGGACTGAGTGATGTTATGAAGGGCAAGTTTAAAAAAATGGAGACCATAAAAGTAGACAATTTTATTTTAACAATCTTAATTGAAAACGAGAGTCAAAAATATAAAGTGGCAAAATAGGGATGAGTGGTCAAAGGAGAGTTTTTGTTGTTTTTAAAGATGGAAGATAACAGAAGAATCCAGTAAAGTAAGGATATAGAAAAGACAGAGAATGATCAGTGGGGTAAATTTCCCGACAAGCTGCAAAAAGATGATAATTAGTTTAAGAGAATGGAGGAAGTCCACCTCCTCCATTTTAACAGACTAGAAGGAAAAGATGAGTCATTAGGTTTTAAATTTTCTAAGAGGAAGAAATTGTTTTATTTTAATATCATAAATCCATCACTTAGTTCCCCCCAACCTCCAACTGATAAGTTACTAATTAATGTCAGTAGAGCCAAACATTCTCTTCAATAGTTACCTTATTTTGTTCTTATTCATTTTGCTTTTCTCTTTAAAACAAATGAAGATAGAAAAGAGAGAATAGAGAACTGAGTATCCAGGAGGATATTGAAAAGGAGATAGTAGATAATGACATGTGTCACTTACAACTTCCCCAAGTAGGGGAATTTGGGTCAGGGTCAGGGTAGTTGGGGTGCAGAATTAGGAGGATGTTCTTCATAGTGGAGTAAGATCTAATTTGAAGACATATGGTGCAATGGCTTGAAGTTAAGATTTAAAGACCAATCAAGAGTGAAAATACCTCCTACTTCCGGTTGAGAACTTGGATTTTAAAATCACAGCAAATAGGATTGGACAGATGGCCATGTTAAGAAGTGATATGAGACAGAGATCCATTAGATCAGTGGTTTTTTTTAAGGCAATGAGATCCTTTTTTCAAACAAAATCTCTTGTGGACTCAATATACAAAACAGATAAAAGAAGAACTCTGATGGAAGCTAGTAGCGTATGGACTAGAGCCATACCCTCCACTTCTTCCTCTCCTTGCCTTCTTCCAAGGCACTTAAAAATACCGAGACTCTGCAGAACATTTTTAAACTCAAAAGAAGGCAAAAACGGTTCACCCTTTTCTTTCAGCCCTCCACACCCCAATCTCTGGCAGTCACCAGTCAGTTCTCTGTATCTATATGCTTGGTTTTTTCTTATTTTTATTTCTAAATTTTTTTTATATACACACATAAGAGATATCATATGGTGTTTATTTTTTTCTGACTTCACTTAGCATAATGACCTCAAGGTCCATTCATGTTGTCATAAAGAGCAAGATTTCATTCTTTTTTATGGCTGAGGAATATTCCATTATACGTATATACCACAATTTCTTTATTTATCATCCATTGAGGGATACTGAAGTTGTTTCCCTACCTTGGCTATTGTAAATAACATTGCTGTGAACGTGGGGGTGCCTATTATCTTTTTGAGTTAGTGTTTTCGTTTTGATAAATACCCAGAAATGGAATTATTGGATCATAGAATTTTTAATTTTTTGAGGAACTTCCATACTGTTTCCTTAGTAGCTGCACCAATTTACATCCCCACCAACTGTACACAAGTGTTCCCTTTTCTCCATTCGCTTGCTAATACTTGTTATTTCTTGTCTTTTGGATAATAGTCATTCTAACAGGTGTGAGGTGTTATCTCATTGTGGTTAATTTACATCACCCTGATGATTAATGATATTGGACATCTTCTTATGTACCCCCAGAGCCAGGTGATGAAGGGATGTTCCCTGAATGACAGCTACAAAAACCAGGGCACCAGACATAAAAACTAGGATAACAGATGTGTATAAAACTCTCTAGGAGACCTAGTACTAGGAATGTGACAAATAGTGAGCTCTAAGATAGTACCCAGCCTCCAAGTTCTCTGGAAAAGATTACATTACCATCGGCCGTTCAATGTAAGTTTAATTAGTAGCTGACCTCTCAGGTTGAATTCATAATGGTTAGCTAATAAACCTCCCTCACAGAAAGATCAAGCTGTGCGTCTGTTGCCTCTTCCTCTTGCTGGAGACGGTAACTATTTAAGAACCCTTTCTCTGCTTGGTGCAATCCTGTGGATCCATGAGTATAAGCCCCACTGCCCACCAGAGTTAGGTGATGTAGAGCTTTTCCTTGGAAGCAGTCATAAAAATTGGTGTTCTAGATAGAGGAATGATTATTATAGCATGGGACCAGGAAAACAATCTCCCCTGGCCTCCACAAGTAGGCAGTCAAGAGGTATATTCCCTAGGCAGTAGCTCTCAAAATTGGGGCACTAGTTGCATGTAAAAGCTTCCTTCTGGAAGATACTGGTGCTCTGGAGCACAGCAAAGAGGTAAGTGTGAAGATGACATCTGCCAGTCTCCATCCCTGGGGAGTGTTCCAGCAGGCTCCTGGAGGTGTGTGTTAAATTAGATGCGGCTCCCTTATGCCCATGCTTTAATGCAAGTAGGTCTGGGTGTGGTCGGCTCCCTCTGAGCTGGGTGCCGGAGTGGTTGAATCTAAGTGTGAGTCCTTTATGAGCAGTTTCTCAGGTCACATAGTCTTGTAGGTCTTGGGATGCACACCTTGTTGGTTCTCAAAGTTAGTTGTTTTGGGGGCTCACTTCTCAAGTGTGTGTCATAAAAGTTGGGGTGCCCAGTGTGGGGCTCAAACCATTTGCTCCTCAGGGAGAACTTCTGAGTTTTGAGTTCCTTTCTGGTTTTGGGTCCCCGTGCCAGGAGTGGAGTTTTATAGCAATATTGTGTCTCAGCTTCTTACCTGCTTTGATGTGGTTTTCTTGTTTGCCTGATATCTAGTCATCACTGAGCCAGACTTTAGGGTTTTTTTGTTGTTTTTTTTTGAGAGGAAATTATTTCATGGGTCGCTGTAGACTCAGTGTGTCTGTGGGAGGAGGTGGACTCAGGATCCTTTTGCATCACAGTCTTGAACTGGAACTCCCTGTAGAACATATTGAAAGGTAATTTTCAGCAATAACAAATCTTTAGAAGTCCTTCCTTTTTTATTAATTTCACTGTCATTAATACTAGCACGTGGTAGCAAGTGGTAGAAAAGATGTATAGTGAAAAATAATTCACCTATCCTAGATGCCAATTCCCTAGTCCCTTTACTTAGGAGTAAATTTCTTTACTTTCTTTGTTTTTGTTTGGTTGTTTGTTGAGAGAGAGAGAGAGAGAGAGAGAGAGAGAGAGAGAGAAAGAGAGAAAGTGTGTGCGAGAGAGCCGTGAGCGAAGGGAGGGGCAGAGAGAGAGAGAGAGAGAGAGAGAATCCCAATAGACTCCTTGCTGAGCCAGAGCCCCATGAGGGACTCAATCACAGAATCCTGATACCATGACCTGAGCTGAAACCAAGAGTCCAATGCTCAACTGACTGAGCCACCCAGGTGCCCCTAGTTATCAGTTTCTTAAAAATTTTCTACAAGTATTCTACATATACAGGCATAAGAATATATACTCTTTTTTTCTTCATCACATATGAGATCATGCTATTTTTATTCCTCTCAAGTTTACTTTTTTCATTTAATTAGATGATAATCTACTAAAAGTCTACCTTATTCTTTTAAAATAGGTACATGGTATTCTGTTAAAGGGATGTACCGTAATGTAACAATTCCTAATTGGTGGAATTTTTGTTTTTAAAAGTCATTTACCGGGGTGCTTGGGTAGCTCAGCTGGTTAAGAATCTGATTCTTGATTTCATCTTGGGCATGATCTCAGGGTTGTGGGATCAAGCACCATGTCAGACTCCATGGTTGTTGGGGAGTCTGCTTCGGATTCTCTCTCTCCCTCTTCCTCTGTGCCTTCCCACTTCTCTCTCTTTCTCTCTCAAATAAATCCTTTTAAAAAAAAGTCATTTATGGGGCGCCTGGGCGGCTTGGTGGGTTAAAGCCTCTGCCTTTGGCTCGGGTCATGATCTCGGGGTCCTGGGATTGAGCCCTGCGTCCGGCTCTCTGCTTGGCGGGGAGCCTGCTTCTCCCTCTGCCTGCCTCTCTGCCTGCTTGTGATTTCTCTCTCTCTCTCTCTCTGTCAAATAAATATATAAATAAAATTTTAAAAAATTTTAAAAAGTAAAAAAAGTCATTTATAATTAATATGTTGTAATAAATATCCTTTACATATATCTTTACCCATATGTGAATATACTTCTTATATAAACTGAAGATTTTGAATGAGAGTGATAATATTAAAAAGACAAACCTAATATTAGGATTACCAGGACAAAAATATTTTTGCATGATATTCACAAACTCTTACCCTCATTTTGTTCTTTAAGAAGTGTGTTTTTCCTGTTAGGTTAGCTCTGCTTTATCCCCATTGAAAGGGAGTTTTTATTTTAGTTCATCAGACGATAATACTTGGCATCTTGCTTTCTTCAACTTCTGAGTGTATGTGGATATCTTGCATAAAGTAACATGACTTCCGTTTGTTACCCTGCTTTATTTTTCTCAAGCTCTTATTCATCAGCTTCACTATCCAGAAATATCTTAGAAATTCCAGTTATTTTTAGTTGTTTTTCCTAGTTAAGCAAAGCTTCAGGTCTTTTTGTATTTTGGGACTTTGTAGATTAAAGGAACAATTAACTAGACTTTGTATCTCTTTTGATTCTTCTAACTTTTGTATCCTTGTTAGAAATTTCTAATCATAGTCAATATTTAAATTCATATACTCTACTTACAGTTTAGTTGATGCATACATGTTAAATTTTGTTCAAATTTTCTATAATATTCTTTTATGTCTTAGGATGGCCTCTTTCTCACAGAAGTCTCATTGCAAAGGAATATTTAATCCTTTTGGATAGATATTCGCTGAACAGTATGAAAATCAGTGCTCTGCTCTTGGATAATTTTCTTATCAAGTCTCTTGAGGTATAAGTAAGACAAGTAAATCTCTAAAAGATTTAGCAAAAATTTATAATTTAGCATTATACACATTTGGAGATAGAATCAGGGCAATGAAAGGAAGGATAAAGAAAAGGGGGAATTAAATTGTTAAATATGTTAGAGATTTATTTATTCATTTTAGAGAGAAAGTGGGGGGGGGGAGAGACTCTCAAGCAGACTCCCCGCTGAGTGCCAGGGCTCCATCTCATGACCCTGGGATCATGACCTAAGCTGAAATCAAGAGTCAGACATTTAACCCAGTGAGCCACCCAGTCACCCCAAATTGTTAAATATTTTAATGCAGTGTGAAGGTTTTGGTTTGTTTTGTTTTTTACCATCAAGTTGGTAAAACTCTGACAGTGACTTGAGGGTTAGTTTAGTTCAAACCTATCATTTTTCAGATAAGAAAATTAGTATTTAGAGTGTCCGTGACTTGCTCTAGATCACAGGCTGCAGCACAGAGCACCTGATTGCCAGCCACTTTTGTTTGGAGATGTAGTTGTTACTCTTTACAGTGGTAAAATGTGTGAAGCTTCAGAGGAAATTGATTCATTTTATATATTCATATTTTAAATCACAATATACTATACTTAATGACTCAAAATAACTATTTTTGAAAAGGTAGGTAAATAAAAGTTTTGTAAATAGAATGATTTTCCTTCAAACATACTATATACTTTTATCTGTTGTCTAATAAGGTATTTCTGCCTTATCTCCTTTTTCACAAAATCCCTTACCAGAAAAGTGTGTGTATCTTCTTGGCTTTTGTTTTGTTTAGCTACTTAAAATCTTTTTTTTTTTTAGCTACTTAAAATCTTGAAATATTATTTGTCCGAGTGTTCACTTGCCTGGAAGTTATATAAAGAAATAGTTTTATAAAAGTCGTTGTCAGACCTTTTAGAAAATAGTGGACTCGTAAATCTACTGTTACTGATACTACTAAACCAAAAGAAGCAGCACAGTGACTACCTCATGATCTTTATTATTCTTGATTCTTGTTTTTCACCTTTTACCTTGCAAGGAAAAGTCAAGTTTCACCAAATCTACCCTTGGGCTTTGAATTCCCACGGAGAACTTTTGGTATTGTTGGCAAAGATAAAGACAGAACAGCTTCTGGGAGAAATTATCTAAGCCTGTCTTCATGTTTCATGCAACTAGCACGAAGGGCAGCTGATCATGTTTGTATTTCTTAGCCCACGTGTCTTGTCCTTCCTTAATAGCACCTGCTCAGGTTTATACCTAGCAGCTGTCAGCGTTCATAAACTGTGATTACACAAAAGGGAAGTTTGCTCTGCCTGAATTTGAACAGTGTTATCATTAACAACTGATCATTGAATCTTTTTGGAATGAGTATAGAACATCATCATGCAGAAAAGTTGTTTGTGGTAATTCTGATTTTTGTCTATTCTCAGAATTGTTATTGGTGAATATCATCCTAGTAAAATAGACTAAATTCAGGTTATCCAGTATGAGCAAATATTCTGATATATGTTAATGACATATACATTATCAGTTTTAAACAATTAGGACAAAATGTAAAATAATAGACGAGTTAGACTGACACAAATGATAGGTTGAATGTAATGATAATATCATTTATCACAATGTCAGTAAATCAGCTTGAATCATCTTATGACAACCATTATATAGAATTACTACTTAATAGAAAGTTTTAGTTAATTGAATTCTAAGTAATATAATTTTGATACTTTATTTTTTTTTAAGATTTTATTTATTTATTTGACAGAGAGAGATCACAAGTAAGCAGAGAGGCTGAGGGAGAGGGGGAAGCAGACTCCCTGCTGAGCAGAGAGCCCCACGTGGGACTCCATCCCAGGATCCTGAGATCAAGACCTGAGCTGAAGGCAGAGGCTTTAACCCACTGAGCCACCCAGATGCCCCTAATTTTTGATTCTTTAAATCAGGATTTTTTTAACCTTAGCACTACTAATATTTTGGGCCAGGTAATTCTCTGTACGGGGGATGTCCTGCATATTGTAGGAGTTTAGCAGCATGCCTAGACTCTATCTCTGCAGTATTAAGATCAAAATAGTTGAAATAAAATAATACATGAATAATGTATGTAATTGAACTTCTAAGGAAAATGGCTGCATAAGCATATTTTTTTAAAAAGTTAAGTCCCTTTCTACTTAAATGAACAAAAGGAACCAAGAATAAAACAGAAAATTCCACTTTTACTGAAATTAAAAAAGACCCTTAACATCATATCACTAGCTGTAGTTCTACTCTTTCTTATTTCCAGGTTTAAATTTTATATTGAAAAAATGTTATAATAAAGAACTGACTAGTATTTTATTTCTACAGAATAGATTCTCAAAAGTAGATTGTAAGATCCAGTATATGTATATTTTTAATTTTAATGACCATTTCCAGGAAAAGATATCCAATAAGCAATATGTAGAGGCTGCTCATTTTGCTTTCTGGGTTTTACTTGCTTTAGTCCTGAATCAAGTAATAACAACTGAAATAAATATACCTAGGGTTTGTAATTTATTATCCTAAAAAAATTAATGACTATTATTTATTGAATACTCTTATGCCAAGTACTCAGCTAAAGCACTTACCTATGTTATATCACTACATTATTTTTGTTGTGGAGTACAAAGGCAAGTTAAAAAAAAAACAACTTTATGTTATTTTTTTAAATAACGCATTTAAATAGCATATTTTAGAATTTATTAAGACAATAAGGTTACCAGCTATACATTTTTAAAAATCACCTTTTTCTGTAAACTCTAAAAAGGATGCGCAATTTTTGTATGTAGTGAAGTGAGACCTATGGGTGAAAATAATTTGTGGAGAAAATGTTAGTATGGGCCTTGCCATCAGACCAGCCACATGTCTTCAAGCTCCTTGGTAATCAAAACCTGCCTTTTAAGCATTAGTTTTATGTAACCATCAGTACCAACTGCTCTTTTCCATGATGAATGCTGATACAGAGAAAGAAAAATTCCTTAAGAATATGGACATACTCATTATAGCAGTATCATCATCTGTAGAGGTGATTGACAGCAGTGCCAGAATATGAGGGAAGTTTCTGAATTGTCTATGATTGGAAAACTTACTGAAATATGGTTACTAATGATGCTATATGTCAACCTGAGATAGCTTTTACTATATCTATCGATCTTATGAGTAGAATTATCTAGATACTCCATGGATTAAACCAACATTTACACATTAACCCCGCTTTATTTTAATTGGCCAATATTTTTAAATCAAACTATTTTTCTTAGAAAATACAAAAATGAAGGCAGGGAAATCAGAGGGGGAGACAAACCATGAGAGAATATAGACTCTGGGAATCAAACTGAGAGTTTCAAGAGGGAGGGAGTTAGGGGATGGGTTAGCCCAGTGATGGGTACTAAGGAGGGCCCATATTATTAATGCAATTGTGAACTTCATGACTTTCTTGCTTGTAGGATCAGTGTTTTCAGAGAGTACTAAAATAACTGTAACCTATTCTAGATTTAAAAAATTTATTGGGATATAATTGATATATAACATATGAAATTAGTTTCATGTGTACGACTTAATGATGGATATTTGTATATATTGCAAAATGATCATCACAATAAGCTTACTTAATATTCATCACCACAGTTACAAACTTTTTCTTGTGTTAAAAACTTTTAAGATCTACTTTCTTAGGGTGCCTGGGTGGCTCAGTCGTTAAGCGTCTGCCTTCGGCTCAGGTCATGATTCCAGGGTCCTGGGATCGAGCCCCACATCGGGCTCCCTGCTCGGCAAGAAGCCTGCTTCTCCCGCTGCCATTCCCTCTGCTTGTTTTCCCTCTCTCGCTGTGTTTCTCTCTGTCAAATAAATAAAATCTTTAAAAAAAAAAAAAATCTACTTTCTTAGCAACTTACAAATATACACCATAGTATTACTAACAATAATGAGCATGCTGTACATTGTATCCCATGACTTATTTTAAAACTCGAAGTTTATACCTTTTGATCCCCCTTCACCCGTGTTTCTACTCTAGATTCTTAATATCAACATAAACTTACAACAAGACCAATGTAAGACTGCACCTAAAATAGCTAAGCAAATAAAGATATGTGTGAGTGGCTCAGTCATTATAAAGGGGTCATACTAAGGTCATTTTAACTCTAGGTCAAATCTGACAGTAACAACTCTAAAATGTATTCGTCTTTTTGGTGGGGGAGGAGCGCTTGGTCTGATACAAGTTACCAGGTCAGATTCTTGGATGCTTAAGACTTTCACGACTTGGATTCAGAAGACAGTCCATTCCAATGTGGTGTTGTTTTCTTGATTTGTTAAGATAATATGGGTATTATGTTGTAAATGAATAGATGATGAGGTGATTTAGGAAGAATAAAAAGTTATTACATTATATACAAGTCTATTAAAAGAAGTTTTGGGAATTAAACCCTCTTGAAAAAAAAGTTTTGGTATACTTAACATTAAACTTATATTTCATAAATTGGTATTTTAAATTGTCCTTATGTTTTTATTCCATATTTTATCTTTTTGAATATATATTTTGAAATTATTTCATATTTTATAAAAGTATGCCTAAATGACTTACTTTGATAATAAGGTATGTTTAATTCTTTGAATAACTCCACTATCTAATACTGAGAATTGACATTTTTCTCCTTCTCTTAGATATGGAGTCTGGTGAACGGTTACCAACCTCAACAGGCTCCACTACTACACCTTCATCTTCTCTACCATCTGTGGCTTCGTCAGCTTCAAAAGGCGGCCTTTCCACGGGAGCTGCTTCACTTAGTTCTACAATCAACCCATGTGGTGAATACCCTTTATTAACTCAGTTTTAGAATGCCATTCATTTACTAACTTGCATTCATAGTGTTTTGTTGAAATGAATAAAATGGTTTCATTACCTCTGTTGACCTGTTGAAAAATAACTAGGTTAAACATCTAGCCTGTGCTTTTTCTGTATTTTACCAGCACACTGAGATTGCATTTTTCTTGCTTAGTAGCAGCTCTCTTTGAGAGTCTCCTCATAATGTCTTAATTTGACCATTTCAGTTAATAAGTGAGTACATGCAAAATCTTTCAAAACAGTAGGCCCATGAGGAGTAAAGAAATACAAAGCAGTTTTTGGCGGTAAGATTAGGTACCAATGCTATGGACCTTTTATTCTAAATTTGCTTCTGGTATTTGAAATATCCTTCACCAAACTCCAGCTTACCCCAGTTCACAGATGTGTACTAAGGGAGATCATTTACCTGATGGAAAATATTTTAAAAATTAACAGCATAGAAAGTTTCTCTTAAACATGAACAAAGTTTAAATTGCTGAAAAGACAATAAAAGCTTTATTTCAGAAACAAAAATACCATACATTTTGATTAATTATGTAGAATGTATTTTTAATTATTGCCCAAAATCACTCTTTGCCCCAACACAGGTTTGGTAGAACACATCCTTTTTAAAAAAAATAAAATAAAATGTGTTAAATGTGATTGATTAACTCATTCCTTTATCATTAAGAAGCTTTTTAACCTTAAATATTTTTTATCTTAAAGATTATTTCATGTTTATAAGCAGTAGAACTAAATGATAGCTCATATTTTTAAAATTAGATTTATAATTTTGGATAAATAAAATGCATAAATATAGAATGTTTGCCAACTAAATACCTTAGTAAATTGCCGAATATATATTTGTTCAATTATTTTTTGATCAATGGAATGACAAGAAGGATGTCATTTTGTCATTGATTTATCAGAACGATTTTCTATAGCATTTTCTTAGTAATTATAAAACAACTAAGATGAAATAGTCTTTTATTAAAAATAAATAAAATTCCTGTTCTCCTGCATCCTGTCAAATCTCAGTTAAGTCCTTTCACACTTCATGTACACTTCCCTTATATATGAAATGATGAATGCCTTTGATATGCTGTGTTCAAAAATAGTGATGCAAGTTTATCTTAAGTTAGTTTATCTAAATGATTGCATGCAATTGTACCTTTGTAATTATTCTTCCCTTTTTATAATTCTTCTTCTTTCCTTTGTTGTCAACTCATTTCAGTGTATCTTCCAATCTGCTGTCTAGCTTTGTATTTACTTCTGAATTAGTCTTTATATAACGTTTCTAGAGAATTTTTTTTTTTAATGTTGAAAGTCTTAATAGCATTCTTGAGGACAGAGCCATGAGTTTTCTGGACACTTTGCTGTTACCAATTTCTCAGTTTTCTGAATTAGTCACATGTTGGGCACTATTTTTTGTTAGCAGTAGTTGGGAGTTGCAAAAGGGGTGGGGTTGGTGGGTTGCTGAGTGGTATCATAAATTTCCTTGTCTAGAAAGGAATTCATTTTTATCATTTATTTACCAACTTAAAAGGTTGTAGGCTTTTTGAGTTGCTTATTTTGAATGGAAGCATATTTTATTTCTATGTTTACTCAGAAATAGATCAGTTATTACTTTCAGTATGTACAGCATGAGTTTTTCACTTTCTAAGAAAATGCTTTTTCTGTTTTTAGCTTTCACAGTGTTATGGTTTATGTTTAAAGTAAAGCCTTATATTAACTTCCAACCCATAGGTTGCTTAAGAGAATGCACAGTTGTCCCACATAGCTCTTTTTAATCATATTTTCCTGTCTTCTCTTATTTGATTCATTCTTTTTGGCCCATTCATTCAGATAATTCTCTTCATTTTAAAACAAGATCATCGACTGTTAATGGGCCTGGACTCTTTGTCTTAATAAACAACTTAAATCTCCTCAATTTGTTTGATGTATAAAGACACAAAACGATTTTCATCTCTAAAATGTCAGAACCTCAACAGTTCTTTAATGGCTCCTTTGAGGACAGTCTGTTGTTTTAAACAGTTATTTTAATTTTCCTTTCTCTATCATCTTCATTAATAGTATGTCTATAGGAATTCTTCTGAGTTACAAAGGATGTAATTCAAACCTGCTTCAAAACTTTGAATGATCAACTAATTTTTTTGAGTAACTACCTTGTCAGGATTTGGAATTAAACCTACCTACAAATTAGTCTGTCACCATTATGGATGTTGGCAGAAGACATGAAACTCCTGGGTCAGAAATTTTATTACTTATTGTCATAGCAATTAACATGAATATCATGTTGGCATTGGTTCTTCATGCCTCCCAAGTCCCACAGAGGCTACAGGATGGTCCAAATGAATCTTTTAAATGCAATGAGTTTGTGTCACAGCTGAAGAATACTGAATGTGGGAAATCCCAAATCCACTCCTTGTCTTGAAGAAGATGTTGCTTTATCCTTCAGGCTTGCTTCTTGCAGATGCAATCCTGAGAAATGACCTGCTTAAAGAGTGATCTAGGCTTTGCATTCTTAGCATACCTAGCAATAACATGCAGGGACCTGGGAGGGAAAGATTGCATCTTACAGCATAACACACCTTTAATTTTATTGTAGTAACTAAGACAGAAAACAACATTGCAATAATGATTGATTGATCTAAGGCTATCTGCATATGGGTTTTGTTGGTCTTATCAAAAGAATAATATTTCTTTTCCCTTTAAGGTCTGATCTTTTAAAAATAACTTGCCTATTTCTAAAAAGTAATTCGGAACAGCTTTCAGTAAATGTATTGGCACAATAAACAAATAAAAAGTAACTAAAATATCAAAACATAGGCTCTAAAAACTGAAAAGGTGTTAGCTGAAGAAAGCCAGTCTTACAGAACAAAAAGACTTACTGAATTAGCTGCTAAGAATAGAAGGAAAACATAATGGCTTACGTGACTCACACACCATTGCTAGTAATTCCTCAGAAGAAATCCAAACTTTTTTTCTGGCCCTGAATGTGTAGGAAATATGTCACCAGAACCTTTGTATAAAAAGCCAAATGATGCAGAGTATCCCATGTGCCAGTTTCACAGATATTCAGACTATTCCGCATAATTGGCTCTGAGTGAAAGCTAAGAGAATAATAGTTCCACAATTAAGCTTTATCAAATTTATTTGAGATTTGTGGTCATTGACCCAATACAAAGATAGAACTTTGATAAATTTCAGTGGTAGTTTAAACTGTGTCAAAGACCAGTGGTTTTCAACCCATTTTTAAGGGTAGAACCTTCAAACAAAAGCTTATAAAAGTGCTGACTATATAAAACAAATAAACCATTTAAAACTTCTTTGACTAAAGCCTGAGTACGCCTACTTTGAAAAATTAAAGAGGCTGGTTTACATATGTATCTTAATAACAAGCCACCTCCCTCTACAGAAGTGTGCCAAATCATAGTATATTGAGGAAATTGCAAGTTGACCAGTAAAGGCCTCAACTTAGGGTATGTGTCAGTTCTGACAATGCTTAACTACGAATAGGAAAACATGGCAATTAAACACACAAATCCATAGAAAGGCAGTCCTGGAGTGGGTAATGCCATCACAGACCTGGACTTCTAATTTTATATTATGTCCTCCAGAATATGGAACTTTCATGCTCACATGTATATCTCATGGCTGTAAGAGAACTGATCCATATACATCACTATTTTCCAGGAAAGAGGGTGGGGTAGGAGTGGAGCAGAAGTTGCATGACAGCTTACTTTGAGCTTATTAAAGAGCTTTCCCAGAAACCCCATCCAGAGATTTCCACTTCTATCTCTTTCATCAGAATGGTAATCTCAGCTTCAAGGAAGGTCAGGAAAACTAGTTTTTAGCTGAGCATTCTACCGTCCTGAAGAAAATAGAAGTTATTGGTAAGGAAGGAGAGAATGGAGGGGTAATCTCTACAATGGCTAAGTGGAACCAGAGGGACAGGAGGTTAGGCTACGGAATAGGCTCATGTCAGATCATTTAGAACTTCATGTGTGATGCTTAGGAATTTAGGCAGAATAATGTATTGATTAAAAGCAAAGATTTTGCAATTGAATTACCTTGAAATTGAATCTTGGCTTATCCACATATTAACTATGTGAATTTGGGCAAATTACTTATTCCTCTCTGAGCTTTAGTTACCTCATCTATAAAATAGATCTAACACTAGCCATTTTGCAGCATTATAAGGATAAATGAGATAATGCCCACCATACAGTAGGGGCTTAGTAAATTCTAACAATTATTTTTATTCATACTTCATCCAAGTGGGAGGGTTTTATATCATCACACAGCTTTGAAAATGAAAGCTTTAGCATCATGTCGAACATCAGTTTGTAATGGGAATGAGACCAGAGGCAAAGAAGACTTTTAGGAGTTACTTATATTTATATATCTGAGTGAAAAATGATATGAACCCAAATTAAGGAGTTATTAGAGATGGAGAAAGAAAGTTGCAGAGATATTTAAGGAGTAGATTCTTACAGAATATAATGACTATTCAAATTTGGCAAGGCAGTGTTTAGAGAGAGGGAAAAGCCCTAACATGACTTGAATAACTGGGTCAAGAGTGATGTAATGAGAAATGTGGAGGGAGGACCAAGTTTTAAAGGATAAAAGGCTTAGGTATCCTTTTGCATGTTGCATGTAATGGAATATATATCCATTTATATATCCACACAACTGTTGGTGGATATTTGAGTTGTTTTTGCCAATTACAATGTTATGACCATTAAACATGGATTCCAATGCATGTAAGCATACATTTCTGAAAATGTCTTCAACTTTAGCACTAGTACTAATTTATTTTCCCACCAGCTGTATATTAGAATTCCTGATGCTTGTCACCCATGCTAACACTTCTCATTGACAGCCTTTTTGATTTTTGTCAGTGCTGAATATGAAATAGTGTCTCATTAAGGTACCTTTTTATGTTTTAGCCTTTTGGATTTCTTCTTTTTTAAAGTGATTATTTAGGGCTTTGATATATATTTCTATTGGATTATGTATCTTATAGATTTATGAGTATTATAGATTTTGGATGCTGGTCATTTTGTCAATTATATTTCTGGGAGATATCTTTTCCCAGTCTGTGGTGTGTCTTTTTTTATTCTAAATTGTCTTTTGATTAATAGAACTTCCAATTTTAATATCAGATTTATCAGTATTTTTATTTATGCTTATTCTTTTTGTCTTGTTTAAGAACTCCTCTTTTACCTTCAAGGTTAAACGTATGTATTTTTAAAGCTCTCACTTACCTCTCCTTTAGTATTACTTTGAAAAGTCTGGCTATCAGATATCAAGCCAGTTGTGAGAGACTGAATTGGCTTTTTGGTTTTGCAACTGTGACCATTTGGGACTGTTAGTTGATATATCAGTCAGTTCAGTCCATGATAACACAAACCACTAAGGCTATTTAAGCAGAAAGAGATTTAATACAGGGAGTAGGATACTTATGCAATTATTGAGGAACCGGCTCCATCATCCCCACAAATGATTTCAGGGCATTACTGCTGAATTGGCCTGCTTAAGGAAACTACCTTTGATTCAGTCAGGACACCACTGTTCTAACTGAAGACTCCATGGATCATACCACCTTAGCTGCAATCCAGTAATCAGGAACCACTGATGTAACTGCTTCTAAGGTTGATCTGTGTTGCCTGCTAGATCTATATCAGCAAAAACGATGCCTCATGCGCTGCTAATCTGCCAGCTTAACTCCATTTTTAATTCTTTCTGAACACATCTGATTGGCAGAATCTAAATAATGACCAGAATCCTGGCTATAAGAGAGACTAGTTAATGTAGTTTTTAGCTGCCCAGCTTCTGCATCACAGGAAGATACACTGAAAGGAATTTAGAACAAAACAAACGTTAAATGAGCCAATTACCTATTTACTTGAGCTCTTCTAGTGATGGCTCCCCTGCCACATCTCCCAACCTATGAAGTGTAATAAATTCCTGATACATACAGATGAGCTTTATTCCAGTTTCAGCAGGTTTTTTTCTTTAGAACATTTAATAGCTCATGTATACTTAGTACAAATCTCTTTTGAGGGGTGCCTGGGTGGCTCAGTTGGTTAAGCATCTGACTTCCACTCAGGTCATGATCTCAGGGTCCTGAGATCAAGCCCCACGTCAGGCTCTGTGCTCAGTAGGGAATCTGCTTCTCTCTCTTCCCCTGCCCCTCCCCCTACTCATACTTGTGTTCTGTCTCTCTCTCTCTCTCGCAAATAAATAAATAAAATCTTTAAAGCAAAAGAAATCTCTTTTGATTTGTCAGAAATGATATAATTGACCTCTCCCTCCTTCTTGAAAACCTGTTTTGGGGAGAAGTTTATATCAAATTGATATTATTTCTTCCTTAAATTTTTGGTTGAATCCATCAGTGAAGTCATCTGGGTTTTCAAGGTTTTCTTGTAGTTGTTGTTGTTTTATTTGTTTTTGGAAGATATTAAAACATAAGTTCAACTTTTTAAATATCAATGCAGAACTATTCAGGTTATCTTTTTTTTCTTTAGTGAGTCTTGGTTGTTGATGTCTCTCAAGGAGTTTGTCTATTTCATCTAAATTATTGAATTTATGGGCGCATTGTTGGCCCAAATGGTTCCGTATCCTTTGAATGTCTTCTCTTTCATTATTGATATTAATAATTTGTGCCATTTTTTCATTGTAACTAGAGGTTTATCAATATATTTTGAGGTTTATCAATATTATTAATCTTTGTGACGAACTAGCTTTTGGTTTCATTGATTTTTCTCAGTTTTCTGTTGTTTTTTTTTTTATTTCTGTCCTTTATTATCTCCTCCTGTTTTTCTGTGTTTTTTTTTTTTTTTTGTAACTTAAAGGGAAAGCCTAGATCATTTATTTAAGACCTTTTTTGTTCTTATATATGCATTTAATGCTATAAATTTTCCTATTAAGTTCTGTGATACCTGTATCCCACAAACTTTGATTTATTTTCATTATTATTCTAGTGAAAATACTATCTGTTTTCCTTTATGAATTCTTTGACTGATGTGTTATTTAGAAGTCAATAATTTGCCATTTAGATTTTTTTTTATTGATGTCCATTTTAATGTCATTGTGGTCAGAAACATACTGATGATGATCTGTGCCCTGTTTTTTGGCTTTCCACTGTTGCTTTTTTAGACTGGCACCCTGTGGGTCTCCTTTGCCTGTGAAAGTTGTCGGGTTAGCCACATGCTTAGGCAGAAATGAGTCTCTTTCTCTCTAGTTCCCTTTGCTTCTAAGATTACACTCTACTTTCCAGCTGCTCTGCCAGCTTCGGACTCTGTACTCTGACACTTCAGGCTTTCTGCTGTCTAAGCTAATCATGGTGAAGGAATGTACTCAATTAAGAAATATATCAAACTCAACTAACCTGACGTGTGTACCTCTGTCTTTCAAGAGTAGATTTCTCTGTATTCTCTGCTAGCTATTTTGTTGTGCCCCTGGGGTCCTTCCCCATTCATGTACAGTATACTTATAGCTAGGCATTTGGATAGTTTAAGCTCTGAATTTGAGCCTCATTCTTTCTGTGGTTTGCTCATTGTCAGAATTTCCCCTTTCAATTTCCTGATGTTGTTTTAAATCCAGTTTTTATTACTATTTTCTATGGATGGTTTATCTGACCTCTGCACTACTACTACAATATTACCTAAAGTCTCCCCCCGCCAAACAAATCACTTTTAAAAAATTTTTCACTTAAAACCCCAGGAGTGGTATGTGACTCAGTCTATTCAATCCAAGTATTTTATTGCCTAGGCAGTAGTAATTGGTTAAGGAATAATGGGCACATAATTGAAGTCAGACTATTCAAAGGCAAAGAGATTCCATTCTGGGATTTTTATTAGTGAGAAAGGATACACTTTTGTCTCACAAACCTAGGAGAAAG
Organism: Procyon lotor; assembly: GCA_028646535.1. NCBI lineage: Eukaryota > Metazoa > Chordata > Mammalia > Carnivora > Procyonidae > Procyon > Procyon lotor. The sequence continues at coordinate 61,657,505 of CM053605.1, forward strand.
GACCCATTTGAGGACATAGAGCTAAGAGAAGAAAGAGAAATTAGGTACTGGTAAACTTTCAATCAATCTTCCTTATCTAAAGGGAGCTCTTTCCAAAAGTTTTTACATTATATGAGTTAATACATTCGCCTTTTCACTTAGTCACTTTAAACTGAGTGTTTGGTACTTTTTCACCCAATTGATATACTCTCTATGATCTAATCTCCGCCTACCTAAAACTTACCTAGTACTGTTGTCACTCTGTTCCCATTATCTTTTAGTGTCCCTGGCCTTTTACTTCTTCAGATACAAAACATTCTTTTCCAAACTAGGATGTCAAACATCAAACTCTCTGTCTGGAAAATCCTCATGTGGCTGATTCTTTCTTAGGCTTTTTCTCAGTTTAAAAGTCCTGAGACGTTAATTGGAGAATTCTCCTCTTTTCATAGTGTCTAGGTAATCGTTCTACTATTATATATTTTTGTCCCTAATAATTTCCTCCATCATACTCTTCACAATATATAATTATACATTTGGTGTTATTTTACTTATTTGTCCCTTTCTCTACATTGGAACTATATCTGCTTTCTTTTATCGGCATGTATCCAGTCAGTACCTGGCACAAAATATATGCCCAAGAAGCAATTTTTGAAAAAAGGAAGGAGATGAACTTCCAGGACTTGGGCTTGAAAATTAGATGATAAATTAACTTTAATTAGTAAGTTTTCTAGGCCATGCTGTAGTTTGTTCTGTTAGTACCAAATGACTATGCAGATTTTAGCTGGGGATGGGCATTATAAGCCACATGGTAAGGAATCTTGAAGGATCAGTTGACCTTACTGAAAAGGCCATGAATAAATAAAACCCTGCAGGTCTAAAGTTATTATTTTATAGAACTTCTCATTTAAAAGATAACCTGGGCTTAAGTTTATAATCACTAGAGAATCATCAAAAAAATGAGATAAGCCTGTTCTTGTGGGTTTCAGAATAAAGCCAAGGTTTCATTCCAGTTTCTTTTAGTATTTATGTTATGGTATGAATAACTATTGTAACATTTTTAGTTGCTTTGTCTATAGTGTAGATACCTATAAATTTCATAAATAAAGACTCTCAAATGTTCAGCTGTATAACCTTCCTCACTGGGTTTATTTTTGAAACATTATTTAACTTTTATTTGTAGTTTTAATTTAGAATTTTAACAATAAATTACTATGGAAAGGTAATGCCTTCAAATCAGTTAAGTACTCATAAAAATAAACCCAGTGTTACTGATTAAATTTTATTTCCTCCCAAAAAAATACTGGAGTTCTAACCCCCAGTATCTCAGAATGTGACCCCTTTGGAAATAGGGCCTTTACAGAGGGTCAAGTTAAAATGAAGTTATTAGGGTAGGTTTTAAACCAGTATGACTGATTTCCTTTTAAAAGGGGGAAATTTGGACACAGAGAAATGCACAGAGAAGCCCATGTGAGGATATACAAGGAATACCTGAGGTTCCCAAAAGCTAAGAAAGAAGCATGAAACAGATCCTTCCTTAGTGCCTTCAGAGGGAGCATGGCCCTGTCATCTCTTTGATTTCAGACTTCTACCCTCAGGAACTTTGAGATGATACATTGTGTTCTAAGCCACTCAGTTTGTGGTACTTCGTTATGGCCTCTCCAGCAAATTAATATACCCAGTATTTTTTTCAAAGCTGATTTTAATAATTTTTGCTCATTATGAGAATTTTTTATTTATTGAAACATAGGTAAAATAAGATTTTGGAAGTAAATTAATTTTAGTTATCTTTTTTCTTTATTAAAATAAAGTACAGCGGGATTTGAAGATAAAACAATATATAAAATACTGTATATTTTTAGCATTTTGATCCATGAACTCTAAATGCTTTCATTGGTCTAACAGAAATGCTTATTACAAAAGAGGAACTGCTCATATCTTTAGCAACAATCATTTGCTGAAGTGAATCAAAAACTGTTTACCACGTTCAGTGTTAGACAGTGGCAGTTTTTGTTCCTAAGGTTACCTAGGCTTGTAATGACTTGTTTTCTAACTAAAAAAAAAAAAAAAAAAACTGTTTGAAAGGAAAATAGTAACTTTACATAGAATCCAGGCAGATCACAACTTAATCAAGTGTTTAAAATTATTATCACCAGTACACATAGCAACATCTTGGACCCTAAATATGTTGCGCTGAGAAGGATATATTGCTTTTTCTTCCCAATGATGCATAACCTCTTCCAAACACGAGAAAGCATCAGACAAACCCTCACTGAGAGATGTTCTACAAAATACCAGACCAGTACTCTTCAATGTATCAAGATCATGAGAAATAAGACTGAGGAACTGTCACAAATGAGAGGAAATTAAGGAGATATAGCAACTAAAACAGATAAGATCTGAACAAATTTTAAATTTTAGTTAATTAAGATTAATTTCCTGGTTTTGAAAATTACTTTTGTCATGTAAGATGTTAACATAGGGGAGGTTGGTATTCTAATTTTGCAACTCTTGTGAGTCCTAAAATAATCTCAAAATAAATGTTTACAAGTGAAGACTTTATTTCCATGTCATGGAATCTTTTTAAATATTAAAATGTAGGAGTTAACCGCCTGAGAAAGTTTTGAAACTGCAGAAATGAAATGAAAATTATTTGCAGGAAATGTCACCATTAATTATAGAATTTTCTGTTCTCTAATCAAAGTTCAAGGTTATAGTTTGTACATTTTGAGTTCCAGGATATTTGAAGATTAATATATTTAAAATTTTTAATATGAACTAGTAGTTTGAGCATTTCCTTAATTTACAGTAATTTTGATGATGTTCAATTTGGTTAGTACACTTACTCATTACTAGTATTAAAGTGCACACATAACTTTTATTTGAATGTGCTGCCATTTTTTTTAAAGATTTTATTTATTTATTTGACAGAGAGAGAGAGAGAGAGAGAGAGAGAGAGAGATCATAAGTAGGCAGAGAGGCAGGCAGAGAGAGAGAGGAGGAAGCAGGATCCCTGCTGAGCAGAGAGCCCGATGTGGGGCTCCATCCCAGGACCCCGAGATGATGACCTGAGCTGAAGGCAGAGGCTTAACCCACTGAGCCACCCAGGTGCCCCGAATGTGCTGCCATTTTTGATGATTAGCATACTTTGCTGGTTGTATGCTAGAGGTTGATTTTGCAGTGCCATAAAATTATGCTTATAATTTTAAAGAACTAGAGACAAGAGTTTGAAGACATGTTGCAACAAGTTTAGGAAGCAATGAAAGATTAAAGACATTTTTATTTCTAGCATACAAAAAGCAACATTTGTGGAGTTCTATCATAGTAATCGGTCTCCTTGATTTTTAAAAAGATTAGATGCTTTAGCATACTTAGTATAATTACTTTGCTTTAATTGGCTATCTGGACTTTTCCTGACTGATAGATTTTGTTCACTGGTAGTTCAGGTTCGGGGCATTAGTACACTATTTATACTATTTTATTATAAAATGGACTAGCATTAATAGAGATACTCGCAGTTACCATGCCTTGTTACTGAGACACTGACATTTTATATAGCTGCTTTAAATCACCTATACATAGATTGGCTAGCAGAATTTGAAAAGCTCTGCTCAAAAGTGTTCAGCTTCTTATAATGTAAGTCAGAACTTAGGTATTACAGATGTATATAATTTTTATTATGCAAAATGTGCACATTTGTTACCTACCCATTAAAATAGAAACTAAAAATTTCGTTCATAATATTGAAATTGTTTGAATGTTAATATCTGTTAAAAAGAGAAAGTGTAATCTTCTAAAAGTATTTTCATTTTATGATATAATTTATCAGGTTGCAAATGTTTTCTTCGAGCAAAATTTAAGAGTTTTAATCAAAACAAGTTATTATTTCAGAGCATCTTCTGATATTAGATATATTAATGTAGAAAAAATTACTTCTCCAAAAGTGGAACATTCTAATATCCAAATAATTTTATTCTGTAGTCGTAAAGTTAATAGAGCCTTTTTGACTCGTGTTGTATTTTGTTTCATGTAAAACAGTATCATTCTGCTTTTTTATTAATACAGAATATGCTTTGTTTTAAATGTAGTTATAGCATTCACTGAGCCACCACCAGTTCATGATCAAAAATCACCTTGTGAACAGTAGTTTAAAATTTTAAGACAGCTAAAGGCTAAGGACCTTGTTCTGGTAATGGAATGAGGGCGTAATCTAAACAGCACCCCCTGCTGTATAAGAAGATTAAAGCCACAACAAAGATGTCATTAAATTAGCTTCTAATTTCCCAAAGTCCTTTGAGTGACGTTGTGAATGCTTTTTATAATTGGAGCAGAGAAAAAGTGAGATATACAGTTGACTTTTGAACAACACAGGTTTGAATTGTGTGGTCTCCTTATACGTACTTTTTTCCCCAATAAATACAGTATAGCACTATAAATGTACTTTCTCTTCATTATGGTTTTCTTAACATTTCCTCTAGCTTACTTTATTGTAAGAATATGCTATAGAATATTGACAACATCCAAAATATGTGTGAAATGGCTGTTTTACTGATGTTGTCAGTAAGGCTCCCAGTAAACAGCAGGCTATTAGTAGTTAAGTTTTGGAAGGAGTCCAGAGTTATAGGTGGATTTACAACTGCAGCTGATGGAGGGAGGTAAGGTGCCCCTTACCTCTACATTGTGTAAGGATCAACTGTATTCTTAATCATTTAAAGAATAATTCCTGGTTATTCTAGCCTTTTAAAAGAAGAAGGAAACAAAACTATCATTTTAGTTGTCTGTAGCAGATATTGGAAATGTTGCCCTTGCAACTGAAGACAATTGTTTTTTGTTTTTTTATGCAGTATTTTGTAGAGAGTAAAGATGATTAAGAGATGACCTTTTCCTTTGTAACTTTATATTCTGATAATGGTATGGTAAAAGATAGCAAGTAATATGAAAGTTCAAAGAAACCCCAAAACATGTCTGGGAAATTCAGGGATACTTCTTAGGCAATATGTTTTTGAGATGGTTAGGATAGATAGGATTATATGCGGCAAAAGAAATCAAAAAGCGTGTTACATAGGCTGAGGGATGGGGGAGGTGTGAAGTAGAGGAAATAATGTGACCAAAAATACAACGGTGGGAAACATTTGTTAAGTACCAATTATGTTTCACACTTTGCAGGTATTGGGGATACTGAGATAAATGAGATTCAGTTTTTGTTCTCAAAGAGTTAAAATCCTACTTTACGAATTAATTGCCTAGAAGCAATAGTTAACTGGGTTGTGGACATTGGGGAGGGTATGTGCTATGGTAAGCGCTGTGAAATGTGTAAGCCTGACGATTCACAGACATGTACCCTGGGGCAAATAATACATTATATGTTAATAAAAAAGAAAAAAAGGTAAAAATAAATAAATAAATGATGGGATACAAAGAAAAAAGAAGCGATAGTTAAAATAGTGGAAGCACATGAAATAACTGAGAAAGAAAGCATAATGAAAGAAATAAACATAACTAGACAAAATCCTTAAGAATGCTTACTTTTAGAAAAGAAAATCCAATAAAGAAGACCAGGAATATTAAAACATATAGTTAAGAAGATCAAGACAGTTCCATGACCTGGAGCTTACGGGTGAACATGGGTTTTGTGTTGTTGTTGTTGTTGTTGTTGTTGTTGTTTTTAAGTCTCCTTTGGCTCCCTCACTCCCCTGAATGTGGGTTTTAATAAGGAAGAGGCACTCAGCAATGCTAGATTTACACAGAGTGGTGAAAAATAAGACAAGTAAAGATCAGTGGGACCTGGTAATTAAGAAAACTTCAGTAACTTGAGGTTTGAGGTTTGGCCTAAATATTAAAGATTCTGAGAAGTGGGGAGGGAGTAGGGGCATACAGGTAAGACTTCTTTCAAAGTCAACGCAGGAGAGATGGCGATGAAACTGAGAAGGAAGTGTAGATAGGGTCAGGGGAGTGGTAGAAGACTGGGGGTGACTAGAGGTCATGCTAAGAAATAAGGAAATGGAAATGGGGAAATTGTGGTTGGGATGCAAGTTAAGAATTTAAGAGCTTGGAAGTGGTAGGATTTTGAGAGATCAAATCCAATATGTAACTTAAATGGAATCAAGGAAGAATACAGGCCAAGTGGTAATAAAAAAAAAAAAATGGACCAGAGTTTGGTGAAGTAAGGCAAAAGGAAGCTAGGAAGTATACTTGCAAGTTTAAATGAAGATTCAAAACAACTTCCTGTTCTAATTGAAAGTCTTTGGATCAGTCCCATGGATGTGCCTCTTCTGCTCTTAATGAGTAATGAATTAATTTGTTCAACAGATATTTATTGTATTTCTACTTTGAGACACCGTTTTAGGTATTTAGGATCTATTATTGACTTCTACCTATGACAGTACCAGTTTAAATAATACTGAAATATTAACTAACTTGTTTTATACATTATGGTGTAAAAAATATTTTAGTACTATTTAAATTATGTTCAACCATGAATTTAAGGTCAGGGATTGTCTCATCCATCCTTGTATGCCAAGTTCCAAACTTAGCACCTGACACTTTATAGGTATGTTCATGAAATGCCTGGATTACAGAAACTTTTGAATAAAGAACAGAATAATTCTGGAAGATTTTTTTATGTGGAATTAGTATCTGTGTTTTTTTAAAGGTGGTAGAAAAGCAACATAAAAATTACAGCGCTAAGAGTTTTTTTATGAGAAAACTGTAATTATTATATCACTGATTTCTAGGTTCCTGCTATAATGGCAAAATATAGTGAAAAATACGAAATGTTTTATGGAATTATTTCTCTTTGTACAACTATATCTGTGTATAGCAGAGAAAGTCTCTAATGTGTATTTTTGATAATGTATGGTATTACTATAATCATTATAATGTGGTCCTAGTATTTCTTACTAAATACAAACATTAGTAGACCCACAGGGAATACTTTTTTTTTCCCATTTGAATCTGTGGTGAGTAAAGCTCATATTTTGTTGAAATTCTAGACTCATTTCCTCCTAGATATCACTCTTTTTAGAGTTAAAACATTTTTTGTTATCAAATTGTATATGATTGGTTCTTAATTACTGCTGGAGAGTGACAACTTCATTTAGATATTGTTCAAGTTTTCTGTTCATGAGACTCCAGGGTTTAGCTCATTTACTCTTCACAAAAATAAAATTAATGTTTTAACTATGCATCTAAGAATGCTTACTACCAATTCATTAGCTATCATAGAAGTATTTATATCAGCTTCTGACCCTTTATCATTTTAATCTGTTCTGAATTTTTATATTTGTGTAGTTTTGAGTTTACCCCACAGACTTTTTTCATATTAAATAACTGTTACTTAAAGTTGATAAATATAATTTAAGAATTATTTTGTAAAGTATAAATGAAAAATGATTCCCAAATCCTCAAACTAGAATGTTCACTTCAACTTGCTTATCCGGAAAACTGATGTGAAAGGAAAAGTGAGCCTGGTGGTGGTGGGTATTGAGGAGGGCACGTATTGCATGGAGCACTGGGTGTGGTGCAGGAACAATAAATCTTGTAACACTGAAAAAAATTAAAAAAATAAAATTAAAAAAATAAAGGAAAAGTAACCTATTGTAGTATGTTTTATAAATGAAACATTTGTTTAAAGACATCTGATTCATGAAGTTAAATTGATTGTTGAGAACCAGGGATTTTACGTGTGAAAATAAGTAAATAAATACTGGTTCTTAATGTTACAGGTTCATGTTTTTAGAGAAACTAGCTGGCTTTTTGAGAATTTGCAAAAAAAAAAAAAAAAATTCACAGTCTTTCTGGTGTCCTGTTGCTAGTCTTGATGTTTGAATGACCTTTTCCAGTAGTATATACTATTTTTATTTGACTCAACTTTAGTGCTAATGTCGTCTAGAACTTTGATAACACTAAAGTACCAAATTCACAAATTTTCTGTTTAGGCTGTATGAACAGAAACAAAGATTGGCTGACTTAGAAAACCCAAGTCCATCTTTCCCTTGTGTTCCTTTAGAGTTTCTTTGTGGGCCTTCCTTGTAAAGACACTTTGAGTATCTTCCCTGTGAGATCCAGTTACTGTGTTGTTATAATGGGACCTTGACCCTCAACCAGAAATTTTTTACCTTATGAGTTGATGTAAGATATACTTGGTGAAATTTATTTAAATCTTACTACAATAAAAAAATGTAACGTTATTTCAGTAAATAATATAGGGTTTATATTAGTCTCTGAGGGTAGACTCTAATCTTTTTGATGATTCCTCTTGGCTCTCAGGGAATAAAAAAGCAAAGGAGAGATCTCCTTGATAACTAACTGATAACAAAAAGTATGCCTATTTTAGCTTTTATTTTAACATTTCTCAAGTGTATTATGTTAAAAATAGTTAAATTGCAGTGCACACTTATGTATGATATAAACAGAAAATAATAAAGAAGACCTATCCTCATTTTAACATAGAGCATAATGCCTTTCATACAATAAATTCTTAAAATAGCCTTGAGTGTGGGGTTTGATGCTCTATATTCATAGTATCAGGCTAGAGAAACTTAATTATTTCCTGGAAGTGAAAGAAGGATTTCAAAGTATTTACAAATTTTTTGGTCAAATCTCTTGTAAAGTATGAAAAATAAGTTGTGTTTTTAGTTGTATAACATTTCAACCTGGAGTTTCTGACACTTAGAACTAGATTGTCTTCAGAGTGCAGATTGAAAAGTCACACATTTTGAATTGAATGTGATCCTTCCATCACAAAGTTAAAATTGACTTTTATATTGATAACCGCCCTTGGATGCATTTAGAAATAGCTTAGTAAGTTTATTCATTAAATCTTTATGCTGTCTTTCATATTGCTTTATTAGGCTAAAATACAATCCCTTTTTGGTATCAACTCTTCTCACCTGAGGAGAGCTATTGAACAGAGACCAGAGCTTCACTTCTGGCTCTTGGAACTGAGAACGCTTTGCCCAGAGTGTGTGATAATTTGAGGAATGGCTTGGTGACAAATTCTGGACTGACTTCACTGGTTTTCATCCTTACGTTAATAGAACACTTGTGTTTCCTTGTTGAGTAAAAAAAAAAATTGATAATAATGTACATGTATTAACAAAGTTCAATTCACATCAGTGGGTCAAACTATTATGATTAGTGACAATTAGACCTAAAACATTATTTTTCAAATCTCAAATTCTAAGTAAATAAGGTTATACCACTCATTTTCATTTTATTTAGAGTGCTTTCATATTTCCGTAGGGTTTAAAGAGCAGAAATAGAAAAAGAAAAAATGTAAAATAAAAATTTATGATAAGAAATTACTATAAATTTTAATTGTGAACGCTGAAATCAGATAAATCTCATATGTTTTTATAGTACAACCTTAAGTGTGTTTTTTTCCCTCCCAGGACATTTATTCAGAGCAGCTGGGGATCAACCGTTTAACCTGTCCACAGTGTCGAGTGCCTTCCCAATGGTCAGCCACCCAGTCTTTGGTCTACATTCAGCCAGCTCAGGGCATTCAGAATTTGGTGGTTTGGGGACACTTGGTACACCCACAGCCTTAGCAGCACATCCCCAACTAGCATCTTTTCCAGGTAAACATCTGTTACAAACAGTGTTCAAGGAAAGGAGGAAAGCTTGAAAATGTTCAAGCAGTAATTTGTTTATTAAATTGAACAAAAAGAATAGTCTAATGCCTGGTATATTAAAACTCTTGTACAAGAATTGACTCAATCCTATTTATCATGTGAAAAAAAATCTCCACACTATGTGTGCTAGATGGCAGCGTGATTGTAGATACTCAAGTGTTTAGCTAGAGGAAGGGGCATCTGCCCCAAAAGTGAATAATTAGGCCAAGTTTTTCTCGTGCTTTTTATTGATATATAATATGCAGGAGAGTGTACATATTGTGAATGTAGAGGTTGATGAATTTTTCTCAGCTTTATTTGATTTTTAAAAAAATATTTTTTTAACTTACAGTGTAAAGTAAACTCCAGTTCTTATAATGAATATCTCTATACTTTTAAGTTCTCACTTCTCTGCACTTTACAAGGAAGATGAGCTTGGCTCTCAAATTCTATATTTTTCCATATTTGATCGGAACGACTATAGATTTGCACCACTTGCATTACAGCAAGACCAGAATTATCCCCAATTCTACACACTATGAGAATTCGAGAGCTCATTAAGGCACCAATTAAAGCTTAAATTGGACAAGCATGCTATAATTTTCCTAGTTATATTATTTTGAAAGTTTAAACTTTCATGTGTTTCCTGTGATTGATTTTACTTTAATAAATTTTAGTAAGGGATGCATGGTTTGGTCTTATAAAAAATAGTTTACAAATTAGAGCATAATTTTAGATACAAATAGACCTGAATTTAAATCCGGCTATGTTACATTTTAGCTATGTGATCATGAACAAGTAATCTGACCACTCTGCCTCAGTTTTCTCCTCTGAAAAATGAGGATAAATAATGGTACCTGCTTCTTAGGGCTCTTGTGAAGATTGAGGGAGATAAGCCATATGAGTACTGATTGCAATGTTTAGCATACATAATGAGTACATAATTAGTAATTATTATTATTACTTCCTCTTGCCCACTTTAATGGGTAATACACTATCAAGTGCTTCTTCAAAAGGAAATAAGTATCTCGTTTTAACTATATGCAGAATGGAAAGATGGTTAGATGTATATTTCAAGTACTGTTTCTTGAGTCATATTCTTTTAATTCAGCTGTCCGGGAGAGAGGAGCTGGTGGGGAGGGGTAATATAACTAGAAAGTTAAAGCTTTAACGTTTGTTTTAAAAATACTAATAGGAATTTATTTTGGCTAGTTTCTAACATGGTTCCTTAGCAAGTTATACTGAAGTTTATTGATCCAATAGATATTTGCTAAAATATAGGATTTCTAATTAAAAATCAAAATAGTAGCAATACAGTTACTGGTGTCTTAAAATTTTTTTTATCATTTTGTCATAGTTTATTATACCATTGGTTTTTAGCTTTTCTAAACCACAGTGTAATTGTTACATTATTAAAATCAAATACTATCTGTACTGGAATGATAGTTAACAAGTGTAAAGAGTTCCTTATCTGGACATCAATAATGTTGATACTTTCACTATATAAAAAGAAAGTTAATAACTCTAAGAGCCTATCTGAATCATTCACTCATTTACTGTACAAAGTTCTTTGAGCATCTACTATGTTCTGTGCATTGAGAAATACACTGACATAGTATGTGTTGTTTACAGTTCTTAGGAGATAGATAAACAATGACAAGACAGTCTTTAATGGTGAAAGTATGTCTATGTAAGATACTGTCTTTCACCAAATAGACACTATGCCTAGACCTAGAAGACTCATTTGTTTAAGTTGTAGATTGGGTATAATAATTTAAATTTAAATTCTCTATAATTGCCTTTATTCAGAAGGGTAATCTCAATGCCAAATTTTTGAAATCACCTAAAAAATAAATGAAGACACACAAGGAAGAAATGACTAAATTTTAAATAAAGAATAACGTAATTTACAATTTTATGTACTTTTCTGCATTTCAGATAATTAAATCAACAGAGCAAAATTACTTAATGGATATTAATTTAATATTATTTCCATTTTATATTGAAATAGTATTTCACAGTAATTTCTTTTAAAATATTTATAATTTTTGGTCATTATATTTTTATATTTTATTACCATGAATTTCTGTGAAGCAACTGGCTCCATCAAGTATGAAAGATTTAAAAATTCTATTATATCTTCTAGGCTCAATATTATCTGAAATATTAGACTCTTCCAGTTGAATATGATTAATGTTGCCGATATGCTGTTACCTCCTTTGAATACATTGAGAAACTCATCATATGCTGATTTATGTAATCCTTATTTTGTATATTTTGTTTTATCAACAAACTATTTTGTGTAACTAAATTTGTTTTCTATTTTCTTAAACTTGGAAGATAAATAAGCTTGTCATTTAACAAAAATTATATTAGTTCTTATGAAATATTATACATTTGTGAAGTTTGTAGTCAGAAGCTCTACCATTTTCATATTTTTATTTTATTGATTTTATTTACTTTTTTTTAACCATGGTGTCAGCTTGTTTGTAACATATACATTTTCCAACTTTTTATTTTCTAATCTCCATCATGTACTTATTTATAGTGACATTCTAAAGTATAGTGTTATGGTTATGCTTTTTTCTGAAATTGTACCTAAAATATTTGAATCTTACTATACTTTGATTGCCTTACTGATTTGTGGGTCATTTATGAAGTCTATACATTCAGCTGTAATGCTTTAATTATAGACTCTATATTAAATAATGTAGACATCTTTAGGAAACCTCAGTCCCTTTTTATTAGCGATTTGGAACCTAGGTTTCAAACCTATAAATAATACTAGATTCCAACTGAGCTGATACAAGTGCAAAATACACTGTTTTTCTTCCCACCTAAATACACTTCTTTCATCTAAACAGTGAATAAATGATTAGTGCTTTTGTATGGTTATTCTTGGTTCAGTTCCCATCATTCAGGCACTGCTAAATATGCACTGGTGTCATTTCACTAGCAATGCCTTCCTGCAGTGCAGAAGAATAGCTTTTGCAGTTTTCTGCTTATACTGTTTTTAGACCTTTTAGAATAGCAGCTAACATGAACATTTCACTTTTTAAAGAAAACTGATTTTGCCATTAGATAATGAAGGTGCATATTGCACTATATTCTGTTTTTAATGAAGCAATATTCCTAGAAAAGATATAAAGATCATACAATACAATAAACTGACAATATTGAATTTTTCCCATACTATATTATTGGATTTCTTTTCTCTAATTTCCTCATGATGGTTACAATCAATGAAAAATATAGCATATCTCTTGGAAGATTCCTGAAAGGTCATAACTGATTTGGTAATCTGGCAGGTTAGCCAAGTAGAAAAGATTGTTTCTTTTAGATTTTAGATTTATTGTTATAAATTATTATAACAATAATTCTATAATTAGATTATAAATCTATAATTAGATCTAACAATAAATCTATAATTAGATTATATATAATCTAATTATTTCGATTTTAAATGGGGCAACACAAGACGTTCTCTTGGATTATTTTCAAATCTCTCCTTAATCTTCACTCTTTTTGAAAAATGTGTTCTATAAAATTTGACTTCTCTCCTTTCCTAAAAGTTTAAACCAAGAGCCACTGTTTGAACATCTAAATTGCATTTGATGATTTTCTACCATTGATTCATTTTACATTGATAAAACAATCATTGTTATCTGTAATTTATGAAAGAAAATATAAACAAAATCCAAGCTTTCCTTATTAACTTTATGGGGAAGAATTTTATAAACCTTTTATATTTTAATATGACTTGGAAATCTTTAAATACTTTTCATCTCTGAGACAAAAAAACAATACTGCTTTTGCTATCTTTATGTTTTTATTTAAGTATAGAATAGCTTCTTTCATAAATGAACTTGAGGTATACTGGTTTACAGTAGCAGTCCTGGTATTATTACTTATGATTTATCAGACCCAGATTTAAATTGTATGTAATTTGAGGAAATTCTTAACATCGGTTGTAAATGGTGCAACCTTAAATTCTAAGGTTTTTAAATACATTAGTATATTCTTAAATATTATTTCTTTATTAATTTAGAAAAATTATGGTATAAGTTATCAAGAAGTCAAACAGTTCTTTACTCTTCCAAGTTTTCCATTTTATTTTTAAAACCATAGACTACCTTTATTCTTCATAAACTTGAGTTCAGTGAAGCTGCCAAGTGATGATCCTTGGATACTTTCTTAATGAGAGGAGTGATGAGTATATAACATCTAATCAGCTATCTTATAGTTAGATGATCAGAACTGTGTATAATTCAGCTGTTCTGTTCCAAGATGAAACGTGGTATTTTTTTCCAGGAACAAAATATAAAAAGCATTGTTACATTAACTAGAAAGCTAATTCAAGTATTTTCTGCTTGTTTGTTTGACGTTTGGTTTTGAGGTGCAGAATGGTGGCGAACAACAGATGTTCATAGTCGTACAGGGGCAACCTTCTTTCCACCATTACTGGGAATTCCACCACTGTTTGCTCCTCCAGCCCAGAATCATGATTCTTCTTCATTCCATTCAAGGACTTCAGGAAAAAGTAATAGAAATGGTCCTGAAAAAGGTATTCCTCTTAACTTAAGTGATGTATTACAAATCCTCCACTCCAATACCTATTTTCAGTAGAGTTTAGGTTTAATAACATTTGTATAACATTGTACTAGACACTTTTCCACAATGTCTTGCTTACTCCTTACAATAACTGAGAAATTGGAAGTATCATCATTTCACATCTAAGAGTAAATAAGTGATTTGAGGACTGCTTACCTGTGAGTGTGGCATAAGCAGGATTTGAACATGGCCTTCTAACTTCCAACTCCACTACTTTTTCCTCTGTATCTCATTACCTCCTTTGTATAATCCAGCATAAAATTTACTTCTGTAATTAAGCATTAAATTCATCAAAGCTAATATCCAAGTATTCCTTTTTTCTTTTTGAGTGATCGTTAATATTTCTATAGTTTATAACTTGTTAGAATAGCATTTGTAAATTATAATAGCATTTTGGATGATTTATTATTATCATTTTTCACTTGGGTAAGAGTTTTTGGTGAGTTTGCTCTGAAAAGGGAAATATTTGCATTTAATTTATATTTCTGAACATCATTTTAATTGAAGTTCAGATAAATATAAAATTACCATGTTAAAGTGAATTTGGTGGCATTTAATGCATTCAATGTTGAACAACCACCACCTCTGTGTAGTTTCAAAACATTTCATCACTCCAAAAGGAAACTTCATACCCCATAAGCAGTTTCTCCCCATTCTTCCCTCCCTCAGTCTCTGGCCATCATCACTAGCTTGTGCACTGTCTCTACAGATTTATTGTGAATATTTCATACAATATGTGACTGTTTGTGTCTGACTTTTTTCATGATGACTGACTCTCTTAGCATGATGTTTTAGAGAGTCATTCATATTATGTATAGTATATATCATTACTTCATGCCTTCTTATGACGGAAAAATATTCTCTTGGATAAACATGTTTGTTTTTATTTTCAAGGTGTAAATGGGTCAATAAATGGAAACAGTACATCATCTGTACCTGGTATCAATACACCTGTTTTATCCACTACTGCTTCAAGTTCTGTGGGACAAACTAAAAGTCTAAGCTCAGGTGGAGGAAATCGAAAATGTAATCAGGAACAAAACAAAAACCAGCCTTTGGATGCTAGAGCTGACAAAATAAAAGATAAGGTAAGTTATTCCTTCCAGGACAAATATCTAACAGATCTTTATATAAGCATTCCAAGGTCCAAACTACCTGAATCTATGGAACAATTTCTGATGAATTGCCACTCCTGTTTTACAGATGTGTATT
Source organism: Procyon lotor (assembly GCA_028646535.1). Classification (NCBI taxonomy): domain Eukaryota; kingdom Metazoa; phylum Chordata; class Mammalia; order Carnivora; family Procyonidae; genus Procyon; species Procyon lotor. Next base: position 61,672,918 of record CM053605.1, read on the forward strand.
TTTATGGTTTGGTACCAATATTAGGGCTCTTAAAAATTACAACTGTCAGCACTAGTATAAATCAGACAAATAGTAATAATAGCTGAGATTTGTGGAGAACTTAACACATAACAGCTCTACTCTAATTGATTTGCATATAATACCTATTTAATCCTCTCTATACCCCTAACTAGCTAGGTATTATTATTACAAATGGAGAAACAGAGCCTCAAAATTGTTGGCTAGTAAGTGGACAGGATTTGAGGTCAAGTGGGTTGACCCCAGAGCCTATGTTTTTAGGAAGACAAAAATAAGAAAACATTTTATTATGGGAAATTTGAAATCTATAGAATAGACAGGATAGCATAATAATCCTGTGTACCCATTACTCATTTTCAAAAGTTATCACCTCTTGGTCAGTTTTATTTTATTATATCCCCAACTGTGCAGGTTATCAATTTGTGCCTCTCAGCTCTAAATTCACCCTCCTCTGCTTGACCAGTTGGCGCATTGTTAGACCTTGTCAGCAGAGGTCTTGGAGAAATCCTGGAAGATGAAAGGCTTCTGTTTCTGGTTCCAGTGTTTTCTTCTTGTTCTTATGCTGTGGCTGCCAGTGAGTAGCTTTTGACCCAGCTGGCAGCTTCTCTGTGGTCTCTGTTTAGGAGACCTAGTAATACACACCGTCTAGTGGGTCTCATGGGCATCCCAGCAAGCATCTTAGGGGTAAGTTTTGCTGGGATGCCGGTGGGTGGCCTTCTAGCTAATTTTACTCGTGACCCAGTGAGGAGGTTTCCAAAAACTTTTCCTGGCACTCCAGCAGGCATGTTTCCTATTTGCCAACCTTGACTGTGACACCTCGGTGAGCTTTTCTGCCATCCAGTGGGCAACAGCAATATCCTCTCCGAAGTCTGAAGTTCAACCTTGGGTGAATGAGGTTGGAAGATAGAGGCCCTCTTCCAAGTTTACATTTACTTTACTACTCTACCTCTGCCCTACAGGAAGTGGCTGTTCCCTACATCTGCTATTTCAGTATTCTTTTTTTTTTTTCTATTTCAGTATTCTTTAGAGGTCTCTTTATCTCTCTTAGTCGTTCATATTCTGCTACTAGTTAATAATTCTATATCATAAAATCTCCCTGTTGAAATTGCTGATGTGCTTTCTGCCTTCTGATTAGATCTTGTCTGCTGTAGAAAAGGTATTATCAGGAGTAGGGTGGGTATGCAAATTGCGTATGATAAATTCACTCCAATATTCTGGTCACTCTGAGCCTTTAGATTTCCTCTTCCACATCATGTCAGGGAAGCTGTGATATTTCCACTTTATTAAATGTAGTCCAGGTGTCATGCATCCAAGCAGGTAAGCTGAGATACCTCCAGCTACATGAACTAAAATATTATATCCAGAATTTCTAGTAAGTGCACCCATATTAATGAATTTGGTCTGCTCTCATATGTAATTTCTTCTTCAGTGAGGGGTCTTGGTTTATTTTGAATTAAAGTCTTAACATCAACTGCAAACATTTTGGGAACACAGATAATAACTAGGGCAGCATCTTCTTATCTCTAAATTCTATAAAAACCACATTGAAGGCCTGGTTTTCTGGGGGAGCAGACTCAGCAGCACATCACTTTTTTTTTTTTATTAACATATAATGTATTATTTGCCCCAGAGTACATGTCTGTGAATCGTCAGGCTTACACATTTCACAGCATTTACCATAGCACATACCCTCCCCAATGTCCACAGCCCAGCCACCCTATCCCTAACCCCCCGCCTCCCAGCCACCTTAGTTCGTTTCGTGAGTCTAGGAGTCTCTTATGGTTTGTCTCCCTCCCCATCCCTTCCTGTTTCATTTCTCTCCCTCACCCTTCCCAACAAACCCCCGCCTTGCCTCTCATATTCTTCATATCAGAGAGATCATGTGATAATTGTCTTTCTCTGACTGACTTATTTCACTTAGCATAATACCCTCCAGTTCCATCCACGTCGTTGCACATGGCAAGATGTCATTTCTCTTGATGGCTGCATAGTATTCCATCATATATATATATACCACATCTTCTTTATCCATTCATCTGTTGATGGGCATCTAGGTTCTTTCCATGGTTTGGCTATTGGGGACATTGGTGCTATAAACATTCGGGTGCACGTGCCCCTTCGGATCGCAACATTTGTATCTTTAGGGTAACTACCCAGTAGTGCAATTGTTGGGTCATAGTGTAGCTCTATTTTCAACTTTTTGAGGACATAGCACATCACTTTCTTCACCATCTCAGCTATAATATCAAGGGACTGTCTCTTCCCCATTGTCTTTTCTTGCATCCTTTGTCATAGATCAGCTGACCCTAAAAGTTTGAATATTTCTGATCTTTCTGTTCTTTTCTGTTGATCTTTGTGTCTGTTTCTGTGCGAGTACCACATTGTTTTGATTATTACAGCTTTGTAGTATATCTTGAGATTTGGGATTGTGATACTTCTAGTTGTATTCTTTTTCAAGAATGGTTTGGCTATTCAGAGTCTCTTGTGGTTCCATACAAATTTTAGTATTATCTGTTCTGGTTCTGTGAAAAACATTGCTGGTATTTTGATAGAGATTGCATTAAAGCTATAGATGGCTTTGGGTAGTATGGACATTTTAACAGTATTGGGTCTTTCAATACATGAGCATGGAATATCTTTTCATTTGTGTCATCGTCAATTTCTTTCATCAGTGTTTTGTAGTTTTCAGAGTACAGGTCTTTTACCTCCTTAGTTTATTCCTAGGTATTTTATTATTTTTGGTGTAATTGTAAATGGGATTGTTTTCTTAATTTCTCTTCCTTATATTTCACTATTAGTGTGTACAAATGCAACAGTTCTCTGTAGATTAGTTTTGTATCCTACAACTTTACTGAATTCATCAATTAGTTCTAGTTCTTTGGTGAAGTCTGTAGGGTTTTCTATGTATAATATCGTGTCATCTGCAAATAGTGAAAGTTTTACTTCTCCCTTATGAATTTGGATGCCTCTTATGTTATTTTTTTTCTTGTGTAATTGCTGTGGCTAGGACTTCCAGTATGATGTTGAATAAAAGTGGTGAGAGTGGATATCCTTATCTTGTTCCTAATCTTAGAGGAAAGGCTCTTATTCTTTCACCATTGAGTATGATATTAGCCATGGATTTTTTATATATGGCCTTTATTATGTTGAGATATGGTCCTTGTAAACTACTTTGTTGAGGGTTTTTATCATGAATGGATATGTTGTATGAATTTTATGAATCTATTGAGATAATCATATGGTTTTTATCCTTTCTGTTATCAATGTGATAGAGCACATTGATTGCTTTGTGAACACTGTACCACCCTTGCATTTCTGCAATAAATTCCAATTGATAATGGTGAGTGACTTTTTCTTTATTCAGTTTGTTAATATTTTGTTAATTTTTGCATTTATGTTCATCAGAGATATTGACTTGTAGTGTGTGTGTGTGTGTGTGTGTGTGTGTATGTGTGTGTGTGTGTTGTAGTGTCTTTATCTGGCTTTGGTAGCAGGGTAACGTTGATTACAATGAATTTCAAAGCTTTACTTCTAATTTTTGGAAGAATTTGAAAAAATAGGTATTAACTCTTTCTTTCTTTCTTTCTTTCTTTCTTTCTTTCTTTCTTTCTTTCTTTCTTTCTTTCTTTCTTTTTTCCTTCCTTCCTTCCTTCCTTCCTTCCTTCCTTCCTTCCTTCCTTCCTTCCTTCTTTTTTCCTTTCTTTCTTTCTTATTATTTTTTATTATGTTATGTTAGTTACCATACAGTACATCATTAGTTTTTGATATAGTGTTACGTGAAAAATTAGGTATTAACTCTTCTTTAAATGTTCAGTAGAATTCACCTGTGAAGGCATCAGGTCTTGGACTTTTGTATATTGGGAGGGTTTTTTTGGTTTTTGGGTTTTTTTATTAACATATAATATATTATTTGTTTTAGGGATACAGGTCTGTGAATCATCAGTCTTACACAATTCACAGCATTCACCATAGCACATACCCTGTCCATAACCCAGCCACCCTATCCCTACCCCCCTTACCCCCCAGCCACCCTTAATTTGTTTCCTGAGATTAAGAGTCTCTTATGGTTTGTCACCCTCCTCAGTCCCATCTTGTTTCATTTTTCCCTCCCTTCCCCCATGACCCCCGACCCTGCCTCTCAAATTACTCATATCAGTGAGATCATATGATAATTGTCTTTCTCTGATTGGTTTATTTCACTTAGCATAATACCCTCTAGTTCCATCCACATTACTGTAAATCACAAGATTTGGGGGGGTTTTTGATGGCTGCATAGTATTCCATTACACACATACACACACATCCCTCACCTTCTTTATCCATTCATCTGTTAATGGACATCTAGGTTCTTTCCATTGTTTGGCTCTTGTGGACCATGATGCTATAAACAGTCAGGTGCATGTGCCCCTTTTGATCACTACATTTGTATCTTTAGGGTAAATAGCAAGTAGTACAATTGCTGGGTTGTAGGGTAGCTTTATTTTCCAATTTTTGAGGAAATTTCATATGAGTTTTTGATTACTGATTCAATTTCATTGCTAGCAATTGGTCTCTTCATATTTTCTATTTCTTCTTGATTCAAATTTGTAAGATTATATGTGTCTGGGAATTTATCCATTTCTTCTAGGTTGTCCAGTTTGTTGGTATATAATTTTTCATAGTATTCTCTTACAATACTTTGTATTTCTATGGTGTTAGTTGTTATTTCTCATCCTTTATTTCTGATTTTATTTATTTGAGTCCTCTCTTATTTTCTTGATGAGTCTGGCTTAAGGTTTTATCAATTTTATTTATGTTTTCAGAGAACCAGCTCCTGGTTTCATCGATCTGATCTATTATTCTTTTAGTTGCTATTTCATTTATTTCTGCTCTAATCTTTATTGTTTTCATTCTTATACTGACTTTGAGCTTTGTTAGTTCTTCTTTTGCTAGATTCTTTTGGTATAAGATTAGGTTGTTTATTTGAGATTTTTCTTCTTTCTTTAGGTATACCTGTATTGCTATAAACTTTCCTCTTAAACAGATTTTACTGCATCTTAAAGATTGGGGATTGTTGTCTTTTCATTTATCTCCATTTATTTTTTTATTTCCTCTGTGATTTCTTGGTTGAGCCATTCATTGTTTACTAGTGTGTTATTTAGCCTCCATGTAATTGTGTGCTTTCCCATTTTTTCCTCATGTTTGATTTCTAATTTCATACTGTTGTGGTTGGAAAAGATGCATGATATAATTTCAATCTTTCTGAATTTATTGGAGACTTATTCTGTGGCCTAACATGTTATCTGTTTGGAGAATGTTCCATGTGTACTTGAAAGAATGTGTATTCTGCTGTTTGGGGATGGACATACCTCTTAGAAATAGTGCTAAAATCTAGTAAGATCTGAAATCCCCAGTGCCTTCACGGTGTATAAGGCATTGAGCAAGACTTTACAGGCATGCATTTGAAATAGACCGTGTCCTTAGTTCTGATAAGGAGTCTACACTGACATTTCTAAATCAAATCAGTGCTGTTAAAGTAAAAATTATTTCACATAGCAGAGACTAAAGATGTACATAGGCACCTCTTTAATGAGGTAAAGAGATGGATTCTGAGGTACCATGATGGTGTCTATAGACATGTATGTTGAAATGACACTAGAGAAAGATTGGTTATCAAAGTAAGAGATATTGGAACTTAAAATTTCAGAAAAAGAGCACCTTTGAATAATTATCTGGCATGAATTTGTGATAGTAGGTTGTCAAGTAAAATGGAGATGAGGGACATTGGAACTAAGGTAAAAAAAAATCTTATACTTTTTTTTAACCCAGTATTTTTCAGTTTTAAAAGCTTTTCATTTTTATTTTTATTCACTTATTTTTTAAAAGATTTATTTATTTTAGAAAGAGAGAGCATGCAAGTGGGGGGAAGAGCAGAAGGAGAAGGGGAGAGAGAATCTCAAGCAGACTCGCCACTGAGCATGGAGTCTGACTTAGGGCTCAAGCCCATGACCCATGAGATCACCCCCTGAGCTGAAATCACAGGTAGATGCTTAACCAATTGAGCCACCTGGGTGCCCCTTATAATCTTTTTAAATTAAAACATTGATTACTTAGGTAACCCTTTTCATGTGTAGTTTGAAAAAATGTTCTTCATCTAATTTTGACAATTCCTCCTGAGGGTTGCTATCTTAGGAGTATGCATTGAAAAACAATGATTAAGGCGAATACCCTCATATATAATGCATGCATATTTAGAATAAATGTAGATATTTTAAATTAAAGTACATCACAGACAAAAATACACATACAGCCTGTTGAGGAAAAAAAAATAAAACTGTTCAACTTTGAATAAGTTCCACTCCTGCTATTACATGCCAGTAACAAATTACTGTTACCACAACAGCCAGTCTTTTTAAAACATTAGTGAATTCTTATGGTTTTAAAATATCCTATGATATTCCCTCCACTAGTTTCCTATCTCACTCAGCCTACAAGACTCTGTATGACCTGACCTCTGCCAGTCCATTCAGCCTTATTTTCTGTGGCACTCTCTCCCTGGTTCCCTGTTCTGGAGCCCATTTAGCTGAACTCTTCATTTTTTTAACATATCAGACTTACTTCATGGTGTTTGCGTCATGGTTTGGTCTTTCCAAAGACCATGGTTTGGTCTTTGTGTTTGGTCTTTCCCCTGTTCTTGAAGGCTCTACTCTTCTATCTTTATGTGAGTGTCTCTCACTCTCTGTTTAGGTCTCAGCTCAGAAAGATCTTACCTGATAACTGCATCTAAATCTTCACACCCACCTCACCCCCAGCACACACTGTCTATCCAAGTATCCTGTTTTAGTCATGGTATGTATCACTAAAAACACTTATTTATATTGTTTGTTGATTCTCTTCTCCCTGTTACCACCGGGGCAGAGTTGGCTGTCATACCTTTGTATCCCCAGAGATGAAAGCAGTATGCTTGGTACATAATAGCCTTGAATTTGTATTTATTTTGTTATTGAAAGAAGTATATAGTGAAATGAAAAAGCTCAAGGAGAGGATTCTGAAAAGCTTTCTCAGATTGGAATGGGGTTGGGAGGGTGGTTAATAAGCTCTTCTTTGGTCATTTTTTGATAACCTAAGAAGACTCATTTTTAAAATGTTTAAATGACAAGAAAGGGGCATACTACTGAGTTGTGTCTGAATACAAAATAACTACACACACACACACACACACACACACACACACACACACACACACACATACAACTGATAGAAACTAAGGACACAAAATTGGTAATACTGAAACTAATTTTCTTTTTCTCTAATACCTGGACTTGTCTATTCACTTCTACATTTTTTTCTAAAATGGGGACTAAATTTGTTACCTTATAAAGGCACAGACTCTTTGTATACTGTCAGTGTATGGTCTGCAAAGACCATCTGCCTCAGAATCACATTAAAGTGCTTGTTAATGTAGATGCCTGTGCCCTCGTTGGAACTGGGACTCAGGAATCTGCTGGTTATAGCAAGTTCAGCAAATAAATACTTTGCACTCTAAAACTTTAGTGTCCACACTTCTAGACCTTCTCTCAAGACATGTAGGCTCCATTTCTCATGCCACCTTTGAATTAAAAACGGCACATATTACTTGGGCATTAAAATAGTTTAATTTTCTCTAGTAAATTACTGTTTCTCCCTTATTCTTTTCCTTTCTTAGCCTTTATTAAAACCCAAAGTGGTAATTTCTATTTAGACTCTATATGATTTTCATAATCTTGCTATACATGCTCAGAAACCCACAACAGATTTTGGTTACAGTGAAGGAGATTTTTCTCTGCCAAATAAAAGGTAGGCTTAATGTTACTATATTGTTAGTTTTTTGTAATAATAGTAATAGTATATTGCTACTATTTCTTTTTAATCTCTACTTTGGTCTTTTTCATCCTGTGATACCACTATTCCAGGTTGGTTTCTCATCACTCTGCTTTACTGTGAGGGAAAGACATAGCTCCAGGAATGATGATTACTATTATGTGTTTCTGGGAGAAGCATTATGGTTGCCAGTTTGGAACAGTTAACACAGGTTACCATTGCAAGGAGAATATAACAACAGGACTGACTCTCTTCACTCATATGCATTTCATTTCATTTCAATCAAATTTCAGAAAGCACAAAGGAAAGAGTCCTAATTTGCAGTCAATAAAGATCGCTTCAACTTGGGGTTTCTTTTCGTACAAGTGTAGTATTGTCTTTTGTGCCCCAACTCATTAGTCATGACAGGTTTATTTCTGTTAAGACCAAAACTTTTGTAATTCATTCCTTTTGTCATTTATTGCTGCTTTTTTCTATATTTTGTTCTTTATTTTATCTGTCAGTGAATCCTATTGCAATGTTCCTATGTAACTTTGCATTATAATCAATCTTATTGCTCCATCATGTCAGTATTTCTCCTTTTTAGTCCTATTGGCAGAGTTTTAACTTTTCCACTTTTACACAGTTATTTAGTCAAAATTCATCTAATAATTTTTCCTCCTTTTTGTCTACTACTATCATCTAATTTTTTTAATGGTTTATTTATTTATTTAAGAGAGAGAGAGAGAGAAAGGGGGAGAGAGAGAGAGAGAGTGTGTGTGGTGGGGGAGGGGCAGAGGGAGAGAGAGAATCTCATGCACACTTTCCACCAAGAATGGAGCCCCACTTGGGGCTCCATCTCACAACCCTGAGGTCATGATCTGAGCTAAAAACAAGATTCAAAAGCTTAGCTGACTGAGCCACCCAGGCACCCCTACTATAGTCTGTTATTTAAACACAAAACAATTTTTTTAACGTGACCTAATACCACTTTCTACCAATTTTGGATTTTCTTTTTCCTGTAGAGACTTGAATATTCCAGAAATTAATATCTCTCCTTATATTTTCTATCTTTTCTCAAGTGACAAATAAAAAATTAAATTCATTGCTAAAGCAGCCCTTAAGTCTTTTGCTACTTATTTTATCTTCTCTCCAGTACTAATTACATATAGAATTCTTTGCTTTCATATTAGTCATTTATCTACTCTACCACCACCCACACTAGAATGTAAGTTTCTTGAAGGCAAGGACTCTGTCTTAGATGTTATTGTTGTCCGGCACCTAGAAGGTGTGTTTGGCATGTTATATGTAAATATTTGGTTATTGATTCACTATGCACATAAAAAAGAAGACTAACACTAAATATAGAACTTCATTGTCTGTAACCCTTATCATAATTGGAATTATCATTTTGTAACATGCTCTTTTTAGTCTTTCCTACATTTTGAAGCACGGCAGTCATATGACTAGATCTACATATATACTATATCAATGTTTCTAATGTTCTGTACATGACAGGGCCTGTACTTTTTATTGGAGAATTCCTATCATATAAGTGAATTGGATCTGTTTGTTGAATAATTGCCCTTACAACGTGTGATTTTCTTTCTCTTTTTTCTAAAATGACATTTTGAGATGGAAGTATCACTTGAAAATTAAAAGAGCATACCTCTGGCTGAACTTTGAATTTTTCCAAAAATAAAGTCTTGCTAAAACCTTGTCTTTATCCAGAAACCAAGGAAGAAAACTATGGAAAGTTCTAGCAACAGCGATAGTGATTCGGGCACATCATCAGACACCTCAAGTGAAGGCATTAGTAGTAGTGATTCAGATGATCTAGAGGAAGATGAAGAAGATCAGAGTATCGAAGAAAGTGAAGATGATGATTCTGATTCAGAGAGTGAAGCACAGCATAAAAGTAACAACCAGGTATAAATAGTTTATTGACAGTATCCACATAGTCTTCCTATTTAGGAATTAACTGGTTTATCTTGACTTATCTTGATAAATATCTCAAAGTCTATAAAGTTGAAAGTTAATCATGTCTTTGGTTCTTAACATTTGCACAAGAAAGGGGATGGAGAAACATTTTTAAAGGGACATTCGGTATATTTTTTGGTGAGCTTTAAATAACTATCATAAGTCATTAGCACTTTTTAAAGTACCCTTTTTTCTCCCAAGTTTTACTGATTGATGTTCTTTGTTTTAATAGATATTGAGAAGTTGCCTTTTTATTTTTATTTACAGGTGCTATTACATGGTGTTTCAGACCCAAAAGCAGATGGACAGAAAGCAACTGAAAAAGCCCAGGAAAAAAGAATACACCAGCCATTACCTCTTGTGTCTGAATCCCAGACTCACTCATCATTCCAATCCCAGCAGAAGCAGCCTCAGGTTTTGTCACAGCAGCTTCCATTTATTTTCCAAAGCTCTCAGGCAAAGGAGGAATCTGTGAACAAACACACAAGTGTAATACAGTCTACGGGATTGGTGTCCAATGTGAAACCTTTATCTTTGGTAAATCAAGCCAAAAAGGAAACTTACATGAAACTCATAGTTCCTTCTCCTGATGTACTTAAAGCAGGGAATAAAAATACCTCTGAAGAATCTAGTCCTTTGACCAGTGAAATGCGATCCAAACGGGTGAGTGAAAAATTATTTATAGAAGAATTTTATTATTAGAGAAAGAGCTCTTATATAGTCTTACAATATACAAGTTTAAGTTAAATTCTATTCTAATTTCCATACTTTATTAGTTACCAGGAATAGAATATACACATCAGAAAACTAGGTTTCTCTGATTTTATAGTTACATATATATCTGCTTAATATATTTTTGGCAACACAGTCATGTCATTTTTTTCCTAAGGTATAATGATTTAGTCGTAAGGGGAGAAATAAGTTTGATATACTTCACAGTTATTTTTGTTTAAGATCAGTGTCCCAACTCCCGGCTCAATCTCACGACCCAGGAGATCATGACCTGATCCAAAACCAAGAGTCAGACCTTCGACCGATTTGAGTCACACAGGCGCCCCTCCATTCTTTTTTTTTAAAGAATTTTTTAAAAGATTTATTTATTTTAGAGAATTTCTTTGCCGTTTTTAACAAATTATATGAAATACAAAATATTTTGAGTAATTTTATTTATACAAATACTAGAACCACTAATCAGAGAATTTTTTCCTCCTTTATTTTCTTGCTATTGATTTTATATTATTATATAGTCTACATTCATATGTCCAGTAGAATAAAATGCCCAGTGCCTTTTGTTCTAGAACCAATCTGGAGTAGAGAAAATATATTATGTTTGAACACAGCATCCTGTTGATTACAAAAATTATCATTAGGCCTTCTAATCATTAGATAATACTTGTATAGCCCCTGCTGTTTGCCAGCTATTGTTTTAAGTGCTGAACATGTATTTACTCATTGGACACTAACATCTGTAAGTGCCACTAATATTACAATACCCATTTACAGACAATCAAATTAAAATTCTTAAAGTTTTAAGTAATTCCCCCAAGATCACACTGCTAGTTAGTGATAGAGTTAGAATTCACATTTGGGCAGGGTAGCACTAGAATCTTTGTGTGATATGCTGCCTTTCTTTCTAAAAAAAAGTTAGTGTCCTTGTCCATTAACTCTTATTTTATTGTGAAGAATTTAAGAATAGGGTCAAAGTAAAAAAGACTTGAATAAGTATGGCTTTTTTTAGAATCTAAATGAGTCATTCTCAAGCCTAGGTATACATTAGAATTGCTTGGAAAACTTAAAAAAAAAAAAAGAATAACATGTCAGAACAATGAAATCAGGATCTCTTGTGCTAAGAATAAGGGATTGCATATATCAAAAGCTTCCAAATGTATAGCCAGATTTGAAAATCCCTGATCTAAATGGAATGACCGGCTGAGTGATGGACATTGGGGAGGGTATGTGCTACGGTGAACTCTGTGAATTGTGTAAGACTGATGAATCACAGACCTGTACCCCTGAAACAAATATTACATTGTATGTTAATAAAAACATAAGGTAAAAAAATAAAAAATAAATAAATGCAATGACCAGTGGTATAATACCATGCATATGATAACTTGTGATGCACTACTCAATCATAAGGAGGTATTATTATTGGTCTCACATTACTGACTCTCCATGAGTAAATTATGCAAAAAAAATTACATTGTTTAAGTTACTTTAATTTTTTATTAGTATGTATCCCAATTTAAGATAAATTATAGAGCATATGACGAGTTACTTGCATTTTGAAAAGTTTATTAATTTTCAAAGAGTTTCCTAAGTGTTTCTTATTTAAAGAATTGTGTATGACTGCCTATTAGAAAGTCACTTACTAAACACTTGCTTAATAAATGTAACCAACCTAGAGTTCCTACACAAATGATCTTATGTATTCTTACAAAATTGTGGGAGGTAAAGAAACTAAGGTTTGGAGAGAGTAAGTCACTAGCTAACATCACAGAACAAGTAAAGAGTAGAAGGATTTTAAACAAAGGTCATTCTTACATCAAAGCCCATGATTAAGATGAGATAATTTTGTTTTTCTGAAATGATAATGGTAGTTCATGGGAAATATTTTATGTGAACGGATCTTCACATTGGACTCAACTCTAAATGACTTAATCTACTTTTCATTGGTACCTAGTATTGAGTTAAAGGGTATTTTATAAATATTTTTCTTGTATCAGCTCTCTTTATATGACGGATAACATAGAGAATTTTGCTTTATTCTTATGATAGTCTCTTTCACGTTACCTGCCGTGTATCTGCCTCAACTAGTCTGTGATTTTTTGAGTATTATTTAATCATTGGTTCTTTCCATATACTATAGACATTTAATTCAAATCAATATACATTAATTGGATTTATATACCAATAGTGAATTTTCTTTATCAAATTTTGCCTAGAGGATTTTTTTTTTTTTTTTTTTTTTTGTGGACTGCAAAGACTCAGGTAAGGGCTGGGGGAAGAAGAACTTGGAGGTAGGACATTGTTTCAAACCTGTCTTCCCATACTCTTGTCATCCAAGGGGCTGTCTTAGAACAACAAGACATTTGCTGCTGTGCAGTTCTCAATTTTTTCTCTTTCTCCTTTTTATGTACCACCCCCAATATCAAAAAGCACAGCATATTTGCTTTAAAAGAGTAACTGCTACTACCCTTAGGATAAAATACAGTGATCTTTGGTTATTTTTGAGAATCTTTAGGAGTCAATATATGGGAAGTGAGTCTTTAGAATTATGGAGTGAGAAGCAATTTCAGAAAATTAAAATATAAAACTAAAAGATAAGGTTTTGTTTTCATGACTGTTTTGATCCTATGTATTTAGAAAGAAAATTTATTACCTATAAAAAAAGAGTACAAAATGATTATATGACATAATTTTGTTCTAAGAAATGAAAATATGATTAAATTTTTCCGTTAAAAACTTAAATCAGTATATATTAAATATGAAGATAAGTACACCAATATGTACTTATATATAATACATAATATTTCTGTCATAAATATTAAGTAAAATTAAGTATATTAATGTATTTTATATAAGAATTTTGCCTTAAAATTCTTTTTGGAAGGTAAACACAATTATTTAGTATAATTTTCTATATTTTATTCACTGAATAAATACTAATTAAGCACTTTCTTTTTGTGAAGCATTGCCTTAGGTATGAGTTATTATGTGACAGTCTTTGTTTACAAAGTGAAGTAATACACTAAAGATGTTAAACAAGATAAAGCAGTTTATATAGGAATTGCATACTGCTTATCAGTACTGCTGCTGTAAAAGATTTAATACATCAGGGTGCCTGGGTGGCTCAGTGGGTTAAAACCTCTGCCTTCGGCTCAGGTCATGATCTCAGGGTCCTGCAATCAAGCCCCGCATCAGGCTCTCTGCTCAGCGGGGAGCCTGCTTCTCTTCCCTCTCTCTGCCTGCCTCTCTACCTACTTGTGATCTCTCTCTCTGTATCAAATAAATAAATAAAATCTTTAAAAAAAAAGAGATTTAATACATCATTCTATATTGCATTCCATCTGCATTTATACTTCTGAAATGCTCACCACAAATTTTTGCCTCCTAGAGTGTTAAGAGCCCTGCTCCAAGCTGACAGCACTATTGATTTTAATTTTAAGGCAACCATTTTCATTAAAGATTTTTCCTTCTGAAATTTAGCTGTATTTCTAGTAACTTAAAATATTTTAATCATTCCACTTAAGTTTTTATGTATTATATATATTTAATAAAGTTCATATGATTTTATTCTTTTCAAGAAGATTTTGAGAGCCAAATAATTTTTTGTTTCTTATGTACAGATGTAACTTTTATGGCCTAATGGTTTACAAATCAATTTTTTCCAAGAAAAATATAATTTTTCTAAACTGTTTTATTGCACATTTTCCATTGCTAATGTGCTAGAGGCACTCTAAGGTAGATCCCACAGAATGTTGAGCCAGAAGTCCCAACAGCTTCATATCATGTATGATGCAGGGTAGTACAGGGTAACAAATAGGGGTAAAGGAGTTCAAAGGATAAAGACAATGAGTGCTTCTGGCTGAAACAAACAGGAAGGCTTCTTGGGTGGGATTTTGAAGAAGGAACAAGATTTCATCAGCTTGAGATTTATAAGAGGAGGACGTTTCACACAGAGAAAATGATTATAGCAAAATGTGGAGGTAGTGAAAGTATGACATACACAGGGCATGGCAAATAGTCCAGTTTGATTAGAAAGTTCTATTAGTGCCTACTTGAAAAGTCATTTGAGTATCAAAATTAAGTATTTAGGCTTTATAAAGTTGCTAATGACAGAGGAGACACTAAAGCTTTAACCAAGGAGCTTATATAACAAAGTAAAGGCTTTAAATTGGAATAAAATTGGCATTGGCATATAACTTACATTGGGAGATGCGTGGGAAGAAAGAATGATATGGGTTAAGTTTGAGCAAACTTTTAATGATAGAATCCAAAAGACATAGGGATATGGCTGACCTGGAAGAGAGAAAAGTAAAAGATGTTTTTGGAATTTCAAATTTAGATTATTGAGACAGTGGGAACAATAATGATGAGAGAGGGGCAATCAAGAATCCTATGTTTTGAGGGGAGAAAGACGAATTGAATTTTAAACATATTATGTCTAGCCTGGATTCAGCAACCAACTAGTCATCACTGCCACTAATTTCAAGTACTTGTTTTGTTTTTTTTTTAAGATTTTATTTATTTATTTGACAGAGAGAGAGAGATCACAAGCAGGCAGAGAGGCAGGCAGAGAGAGGGGGTAGCAGGCTCCCTGCTGAGCAGAGAGCCCGATGCAGGGCTCGATCCCAGGACCCTGAGATCATGACCCGAGCCGAAGGCAGAGGCTTTAACCCATTGAGCCACCCAGGTGCCCCAATTTTAAGTACTTGTATATCGTGATTTAAATTTGTATGAGCAGCCCTTGTCAGATATAGAAGGCAAATAAAATATCTTCGTTTTTATGGTACATTGTTGTTTTGCTTTTTATGTTTCAACAGGAACAATATAAACAGACATTCCCAGTGCAGTTAAAGAAACAAGAGTCATCCAAGAGCTTGAAGAAGGTTATTGCAGCTTTGTCAAATCCAAAAGCAACCTCTAGTTCACCAGCACATCCAAAACAAACAGTAGAAAACAACCACCCTAATCCATTCTTGACAAATGCACTTTTAGGTAATCACCAACCAAATGGAGTTATTCAGAGTGTCATTCAAGAAGCTCCTCTAGCACTTACTACCAAAACTAAAATGCAGAGTAAGATTAATGAAAACATTGCTACTGCAAGTAGCACTCCTTTTTCCTCACCTGTAAATCTGAGTACAAGTGGGAGAAGGACCGCTGGCAATCAGACAACTGTGATACCCTCTGCCTCTCCCATAGTGCATCCTCAAGGGAAGGAGAAAGCGGTTAGCAATAATGTAAACACAGTGAAAACACAGCACCACCCTCACCCTGCGAAATCTCTAGTGGAACAGTTTAGGGGAACAGATTCAGACATTCCCAGTAGTAAAGATTCTGAAGATTCAAACGAAGATGAAGAAGAAGATGAGGAGGAAGAAGATGAGGAAGATGATGAAGATGATGAATCTGATGACAGCCAATCAGGTTATTTTCTATTTTTAAATTTGAAGTATTTATCTCAATGCTATGTGGACCAAAACAGTTAAAGGAGGTTCTTAGTTCACAGACTTGCAGTTGTTGTCACTCCCTGTGTTTCCCACGGCTATGTGCCTGTCCATAATGAGCTGGTAAAATATTGGAGTGATTGAAATTGGAAATCCTAAATTCTCAGCTTTGTTAGTCATCTAACATGAAACAAATAAAAACTTTAAATGAATATAGATGATGCATAAATTAAGAAATAACTTCACAAATTTGCTTAATTTTCGTTTAATTCATGACCATTCATTTGTCCTATCTTTTTCATCTCTTCTGCTACTTATTTAAATCTGTCAGTAGATATTTTGAATGAAGGAGGTAAATTTGTAGTCAGTTATTTAGAAAGTACTAAAAACCTAAATCTCTACAAATGTCCGTTAGCAACACAGAATTTATTTAATAACAATTAGAGTGCTCCTTGATTTTGTTTTGATTTGCTTTCTCATTTTGCTTGTTTTTTTTTAACTTCTTTCAGTTTTTCTTCCCCCAACTTTCCTCATTGTTCTACAGAAGATTGAAAGCATAAAATATAAGATAACTGAAATTTTATATACAAAGGTGAAATACATATTATAAAAATATTTGGATTTGTTACTGGTCAGCCACAAGTCCAATGGTAAATTTTCTAGCTGCCAATATGAATAGGAAAATACAGTCAGTTATACAACTTAAAGTGTCTAATGTAGAAACAACCTACTTGCTCAGGGGGGGTAAGAACAACTTTCCCTAATAATATTTTTTCTGGGATTCCCGTAAGTAAAATTTTGCATGATTGAGTATGAATGTTGTTATTAATAACTTTCAAAGGCAATTTTTATAACAAATTTCAACATAGGCAGATGGTACTATGCAAAACGTGATTCCACAAAAATTGTTATTCTGGGAACCTTTAAAATACATTCCAAGTATCTGTCCTGTGTTTATTGCGTTTAATCCAGGAATAAATAATGCCTAGGAAGAGATGTATTTATAGGACTACATTTCTAGACCAAACTTAAATAATTAAACCATTAAATGA
Source organism: Procyon lotor (assembly GCA_028646535.1). Taxonomy (NCBI): domain Eukaryota; kingdom Metazoa; phylum Chordata; class Mammalia; order Carnivora; family Procyonidae; genus Procyon; species Procyon lotor. The sequence continues at coordinate 61,689,959 of CM053605.1, forward strand.
TCCCACATAATCATTTCTGCAACCTGGTCTTTTATGAAGCCTGAAAAGCCTGATGAGGTCTTGCATCTAAATAAGAGAACTACAGCCAGAAAAGCCAAGAATCTCTCAGAAAATGGTTTTCTTTTACCTCGAAGCCCAGATGAAAGAATGATGGTAGTTCCAGACTTTTCTTCCTCATACTGAACCTAGTATACTTCTTAAGCTACTGGAATCAATTAATTTAAAGAATCGATTCTATTCCCACTATACCTTAGTTTCTCCATTAAATTAAAAATGATTTTGAAACCACTAAGCAGAACTCGTCATGTGAATAGTGTCATGTGAGAAGAACTGTTTTATGATTATAAAGTGCTAAGTAAAACCGATACTTTTAACAAAGAATTCTAAGCATTTGTAGTCTGCCTACACTGTACTCACATAGCTTGTAAGATAGTAATTTTTACATGAACTCTTCAGGAAAGCCGCTCAGTTGAGTTCAATCACAGATGCTGATTCCTAAACTATTCCATTTAGATACAAACTGCAAATGTTGGTGATTATCTAGTTATAATATACAAATGCTTCTTTTACTTCCCAGAATCAGATAGTAATTCAGAATCAGATACAGAAGGATCAGAAGAAGATGATGATGATGATAAAGACCAAGATGAATCAGATAGTGACACTGAAGGAGAGAAAACTTCAATGAAACTGAATAAAACAACTTCCTCTGTCAAAAGCCCTTCCATCAGTCTCACAGCTCACTCAACACCTCGTAACCTCCACATAGCAAAAGCCCCAGGCTCTGCTCCTGCTGCCTTATGTTCTGAGTCCCAGTCACCTGCTTTTCTTGGCACACCTTCTTCCACACTTACTTCAAGTCCACACTCTGGTACCTACACTTTATTTTTATTATTGTGAAGTAGAAGTCAGACCATAGCAAGAATTCTTATTTATACAGTGTTCTGGGGATGACCTCATTGAAATCAAGTGTTACAGCTAGATTCCAGGCTGGCGAAGAAAGGTCAGCATGTATTTTCCAAGGGTATGACCCGTTACCATTTTTATTCTGTGCTTCCAGTTTAAGAACCTGGTTGATGACAGACAGCTCTTGATTTCGAATATTTTCCTGCTTCTGTGTTCAGTTTATGCTTCTAGAATTTAGAATTTGACTAACAGTTGAACTTTTTGTACTTTATAAAAGTGAGCTCCCTTGGTTACTTGAGATACAATTGCATATCTGCCCGACACATAGCCAAAGGTCATTTGAGTTAGTGAGTAGCATTATTATTTCATTAACATGCCACATCTTTTTTTTTTCTATTTGACCTTTTATAAACTTCTAGAGGTCTTCATTAAAAGTTTTTACATTAATATTCCAAAAGGACTTTTTGTTTCTGTTTCAATAGCTAAGAAAATATAGAGGTGTATAGGACAATACCACGTTGCTTTACTTATTTCACTCTTTTCTTAGAAATGTCTGGTTTTGCTTTCATTTGCCACGTACAAGTATGATAGTCTACTAATTTAAGATGCACATATTCGCATTTGTGAAACTTGGCTGTTGTCTGTGAAGAATTTTACATACAATCATAATCCTGTTCTTTTGTACTTGAGCTTAAAAGATCTAGTAGTAGTTTTGACTATGGGATCTATATGAACATAGAAGTTATATTATTTCTAAGTGTGTGAGCCAGCTGTTGAAATTTTTCAGCATCTTAAAACTCATATTCTCAAAGAAAACAACCGTACCTGGTTTTCTGAAACCTCTATCTACGATTTTCCTCCTCCTTCTTTAGCTATTTCTTTAAATGCACAATGAGAGGAAAGCTATGTATTTTTACCTTCCATTGTATTTTCTTTAGAAAGACCAGTTATTCTGTAATGCAAACCAAAGAAGAGAGAAAAAAAAATCCTCGGTACAGTGTGTTTTGTTGCACATCATCTAAAAGTAACCTACAAGTTGCAGAAATACCTTAAGTAATTCAAGTCATTAAGATGTATTATTTAAAGAAAAGTTTCAAAACTATTGAAAACTTGTCATCTGTGTAAACTAATATTTTATGTTAACTGGCTGAATTTTCTTGAAGGTACTTCCAAAAGAAGAAGAGTAACAGATGAACGTGAGCTGCGTATTCCTTTGGAATATGGGTATGCAAAATAAGACTTCTCTTTTTGCTTTGCCTCCACGTATTTATGCATGTTTGATTTCTCACTATATCTCACTCTCTGCTATTCATAAAAGAATTGAATATACGGCATAGTATTTATTAGAGCAGTAGAGCTAGAGCAAAGGGCAAAGAAGTTGATATATTAGAAAACTGAAATTAAGGCTAACTGCAGCATTTAGGTATGGCAGAGCTGGGATGGGATCACACAGCCAGTGGGACTACAACTGAAAGAAAAAGCAAACAAAAGAAAATCATTTGGCAGAAGGGAGGGCAGAGGCACAGTTAAGAGTATGAGAGGTTTTTGCAAAGATGGAATTAAAGGACAGCAAAAGCCTCTGTGGGCAAACCTGGGGGACTTGAGCGGAGTGTGGCTAAAATGGTTTATTTGGAACTGAGAAGTTTTACACTTGAAGTGTATGATCCTCAAGGAGCAGAGAGCCAGCTTTAAAGTACTCTTTTCACCTGAAGCTTCTCAGATGTAAAAAATCAGTACACATTGACACATGTTACTGAATTTGTCTGAATACCCAAAGAAAGACCAGTTAACGATTTCTAAGAAATTTAATGGAGTTTAATATTTGTAACTTGAGTCTGATTAAGTTTTAGTGGAATTACTTAACTAAAAGTCTAAATAACTTTAATGATAAATGTATCTGAGCTGTGTGATTAGGAATTTATATTTGTTCTCGTATCTTTCATGTTGTCCAAAAAGCATGTGTTCTTAATTTTTTTAAAAAGCTTTTTTAAAACTAAATGTGTTATAACCCTCATTTCTGTTATGTGTAGCTGGCAAAGAGAGACAAGAATAAGAAACTTTGGAGGGCGCCTTCAAGGAGAAGTAGCATATTATGCTCCATGTGGAAAGAAACTTAGGCAATACCCTGAAGTAATAAAGGTACATACTTTTCACCAAATAATATACATTTGGTGCCTATTAAGCATGTTTATGGAAAAAAGGTGCTCTCCTTTCTCCGATAAAGTTCCTTGATACAAAATATTCTCTTGTATGGGACTAAATGTACTTAACTTAAATTGATCTTCTCTAAATCCATGACCCCTTGATAGAATATGCAAAACGTTAGTGTCCCGAAGAAAGCTCTACATCAAAGTTGGGTTGTAATTATTAAAACCTGAAGTGGAAAAATATGTGATTTTTTCAGTATCTCAGCAGAAATGGAATAATGGATATCTCAAGGGACAATTTCAGCTTCAGTGCAAAAATAAGAGTGGGTGACTTCTATGAAGCCAGAGATGGACCACAGGTATCCACTTTTTAAAAAGTATAGTCTTTAAACCAAAAAGTAGTACCATAACCTAAATGAAGTAAATTTCACTACACTCTGGAGCATTGCCTTTTGTTAGTTAATTCGTATAGCTATACCTATAACTTTGTGGTTAACACTCACCAAGGCTTCAATTTACTATATTCCAGTAACAAGGAGCTTTGACATAATAGATGTCTTTTTCAAGTTTTTTAAGTCAACATTTTCCTGTTTATTTATTTTGTCAACAATTTTACAGTTTATACAGGTATAAAAGTATCTGCATGTTCCCGTGAAATATAGAAAAACATTAGTTCCCTGAAAGGTAAACTAATTTAAGGGTAAATTAATTTGAATAGGAAAAATATATTGTTAGAAGTCATTCCAAAGGGCAATAAATATACCTTAGTTTTATGGAAGGGACCTTGTCCATCTGATTATGCTATGCTACATGATTCATTGTCACAAGTTTAATAATTTGGGGTCGAGGGAAGTTTCCTTAATATTAGGTGAGTGAAATTTCTGCTTTTTACAGAAATTGAATTTTTCAGATAATTATACACATTACTGAACTCCCTTTTTGCCCATGGATTAAGTACATAACCTTACCAATCAGCTCGAAGAACCCACCAGACAGATTTCATTTTCTGTGTGTTTCCTTTAAGGTTTTGTTTCTGTTTCTTACTTGGATTCAGCTGGATATGATTTTTATTCCCTTTAACTTTATCAGCTCCATTGAGAGAGGACCTAGTTAAAGAGTGAGGAGACCTAGGTTCTTTTTTTAAGATTTTATTTATTTATATGACAGAGAGAGAAATCACATGTAGGCAGAGAGAGAAGGGGAAGCAGGCTCCCTGCTGAGCAGAGAGCCCAACGTGGGGCTGGATCCCAAGACCCTGAGATCATGACCTGAGCTGAAGGCAGAGGCTTTAACCCACTGAGCCACCCAGGCGCCCCAAGACCTAGATTCTTGTTAACCTGTGAAATAGACTTTGTGATTTCAAACATCAAAAAAATGCCACCTTTTCCTCGGTTTCCTTGTCTGCAAAGTAAAGACAGTAATAATTTTACTTCTGCCTCATAGGATGATGATGAGGTCAAAATGAGATCATGTGCTTGAAAATATTTCAAAGAGGAAATTGCTCAGCCAACTAAAGTTGATATTTTCTTTCTTGGTTGTATCTTTCTTTTTTTTTGGCCTATTGTAATACACAGAAAGAAATGCTTTCTAGTAATAAATATTCTCTAGTGTGAATAGGCAGGTTCTTCCATCCTATCTTACCCTCTAATTTTATAATTATAGAAATAAAAAAAGGCCTTCCTAATTCTGCAGGAGGTTTTTTGTGAGACCTCAAACATCAAGGGAATTTTCCAAGATCACACAGTCTCTCAACCAAGCAGAGACATAATTAGAACCTAGGGTTTCTAACAGTGTTCTTTTACCTTCATCATATAACCCATTTTCATTGTTGTCCACGACTTTCTAAGGAACAAGTTACATCCAGTTCCACTTGTTTCCTGGTAATTCTAAAATGCCAAAATATATTTCTCTGAGGCTTGGCTTCCTTAGTAAATATTTTCTAGGATTTTTCTCTCTTTATTTTTTTAAACTTAAAAAATGTTTAAGGGCACCTGGGTAGCTCAGTCGGTTAAGCATCTGCCTTCAGCACAGGTCATGATCCCTGGGTCCTGGGATTGAGTCCTGCATTGGGCTCCCTGCTCAACAAGGAGTTTGCTTCTCCCTCTCCATCCACCTCTCTCACTGCTGATATTCTCTCGCTCTCACTCTCTCATTTCTCAATAAATAAATACAGTCTTCAAAAAAAAAATTTTAAGATTTATTTATTAAAAAAAAGTTTAAACATAGACTAACACAATCTGTTGCCAAACAGATCCTCAGAATTTTATTGTCATTATTCCCACTTCCATATATACTGGATCAGTTTCTTATCACAAAAAAATTAGAAGATAATAATAATTTTATTTAAAAATTCCAATTTTTTAATCTTTTGGCTCTGGTATCAAATCCTTACTTGTCTTATTTATGCCAAAAATATCCTTATGTTTTTAAGTTGAATAGATTTTTGTTCTGAGAGGAAAGCTAATTGCTGTTCAATAAATAAAGGATTTTTAGTTTTGTATCAGTGATAATTAGACTTAATCTATACAGCCTCATTAGACAGACTAAAATGTTCTTTGACATCCATTCACTTTTTATTAAACATAATCAGTGTTTTCCAAATGTGTATTGCTTTGTTGAGAGATCAATTCACCAAGGAAATATGATGAATCACTAAATTCAGAATATGTTATGCTGCCAACATTTCAACAGACTGCTAAGGGAAAATATTAGCAATTCTGAGAGCACTTCTGTCAGTTAAAAAAATTAGTAAGTTGTATTCGTTTCAGGATACTTTGAGAGAATAACAATTAAAGGTAAGTAATCCAAAAAAAGTTCAATTAATTAATTAGAAATGCATATAGTACATATAAGTGTAGAACCATATACATTTCCATATACTGTATGATGAATATGGATAGGCATATAGTTAATTAGAAATGTGTATAATTATGTAATAATTTTCTATGAAAATGAACAAAGATTATATATATTTTTTTAGAGTAACGATGATGTTTGGTAATTATATTAGCCTAAATTTTGTGGAAGATGTATAGTTTGGCCAAGCCACTGGTACTATGTAGAAGTGATCTGTGTGTGTTTACAATATGTCTGCCTTTATACAAATTGTGGAAAGAGAATGATGACTATATAGATATTGAAAAACAAAGCTGCATATTGAAGGATACGGAGGAAATGTGTCAATTTTAATGATAGATGTAATAGTTGGTGGTACAGTAGATCATTTTTTTCTCTTTCTACTTCTTATAAGTTCCACATTTTCTAAAATGTGTTTATATTATATAAAATGTGAAAAACAATTTTCTATTAAAAGTATATGCTTCTACCCCTTTATTAAAAGCTAAAACCATTCAGTTTTCCAAATGCATGGAAGTTGTACATAATGATTTTGAATATTACTGCTACAGTTTTCCAAGCTTCATTTACATATTTTGGGTGTTTGATAGCAAATGAAATGCTGTATTCGCAGAATTGTTACTATTCTTAGTCACTTTCCTAATAAATCATTCGCATCGGAAAATATATATTCCTTTTTTAATTTTCTTGGGTTTTTTTTTAAGATTTTATTTATTTATTTGACAGAGAGAGAGAGACAGCTAGAGAGGGAACACAAGCAGAGGGAGTAGGAGAGGGAGAAGCAGGTTTCCCGCTGATCCAGGAGCCCAAAGGACCCTGGGATCACAACCTGAGCTGGAGGCAGACACTTAACGATTGAGTCACCCAGGCTCCCCAGAAAATTTATTTTCTCCATCATATTTTTCTTTTTTCTTGTAAAGTTATCAAAAATAGCCAATATTCTCTAAGTTCTAATTTAGTTCAAGGCATTTCAAAAATTTCAGCAGTGATGGGGCGCCTGGGTGGCTCAGTCATTAAGCGTCTGCCTTCGGCCCAGGTCAGATCCCGGGGTCCTGGGATCGAGCCCCGCATCGGGCTCTCTGCTCTGCAGGAAGCCTGCTTCTCCCGCTACCATTCCCTCTGCTTGTGTTCCCTCTCTCGCTGTGTTTCTCTCTGTCAAATAAATAAATAAAATTAAAAAAAAAAATTTCAGCAGTGGTATTTTACAAATAAAATTTAGGAAATGATAATGTCTACTAGAAGATAATTCTAGTTTGCAGTAGAGAACCATGGTTATTTTAAGTTATTTTTCACTCAAGGTATTTCTGAGCTTAAGATAGATTACATATAGATTATATATATATATATACATATCTTAAAAGATATATATATGTATATATATATATATATACATATTTACTAACAACAAACAACTGAAAATGTTGACTGAGCATGTAATACAATAAGACGAGAAGTATGAGAGCTTATATTTATTGAAATTTAAGTAAATTCATCATTAAAGAACAACAATCTAATGATTGCTTTCAAAAAGTTAGAAAGAAAAGCCCTTGATTAAAGTAGAGTTGACACAAGAAATGGGGGAGGGGAACTTTTAATCTATTTATTATCAGTGTTATTTATTTCAGTCTACAGATTGTGGTAAGAGATTTGTAGAATCAGCTATTTGTCATTGTCTTCGGATACTTATATGCCAATCACTTCCTACAGGCTTTTATAAAAACTGATTTTAGGGATAACAGGCTTCATGGAACAAAATGAACCCTCTTATAAGGCCATGCTTTACTGGCTGGCTACCTTGTAATGAAATTCTGTTAACTATTTTAGCCAGTGAAACCCCTTTGAAAAGAGTATAAGGTAAATAGATTTCTTACAGACTTTTGCTTCACCGCATTATAGAGAACTTGTTGAACCTAATGTTCATCATTGTTTTCATTTTATTTTGGTTTTGGTTCTCAGAATAATAGAAAGTAAGGATGAGCTCGACATATTTTGGTAAATATAAAATAAGGTTATTTTTATTTACCTAAATAAAATATTTAGGTAAAAAGTTTTCCACACTTTTATTAAGAATATATGAAGTCTTCGAGATAAATTATTAATGACAAAGATTATTTTGACATACATGATCATCTACTTTGAAAAATATTTTTGTGAATTGTAGAAAAGAAAACATTTAAGCATAAATGTAATAATTAAGTTTATTTTCAGCCAGTACGTTCATTAGCATAGATTAATGAATGTTTACTGTATTCAGGATAGGAAAACAAAGAAAAGGAAAGATGCAAAGAAGGAACAAGTTAAAAGCGACTTAGGAAATGCTGCCTTTTCTATTCGAGATATATATTTTTTAAAGAGATTATTTTTTCTTTTTAATGGTGTAAGTCCAGGAGAAAAGAAAAATATTTTAAGTTCTTACTGTAAAGAGCCTTTTTTCTTAGTCATTTAATCAATAAATATTTGTGGCAAATACTTAATGTGTCAGGCATTTTTCCTCCAGATAAATTTTCCCTAAAGGCATTTTTCATAAAGAAAACTGTGAACACATTTCAAAACTACAGAAATGAAATCCTGGCTTTGAACAAACAAAACAAAACTAGTGTTTGCAGAGAAACTGAAGAGTACAAAAGACATAGAAGTTATGATCACTGGCTTAGAGAAGATAAAACATTGAGCACAGTGCTGTCCAGTGAAAATCAGGATTTTGTTAGTAAGGAATATAGGGAGACTTCACAGTGAAGCAGACAACACACGTCTCTGGCAAGATTGTAATGCTGCTAATTATTTCATATAAGTAAAGAACAAAAGATTGGGAGTCAACAACCAGGGTTCTAATTCAGCTCTGCTGTTAACTGTCACACCTAATGCAACATAGCTGTGGGCATATATGGACACTGAGAACATGAAAGATCAGTACCAGAAATCTAAAATACTGAAAATTTATGTCACTAATCTACCAGGTAGGATTTCTGATGGCTAGGCAAGGGCCTCTACTAGGAGACCAACTGTATGAATCCCAAGTGTGGAGCTGAAGAGGTATTTGAAGGTCATGGCTCTTAAGAGGGTAACCTACTGTGAGTAATTAGAAAGCGTGGCCAGCATTATGGAATAATTGTATCAAACCACATCCTTCTCAATGGTTTTTAGTAGGTAACACCCGTCTCCCCAGCATAGATAATTTTACTTTTTCACATCTTTGAAATGCTATTCAGTAAATGATAGTAATAAACTATATGATTATGGTAAATTAAGAATCCCTAATGCTGTAAAGTTTGTGGTACATAAAGCTCTGACTACCTATCTCTGGCGCTGTAAAGTAGCTAAAAATAGACATGCTAAATTTTGAAATAGGTGTAAGGAAATTCAACAAAATTTTGATTTTTCTCATGATACTAACTTTAGTGTTTTTCTTAAAATGGGAAGTTCTGTCAAAAATATTTGATGCCCTCGCTTTACTTGTGCCCTAAGATTTTTCTTAGACTCCTGATAAGGTAATTCAGCATCCTATGTTACTTTGAAAAACTGAAACCTCATTTTCTAGGCCATAATTTCCTCATCTGTAATGTGAAGGATATATATCATAGGAGGTCTTTAAGATCAATTCTCTTTTAGGTATGACATTTGAAAAGCTTTTTAATTAATTTTTAGGAAGTAAGGGATTCAGAAAGTATATTTACAAAGAAAAGGTAGTGAAAAAAATCAGTTTTGTTTACTTGAGCTGTGCTTAAATTTACTGAAAATTACTTAGCCAGAAATCAGTTGGGTAAATGTTCAATTCACCAAATGATTAAGAAATCTAAAATTGTCAGACCAAATACCTTAATCCAGATTTCAAATAGGCACCTCAGCTATTTTACTACCAGAGGCAAGGGCTGGGATAGAGAAACAGGTTGTATTCCAGAAAAATATGAGTAAAGTTCCTCCATTCACTTATATGACGTTGAACAATGGATAAGTATTAGATATCTCAAGTATTAACATGGGAATTGACACTCACTGGACCAGAACTGCAAATCCATGCTGAAATTGCCACAGCAAAGTGTTGGTGATACTCAACTTAAAAAACAAAAACAAAAACTCAGTAATTCGGCAAATAGATTACTCAGTGAATTGACTTTTGGTGGACAGGTTTACTTCTTTTTTTTTTGGACAGGTTTACTTCTTATATACTCTTTACCCCCCAAATAAATTAGCATATAGGTATATAAAAGCAAACAAAATGGAATCCACAAAAGAAAAATAAAGACAAGTTATAATATCAAATTGAAGCAAGAATGAGACTTGAGAATGCGTTTCATTAAAACCTGAACATATTCCTGGCAAACCTCAGATGGACTTAGCTGTCGGGAAAGTACAGGTGTCTATAAGATAAAGTGAAAACAGACCAACTGCTCATGAGATGTCCAACTGTACTTTGGGTGTATCATTTATGAAGAGTAAAAGAAATGTTGAGGGGCTCCTGGGTTTCTCAGTCGGTTAAGCCTCTGCCTTTGGCTCGGGTCATGATCCCAGGGTCCTGGGATGGAGCCCCGCAATGGGCTCCTTGCTCAGCGGGGAGCCTGCTTCTCCCCTGTCTGCTGCTCTCCCTGCTTGTGCTTGCTCTCTCCCTCTCTCTTTGTGTGTCAAATAAATAAAATCTTTAAAAATATATATAAATGTTGAAATACAAAGTCGTATTTAAATTACATTTCACGTCATTTTTGAATTTCTGAATATAGAAAATATTTTGAACTTATTCATTTGAGATAAATGGTTTTTTTAAGTTGTATTTAGTATTTACGGTATAAAATACCTGAGAGTAAGAAATTTTATTTGTAGGTTTTCTCAAGTATTTTTCCATCCTGTGTCTTTACTTTGGGAAGAAAACTCACTACCATTTCCCTTTTCCATGTTATCTGGAGACCCCTTCAAACTTTAATCACCTTTCTGGTCTCCATTCATACTTCTCTCTTTCATATCCAGGTACTTCTCCCTCCTAAAGGAGCAATGTATTCACATTCCTTTCCCGCTCTAATTCTCAAGCCCTAATTCAGACCATCATTATTTTTTAAGTACACAATTCAGACAACTTCTTGACCCAACCTCTAAACTCTTTTTCAAACTTATTACTACTTAGCACATGATCCTTGCATTGGAATGGCGTGAGCTTCTGAGTTAAAAATGTTGGTCCTTTTGGGGAAAAAATTCTATTTAACTTTAGACACTGCCGTGCCTTGTACAAAGTAGATGTCTCAACAAATGTTTAAGTAGTGGGAACTATAATATATGACAGTCTTATAGGGCACTTTTATAGTGCATTGCCATGTATATTATATGGTGTACTTATGTACTCATCTTAATTATTTTGTTCAGTCTTCTGAAATAAAACATAAATCTTTTTTCTTGTCTCTGTAGTATATATAGAAATGAGGGTGTTATTGCTAAAGATCAAAATTATTAACTCTTGAAAGCAGAATTACGATGGTAAATAAACCTAATCTGTCACCATGTCTATCATATCATGTTGATCATCTATTTTCTTTTTGTCCCCATTTTTCAAATCTTATTTAAGAAAGATTATTTTCAGGAACCATTTACTATCTTAGTCTTAGAAATTAAGAAAAAATAATAAGCTAATTCTCTTTTGATGCATAATTTTTGATTGGCAAAAAAGCTTATATAGCATATGAATCAGGTGATATAGATTGTACTTGCTTTTTCTGAGTAAAAGCTTATTGAGAAAACTCCTTTTTTCCCCCTTCACAATTATTTTGACTACTCAGTGAATTAAAGCTATAATTTAAGCTTCAGATTTTCCTAACAGTTCCATTTCTCATTTTCTAAAATCCAGGAGTCAGAGGACTAGATATGTAGCACAATAAATGCAGTTCCCTTGGCAAGTATTTACTTTATAAGTGCCAAGGGCAAAAATGTAAATGATAATGTCACTATATTTGTCTGGTAAATTTTGGGCACCAACATAATCTATTCCTTTTTTGACACAGGTATATTTTCCTAGCCGAATAAAACATAACTATGTAAAAATTGTAACTGGATAAAAAAGATAAATTGATAAAACCCTTTAAATCTTGGCTAAAGTTGACTTCATTATTAATAAGATACTTTAAAAACTGAATGCAGACTCCTTTACAGACTCTTTTATTAGTCTCTCTCTTCCACTCCAAGTGTCACGAATGTCACTTTTATATTTTTCAATTTATGTGATGCATGCTGCCGTGGTGCCTAAGAGCATAATAGAAAAATGAAAACCTAAACTAATCAAAAGCTTCCCATACTGGTGAACATAAAATTGTTTTGATGGCTTCCTTCTTAGCTTGTGGCATAAAAAGTTAGCAGAAGCATTGTTCCTATTAAAATCTCAGGAAAAAAAATTTACTTTCTTAGGAATTAACTTTTAAAATTATTTTCACATGAGAATTACTGAGAAGAATTAGTATAGATACTATTTTAAACAAAAATATGGACTATATGCACTAGGTTTTTTGACACGATCTTGCTATGACATAATCTTGGCCGTGCTTTCATGGCTGAAATATTGTGATCAGTCACTTATCAAGTATAAAAACATCTTGGTAACATCAATTAAGTACATGTAGTGGATAAAAACACAAGTTTTAGAGTTAATCCCAGTTTTGAAATACAGTTCTGTTCCTTGTTGCCTCTGTACCCCAGGAAATTATCTACTCTTACTGGGTCTGAATTCCTTCAGTTGAATTGTAGTAACAATAAAACTCACCTTATTGGTTAGAGCTGTTGAGAAGACTAAAGTGTATGATGTATTGAAAATGCCTGGAACAAACACAATGCTTGGAATGTGGGAAGTAACTATCATCCATTATGGCAGCAAGAGTAGTATTTGTATTTTTAGTACCCATTGAATGAGATATTCATAGACTCCTGCCCCCAGATTAGGAATCATAGCATAAAATGTAACTCAAGGACTTTCTATTGATTTTGGTTGCAGAATTGCCTAGAGTGGCTCAAGCTAAATTCCTAGTTTAAGATTCTTTTGAGAAAAAAGCGTATTTAAAAAATCCTTAAGCTTCACACTGAAAGAATTATCTCTTAAAAAAAGAAGTAAGAAATAGTAAAACAATTATTTTAGAAGGATTATTTTGAAAGAATGCCTTTTTTTAAATCTCTGAGCACATTACTAAAGACGATAAATAAGGTAATATAACAGCGTATTTGTTTTGATGGACATGTGGAGGATAATGAAAACCAGACGCAAATTGTATCTATGCACTAACCAGAATTATTCTTATAATGCACTGGCATTATGCTGTGTATGTGCTCCTTTTGGGGGACTTACAGTGAGAAATCTCAAATATGTAATATATACCATGTAGCCCATCATCATCTTTAGAAATTATCATGTGGCCAATTGTTTTATGCCTCCAACTACTTTCTACTCTTCTATAATTTGCTGAAGCAAATCTAATACATCTTATGTCATCTGTAAATTTTTCAGTGTGTATCTCTAGAAGATAAGGATTCTTGTTTTCTACAAGAGGACCATTATTAAACTTTAAAATGATAATTTCTGAATATCATCAAATGTCAGGCATTGTTCACAGTTTCAGTTGTTCCTTAATTATGATAATCATCTGAAGTTTGTTTGAATCAATATTTAGATAAAATGTATTTGATACATCTTTTAAGGCTCCTTTAATCTTTTTACAGTTGCTTTTTTTTTTAACTTCTTAAAATTTACTTGTTGAAGAAACTGGGTCATTTGTAGAATTTCGTACAGACTGGATTTTGCTATGTAGTTTAACATACGTTTCTTATCCTATTTTTCCTCTAAAGTTACAGTAAATAGGTTCAGACTTAATCAAATCTAGGCTTGATTTATTTGGTTGGTGGGGAGATTAATTTGTAGGTGTTGGCATTAGCCTCCATTAGGAGGCTGATGTCTATTTGTGTCTATTTCTGGTGATTGCCAACCATTCAAGTTCAATACTTAGATCCATGAATTCATGAGGTATTGCACAATGTTGATATTCTAACATTCCTTCCTGATTTATTAGCTATAATATTTCTATAAAGAGAAACTTCCTTCTGTTATTTGGATAACTTCATGATTGGTTGAACTGAGAACACAGAAAACAATCTATAGGGGTGTCATCACACAACTAATATTTTCAAATATCTGCCAACTTTATGGTCATTATAGTTCAGAAGTGGTGATTGAAGTATCTCCATGTGTTTGTAGATATATATGTTTGTAAATATATGTTTATAGATACAGATCTCTCTGTGTATTTAAAGTTGAAGTTATTAAAGTAAGAATACCAGAGATTGACCTAGAATTTTCTGATCTGTTGATCACTTGTGTTTATTTTGTTTTTAATATATTGTTTCTATAAAATGTTAATTAAAAGGGAATGCAGTGGTGTCTTTTGAAAGAAGAGGATGTCATTCCCCGTATCAGGGCAATGGAAGGCCGTAGAGGAAGACCACCAAATCCAGATAGGCAGCGAGCAAGAGAGGAATCCAGAATGAGACGTCGGAAGGGTCGACCTCCAAATGTGGGAAGTGCTGAGTTTCTAGATAACACAGATGCCAAATTGCTAAGAAAATTGCAAGCTCAAGGTAAGAAATATAATATATACAACACTGTTATAATCATACTAAAAAAATCTATGTATCTGACTTATGGATGATTGATACTGCTTCACTTTCTAAAAACTAGATATTTCTGTTAGAATAAAAATGAGAAAATAAGGAATCCCACCGGTAACTGGAGTTCTTTGATTAGGTAAGCTCCTTTCAAGAGCCATACTCATAAACACATGATAGCTTGTGTGTTTAGAACTACAAAGGTGGGGAATAAGCTTTTAAGGCTTGCACAGAAAGGGAATCAACCAGCACTTGGCACATGCCTTAAGGTTGTGCCAACATTCTGGAAATTCTCATTTTAACAGCTCCCGATTCCTTGAGGTGGTACAAGGGAATAACTCCAAAATATGTGGAACTGTGGAGTAAATTTTCAGTCAGAGAACTCCAATTACTGGTAAGTAACCCCAGTCTTACTAGTTTGGGTTCTTCTACAGTCTGGATATATCACATATATTTCAAAATGGCCAACTAGTAGATTTAAATCAAAAAGTATTTAAGATCACTAGAAAAGTGTTACTTACCAAGCACAGAGTGCTCATAATAACCTCAAAGGTATTATAACTCCAAACTACACGTAAATCATCAACATGAGGTTCCTGTGCTATGCCTGACACAGAGAAAGGTGACTAAAATAAAATAGTTCTGTTATGAGTTACTAGTTACAAATGTGAAGCCTCTTAAGGCTATCTGAATATACATCAATACATGGGTTGGTATCTTATGGTCACAAGCATACATATATGTATACATACACACACACATCAATATTAAATAAAGGTTTAATAATAAAAATTGACTTAAAAGACTAATAAGGATTTTACTTCCTTTATGGTTTTTTCCTAGAGAAAAAGCTTGACTTATTTCCCTTTATTGTAAATACCATCATAATATTGACCTCTGAGTTGCTGCTTTGTTTTTATTGTAAAACAGACACCCACAACAAAACTCATAGAACAGAATGCTTTACAATAAAATACTCATTCTCACTCACTTTAAAATAAAAGACTCTCATAAGTGGCATCAACAGTTTTTTGTAAATCTATCCTTAAGTGTGTACACACACTCCTATATACACATACGGTCATACAATATAATATTTATGTTCATACACATGCGTAATATGTTGTATTATTTCTAAAATAAATGGACTTATATTGTATATCCTATCCAGCCTGCTTTTTTCCACTTAATTTATCTTGAACATCTTAATGTATCGGCACTTAAAAATTAACCTTATGCATTTAATAGCTGAATAATGAGTGAGACACCATATATGCCTCTACCATACCTCATTAAATCAGTCTTTTTGGTGACTCTTTAAGCTGTTTCCCATTCTTCGTTATCACAAACAGTCCTGCAGTAAACAGATATTGCACATTTATTCTATATGAATATAGCTATCTATGTATAAAATTGTAGAGATAGACTCTTTGAATCAAAGGGTATGTGCATTTTCAGGTTTGATAGATAGCAGGCAAATACTGTCTCCAAAAACGTTGCACTAATTCCTACTTCCACAAATAGCATATAAATTAACTGCCTGGCATATCACTTAATGTCATATAAGCTTTTGTCTGCCTCAGTATGTTAGTGAAATTTTTTTAGTTTATTTATTTATTAATTTAAGTGATCTCTACACCCAACATGGGGCTCAAACTCATGACCCCAAGATCAAGAGTTACATGCTCCTCCAACTGAGCCAGCCAGGCACCCTCTTTGTCAAATTTTGGATGCTGTTAAGACTTTCATCTCCCCTGCATAGTTACTAGCGAAGGCTGTAAAAAAGTTATTAACAGATATAGCCATAAATGATGAGTTTTTAAAATTGATATTGCCAATGATCCACTGACTCTTCTGGAGAATGTATAGTAGCGATGAGTTTGCACTGTTTGCCTAAAATAAGAAAGCTTAAAGTTAACTGATATCCAAAGCATGGGCTCTTCATGCATATCTTCAATATCTAATACAAATACTATTAATACTTAGTATCTAAAATGGCAATTTATATTTGCAAAATTAACTAAATGTTATTTTAACAATATAGAAGCTAATTATTTAACTTTTACCCAAAAGTCTTATCCCTCTAGATTTCAAATTGGTTTGTATTCTGTTATATAGGTCTCTCTTGTTGTGTTACGTTGCATTTAGCAAGTTCTGTTACCTTTGATCTGATTATGTACATATGTTTTTTTCTCAGCATGTATATAGATACATGCAACAGTAAATAAATAATTATTATTAATATTTAGAAGCATATGTGGTAAAATATTTATGTTTTTTCTTGGGAAGAAAGGAATGAATCACTTTATCACCCCTTTTATTTCTAAAAGGCCTCTATGTTAACAGTTTTGGGGGTTATCTGAGGGGATTCTAGAAGTTTCTGTTATATATCATTTTTCTACTAGGCCTCAACTAGACTGAAAAACTGGACTTAATTTGAAGAAAAGTTCAGAACAGTGAAACATGCAAACTTTGTACATACAAGCATTCTGAAATGAGAGCTCTCTAATTTCTCAAGAGACTAAAAATAAGAATCTGGGAGGGTTTCGTTATGGAAAAGATTTTTAACCTAATAAATAAACTGCCAATACCGTTAATACCTTGAATTTTCTAAGCTATCAGATAGTACCTCTCCTTTTCATGTATCATAGAATCTGAGATGCTATAGTCATTGCAATGCACCATTATTTTAAGATGTACCATGAAGAAAGAAAAGTGCTGCTAGTTGTCAGATACATTCTGATTTTAGACTATATTTAAAAATGCATCTTAGTATCAAAGAAATGTGGTATATCTAAAATATCCTTAGTCATGTGTGTAAACTATTTCAAAAAATAAACTTTTATCTTTGAAATTTAACTAGGTAATTCTTAATCCATAAAAGATATTTTCCAAATTGATATTTCAAAAGTTAGTTATAATAGATAATGTATTCAGCAACCATAAACTAAATGAGAAGCTATTGAGAGCAGATTCTTTCTCAGAGTGTGAGTAAATTTTCTAGGTCTTCTAACTCATTCTCCTTCCTCCATAGTGTTTTTAACTTTTAAAAGCATTTTCAGCTACTCATAATATAAAGTTTAAGTTATGTGAATTTTTGATGATGAATAAGAATTTTATTTTATTTTTAAAGATTTTATTAGTTTATTTGACAGAAATCACAAGGATGCAGAGAGGCAGACAGAGAGAGAGGGGGAAGCAGGCTCCCCACCAAGCAGAGAGCCCAATGCGGGGCTTGATCCCAGGACCCTGAGTCATGACCCGAGCCAAAGGCAGAGGCTTAACCTACTGAGCCACCCAGGCGCCCCATGAATAAGAATTTTATCCTCCTTGCTAAAGTAAAAATATAAGGGTTGAACTTTTAAATGGTTTTCTATCCAAGGGTTTAAAAATACAAATTATTGTGTACTGTGTGGGGCTTGAAGTTGGCTAATACGTTCATACACAAATACACACCTAAATATAGCATTTATTTATTATAAGCCAGATTCTATTTGAGACCATCAGTTTAGTTTGAAACAAAAGATCATACCTATGCCACATTTTCTAGGACACATTTTTTTTAGTCACTTGACACATCTTTATATTTTAAGGCAGACTTAGATCTTTACAGTAGAGTTCAGTATAAGCTTTCAGTTCTTAAATGTTAGAAAAATAGTCATATGGTACTATCATAGGTGAGAACAGTATCCCTCAGGAATATTATTATTGGAGTTTGCTGATTCTGCAACCTCTTTTATAGATTTTTATTTCCCAGGGTATTTAGTGAACAGAAGATCCTTTTTATGTGGCTCAGAAATTTTTGACAATGCTTATAACCTAGTGTTGAAAATAATTGGAGGATTAGAGATATATTTTAGCATCATCTTATTTCATCTTTCATTAACAATTCCAGTTTATTAGATAAAAATAGACCCTTTACATCCCATCTTCTTTTTTAAAGACTTGTTGGTAGAAAATCACCAACCTTGGTAGTAACCAAGGTCACCTCAGCTGTTACAAGGACATAGGGTTAGGTACTTATCTCAAATCTCAAGTCATTCCACTTTTTTAAAAGCTTTTAGCACTAGTAGCATGTAGACTGTGAAGTCAGAAGGACCAAGGTTTGTATCTTGACTTTGCTATTTAATCTTTGTGAGTCTTAGTTATTTCATCAGTAAACTGGACATAATGTTGCCTATCTCATAAGATTGTTATGAAGATTAAACAAGTTCGTGTAAATTTAATACAGAAGTTAAATAAATGGCAGAAATTATTAGTAAATCTCAAGTAATTCAGTGTTAGCCAGCCAATCATATTCATTATTGAATATAATACATAGATTTCTTAAAATTCATCTGCTAAAAAGTTTAAAATAATGTCTAATGTAAAGTGGTATTTTTTGAGAGACTTTATGAGTGATGCCTCACTTTTATAGTTAAAAGTATTCTGACCAAGTTTGCCAGCAGAAGAAAGCATGACATTACATGCTTTCTCTATCAGTTACCTACTGCCACAGTAGTTCTGGGAAACAGCCAACCACAAAACTTCAGTGATGTACAACACAGGCATTAATTGTTGCACAGATGGAAGCAGCTGGAGGGAAATTAGGCAGCTCTGCTGATCTTGGCTGGGCTTGTTCACATATGGGAAGTCAACTGACTCCATGTGTCCCAACCTTTAGCAGCCTAGCGCAAACATGTCCTTACAGTAAAGGGCAAGACAAAGAGTAAAAATAGGAAGAGCACAAGTACATTTTCAAACTTCTGTGTGCATCACAATTGCTAACATCCTGTTAACCAAGAAGGATCACATGGCTGAACTCAGCATCAAGGGACAAGAAAATATATTTTACCCCTTGATGAGAGGAACTGCAGAGTCACATTGCAAATGACATGGACAGAGGGCAGAATGAACAGTTGGGACCATTATAACTATGGCAGTCTATCCTAGTTTCACACATTTGCCCTTAAAACTTATGAGGACTCGGTTGTCTTCGAAACTCACTGACATTCTGTACCCTTTTTATTTAGGAGATTTAGACCCTCTCCTTTACAAATGAGAATGTCACTGGATTCAGAAGCATTACCACTTATATAGCTGATTGAGAATACCGAGTTTTAGAGGCTTTATATTCTATTTTGGTTTCTTTTTCCTTTTTATATATTCTGTTAATTTAAGACTGAAGCTAAATCACTTTTTTTGCATATTAGCAGCTATTTTCCTACAAAGTAGGGATTACATGAAATGTGAAAAAATATACTTAGATTGGCCTCTATAAAGACGATTAAAAGAAGTATCATTTTTGTGTAGTTTCGTATATGGGATCATATTTGGTGAAATAATTTGGCAGTTTCTAGGGGAAATGGACATGAAATTTTCTGCCATGCCATTCTCCCAGCTGGTATCTAACCTTAGGCAATTTTCTTAAAAATTATGTCCTTCATGGTGATACCAGTCTCACACAGTTATTGTTTTTGGTTAGCAGTTATGTAAAGTTGTTAATAATATTCCTTGAAATTTGTGTGTTTCAGAAATAGCCAGACAAGCAGCGCAAATAAAGCTTTTGAGAAAACTTCAAAAGCAAGAACAGGCTCGGGTTGCCAAAGAAGCTAAAAAACAACAAGGTGGGTGATTTGAATGAAAACATAAACATGAAGAGTAAGTATTAGGGAATTCATAAGAAGTTTCTCCTCTTGACTCCCTTGCTGATGATACCTGTGCTCTGGTTTTTCACTATAGCAATAATGGCTGCTGAGGAAAAGAGAAAGCAAAAAGAACAAATAAAGATTATGAAACAACAGGTACGTTTATGCCTTAGGACTTATTTTTAAAACACAAGTGTTACATTGGGGCTCTATTGGTATATGTATATATGTACATTATTTTCATTTTGATTTCTGAAATAACACTATTTCATATTAATGTCATATATCTTAGAAAGTTGTCCTCTTGCATTAGGTAAAATCCATCTTATCTATTTTAAGATTTTATTTATTTGTGAGGGAGAGATAAAGAGAGAGTGCATGCAGGCAGAGGGAGAAGGAGAAGCAGGCTCCCTGATGAGCAGGGAGCTCGATGCAGGACTCAGTCCCAGGACCTAGGACCCTGGGATCATGACCTGAGCTGAGGGCAGATGCTTAATCAACTGAGCCACCCAGGTGCCCCTACAATTCACCTCATGTTTGTTTGTTTGTTTGTTTGTTTGTTTATTTATTTATAAAAATGATTTTATTTATTTATTTGAGAGAGAGAGATCACAAGTAGGCAGAGAGGCAGGCAGAGAGAGGGGGGGAAGCAGCTCCCTGCCGAGCAGAGAGCCTGATGTGGGGCCCGATCCCAGGACCCTGAGATCATGACCTGAGCTGAAGGCAGAGGCCTCAACCCACTGAGCCACCCAGGCACCCCTCACCTCATTTTTTTTTTTTTTAAAGATTTTATTTATTTGACAGAGAGAAACATAGCGAGAGAGGGAACACAAGCAGAGGAAATGGTAGCGGGAGAAGCAGGCTTCCCGCAGAGCAAAGAGCCCGATGCGGGGCTCGATCCCAGGTCCCTGGGATCTGACCTGGGCCGAAGGCAGACGCTTAATGACTGAGCCACCCAGGCGACCCCCCCCCCCACCTCATTTTTAAACGAAGTCTTCTACTTCCAAGTTTTTAGAGATTACCAGAAAGTAAATCTAAGTATTTTTAATAGTGCTAATAGAGTTTGAATATAAGTGGACGTCTTGAACAACTTTCAAACTTTTTAAAGTAGTGTATCAGTAAATGAACGCTGTTACTTAAATCTTCATATTTTAGTAAGAAAAGCTTGTTGTTATGAAACATAAAATATGAGTAAAATGTTAAACTCAAGTTATATAGAATAGGGTTTGTCCCCACTGCTTCTGAATGTTTAAAATTTTCTACTGCAAAAAAAATAAGAAAGCACTATTTCAGCATACCCAGCATTCTATCTTATGTCTACAATATCTCTCCTCTATGTAGCTTTCAAAATTAAGTATAGTTAAATGAAGTGATATTTAAATTTTCATAGGTAAAGCATTACATGACAAGATAATCAACTTCATTTAAGATAGGAGTGTGTGAACTACTCTGTCATCTCCACATCTTCACATAACCGTGAAGGAGAAAGACAATGGGGAAACTACAATTTGTTTAAATTTTTTTTTCGATTTGTTTAAATTTTTTTAACAGCAAGTAGTTATTTCTGAGTATGAAGCGAAGTAAATTATGTTATTATATAAATAGTTGCTAAATAAATGGGTTTGCCTGGATGTGATGTGGTTATCGCCATGGTTCTTCCCAGTATTGGTTAAGGCAGTGGGATTAGGGAGAGTTAATGTGGAATGGGGAGCCAGAACTTAGTCTGTAGTCAGGGAGCTGAGTGTTGAATATGGTCTCTGCTGCTTAATATTTTTGTGACCTTAGATGAGTTACTTAACCTCTGTGTCTCTGTTCCCTCCATGGTAAAAGAAAATAACTGCATTAGCTGACAGTTAAATGAGATCATGATTGTAAAATGTCTACCAAAATGCCTGGCACAAACCAAATGCTCACTTTTTAAAAGATATAAAACACCAAACTGTATGGTATAGTCCTTTACTGTAATTTAATATAGTCAGTTGTAAACTTGCATTCTTTCCTTAGTTTGTTGAGTGTGACTGCTAAAGACACTGTAAGATTGACTTAAAAATATGTAGTCTTACATTTATTCAAATATTATATTTATTAAATATTACATATATATAAAAATAGTTTATATTTCATTTTAAGTGATAGACTATTTTTTTATGGCTTATCCTATTTCCTCATGACTAGAGACCCATGAAATCCCATCCGTACTCTCTAAGTTCAGTTTTGTGATCCTAAACTCTTGAAGTGGCTGCACCCTAAGCCTACATAGTTTTTGCCGTTCATCAAAAAAGCTTTGGGGTCCCAAGATTCCAGCAACATTAATACAAATGAACTGATATTAGATATTCATCAAGACATCCCTCTGAGGCTAGTCTCATAATACCATTTGCCTTATTCCTTGTGTATCAATGTCTAGCATAGGTTTACTCCCACAGTCAGTTATACAATGCCTATTTTAAAGTCAGCATTAGATCTGGGGTAAAATAGTAGCATGTGCTTCTCATCCTCTGGATTATTTTTTCCACCTAGTAGACCCAAAATATCACCATATAGTCCTCAAAGCAATTTTCTGGAGGCTTACAGAATCATTATTATGAAGTGAAAGGTGCAAAAGCATTGGAATCTGACCAGGTCTTCTCTGTATTTAGTATTAGACTTGAGGCAAATATTTACACTCTAGGAACTTCAATTTTTCTCTTAAGTTAAAAAAAAAAAGATAAATTCAACTCATATATTTTTTTTAATGATCAATAAGATATTTTATGTTCAGTGCTTGGGTACTCAATATTATAAGGTGACCCAATATTATAACTTAGTTTTTAAAATGATTTTATTTGTTTATTTGACAGAGAGAGAGAGAGATCACAAGTATGTAGAGAGGCAGGCAAACAGACGGGGGAAAGCAGGCTCCTTGCTGAGCAGAGAGTCTAATGCATGGCTCGATCCCAGGACCCTGAGATCATGACCTAAGCCAAAGGCAGAGGCTTAACCCACTGAGCCACCCAGGTTCCCCTCAATATTATAATTTATAAAAAAGTTTTATCTCTGCTACTATTAGCACTACCAAATATATGTACATATATATAAATCACTTGGACAGCTAAGATGAAGTTCTGACTGAGTGTTCTTAAGCCCAAGATTCCATACCTATCTCTGTGCTTAAGAGAATAACGAATAACTTTTGCTGACTTGAGAACATACCGCTTTATAACCTTTTGATTAACAAAAGCAAAAAATTAAATCACAAGTGTGGTTTACATAGGTCTCAAGTTCTAATCTAAATAAAGATATCAAATGTGGACAGCCTTCTCTAAGATTTGGAAATGAAATAAAAGATACACTTGGGTTTTTATGTTTGGCAAGCTATAATTAATATTCAATACCAAGTAGGATCACCAAAAGCAAAATTATAGAATGGGTGCAGTCTTCTAAAATCAGAACAGTAATTTCAGAAATCTCTTCCTGCAGTAGAACCCTGCTAGGAGTAGATACTGTAATAGAAAGCAGTATAAAATGTGTTGGTTCTAGAATTCCTAGGACAAGTGCAATTTGCAAGTAGAACAATTTGGGTATTAAACTATGTATTCTCATTAGTGCCAATTTGGGAATTTCAAAGGGATTTATGAACACGAAATTGTTAGCAATGTGCTTATAGCAAATTGCATAAATTAATAAATCACATGTAAAGTTCTTATCAAACTTCATATGATCATTAAATTCTGAAACAATAATATGTTAAATTTAGACAATGTGAACAACTAGTATGTCGTATGAATCATTCCTGAGAATGTTAAATTATAATTAATCCATTTTATTTATTCATTTATTCTTCATTTATTTATTTGAGAGAGAGAGAGGGAGAGCACTAGCAGAGGGGAGGGACAGAGACAGAGGAAGAGGGAAAAGCAGGCTCCTTGCTGAGCAGGGAGCCCATCTTGGGGCATGATCCTAGGACGCTGGGATCACCACCTGAGCCCAAGGCAGACACTTAACCAACTGAGCCACAGAGGAGCCTCAATAATCAATCCATTTTTAAATAATGTTAGATTACTTCTGAATTTGACTTATTGTCGTGATTAAAAGTAATGTCATGTTATCATGTTATTCACCATGTGAAATAAATTATGGTATGGAATTGTTGTTAATAGTAATCTATTACAGTTATATGGTACTATATACTTTTTAAGCATTTTAATTTCATCATAACATAGTGAGTAAAGGGCAAATGCCCGTCCCTATTTTATAAAAGAGTAGGTATGTATTCAGGATCATGCAATGAATGACAGTAACTCAGCACTGGCCTTAGGTTTTCTGACTGCTGAGGTACTACTTTTTCCTATTATTCTGACCTATATTTATCTCAGATTAAATGTTACTTATACTTGTATACAGGTAAAGTGAATTTAATTACCTTGGCTTACCTGGTTTCTATATCCTTATTTAGCAATTGTACTTTACAAATTGTTTTAAGAAATTTTATGAAGTCATATTAATTTAAGACATGAATGTATTTATGATGTTAAGCTAAATTATTAAGTTTTATATCTAGCATGGGCAACCTTTGGTAAATGTGTACTTATATCTTAAATCATATGATTCCACTTAAATACTTTTCATCAATATGTTTAGTTTATTGTCTTAGATTATCATTATTTTTTCTACAGGAAAAAATTAAAAGAATACAACAAATCAGAATGGAAAAAGAACTTCGAGCTCAGCAAATTCTAGAGGTAGAACTCTTAAGTTTGATATAATTAAAGTAATATAGTCATATATTTTAAAGTCTACAAAAATAAAAATTTTACCCAAATGATCTCTCACTCATACAAATTAATATATTCATCAGAAATTATCTTTAAACATAACACATAGAAAAGAACTTATCCAAACCTTACTTAGCAAGCTAATCTAATCCAAACAGTAAAAACTCAGAAAATGAGACAAAACAGAAAAAAAAAGGAAACCTATGAGCAGCCAGTATAGTTGTCAGAAAGTTCCTTTGCTAAAACTCATGTTCTTTACTTTTAGAAAATTCATTAGGACTTATAGTCAGATATTTACTTTCAATTTAGAAAAAAAAACATTACAAAAGTAAAAGTAAATTTTAAATATAGAAACAGTTTAACTAGCTTGGTTTTCTGGTTTCTAATATATCCCTTTTCCCCTGAAGCTACTGGAATAGGGCTAGAGGACATATATTGGCAATAGCAGAAGTAATACCTGACAGCAAGGGAAAATGCAGAAAAACTCCAACCTGCATATATAGGAATTCAAAAGCCTAGCAAGAGTGTGTAATTTTGTAGTTGAATAGCAAACAATTTTCAACACCTTAATGGCCAAAATACATTACTCTATCAAACTGTGTAGTATAATAACTGTTTCCAGAACAATGGCCCTGAGTCATCAAGAAAAAGCCAAATTTGTCTCAAAATTATTTTCATCTAAAACTGTGAAAATAAACTTTCAATGTTTAAAATTATTATAACCTCTCAGCTATTCAGGAAACCATTGCCACATAAAACAATTCCCTGAGGACTCCAGATAGCTGAGGGGTTTTTTGTGTGTGTTTTGTTTTGTTTTTTAAAATTCATTTATTTATTTGACAGAGAGAGAGATCACAAGTAGGCAGAGAGGCAGGCAGAGAGAGAGGAGGAAGTAGGCTCCCTGCTGAGCAGAGAGCCCGATGCGGGGCTCCATCCCAGGACCCTGAGATCATGACCTGGGCTAAAGGCAGAGGCTCAACCCACTGAGCCACCCAGGTGCCCCCAGAGACCTGAGGTTTTCTGTTATGGTCTTTTTCTGTGTAGAAACATACACATATTTCCTTACCCACTTCCAATTGATTTTAAGACCCCCAAATAAAAAATATGCCTATCTTAAAATAAACTGACAATAACTACTGGAGAGTTAAAAAACTACTGGCTAAAGACTTGAAGATTGTAAAACTCAAATTTGATAACGTGATCTTGGTACTCAAAACATACTTCATGAAATACGTTTACTTAAAAAAAAATAAAAGCCTTTAACTAAATCACCTTGTACAGCTAGAGAAAAAGATTTAATGTTGCATTTAATCATCTGAGTAATGGATTTCTTTACCTCAAATTTCAAGTGTTAAAAAAGAAATTTCGAATAAAGAAGACGTGCATTTTTAATGTGTTACTGATTTATTCATTAAATAACTTTTGCTTATCAGTGAAAATCCACTCCATTTTCTGATTTTTCTACACTGATCATGTTTTACTTTTAAAAATCAGGATAAAAGACAATACATGCCACAAAATTGTTTTTTTTTTGTGATTAATTTTTAAGTTGAAATGACATCAACACTCAGTTATTTCAGAGTTTTAACAGAGATTGAAGAGTAAAAGCTGACATACTCTTATATATTTTAAACCTTTTTATATATCTTAATACTAATCTATACGTTAAAAATTAAATCAGTATGTTAAATATAATGTTAACTGGGGAAAATATGTAATTGTCTACATATATGTTACATATTGTTTTGTACCTTGTGAGACATGTAGTTCCATTTTCAAGTCTGAGATTATTTTCAAGTTGTAGTGGTGCTGTCGCATGACTTTGAGACCTGTTTTGCATGCACAGGCTAAAAAGAAAAAGAAGGAAGAAGCAGCAAATGCCAAATTATTGGAGGCCGAGAAACGAATAAAGGTTAGTTTAGATGAGAACCAGAGTTTTTATTTTTCAAAAATAAAAACTATGTGATGTTACACCAGTATCAATTACATGAAAAAAAAAACTCTCAAAATGATTATCTTAAAAAAAAGTTTAGCACAGATACAACATGTGTATAATGTGTGCTTTTATTGTATGTATATTGTATGTATATGTTTTTTTAATTTCATTATACAGGTTTTATGTGATGCTTTGAGCTCTTTAAGTAGCAAACATCAAATCAGAAATGCAAACTATTGCATAATACCTGTATTATATAGTTTTGCTGAATCAGAATAATCTTCCCAAAGCTATTTTGTGTTGTTGATGTTTATGTTTCAAATTGTGTCCCAAATCTGATTCTGTACTTAGATTATAACTTGGTTAATGTCCAGCAACTGTTTTAGCTATTAAAAGTGAAGAGCCTGCAGAAACAAAACCCTAACTTGAGCAAACCGTTACTTGCCAATAATAAAATTAGCCATTGTTAATTATTGTAATGTTTTGGTTTTGATTTTCTGTCATGAAGCATTGGCCTCCCCCAACGACACACACACACACACACACACACACACACACACACTCACTCACACACTTTCTCTCTCTCTCTACTCCTCACCTTCCACTTTTTCTCATAATTAATTACTGAAAGAGAGCAGCTTAGTGATCCTATTGGTTTCAGAAACAGACACAGTTATATATCCTGTAAATCCAGGGAACTATTAGTTACCTTTTCTACATTGACTTTCTTACTTTTTTCTTTAGATTTCTACCCCTTTTATTGCTTCCCTTAATATCATCTAGATTTTTATCTTTATAAGAATAGTTACATTGATGACATTTGTAGAATTGCTTGCATTAAGCCTGACCTCGTTGGGATAGTGCCCTGGATTATAGCTGAGCATGAAAATCTTAAACTGATCTCAGTCTGTTATTACTTTCATTCATAGATAGTGTACAGAAATTATATGGATGCTGTTAAGGTACAATATAGTATATTTGGGAATTTATGTTCAGAGTGGAGAGAGAGTTCTAATCAGCTGGATTTGAGGGTTGCTCTTTATAATGTATTAAAGTAATTTTAAAGATACATGTGTCAGTTCTATCTGATATGCTCTGACCATTTAGCTAGTCAGTTCAGTGAATGTGCCACTGAAATATGCTATTAGGTTATTGAATTTTAAATTTAAATGGCTACTGAATATACGATCCTTGCTACTATCGTATAATCTTTCTGTATTAAGAAGGAGCGTATGAAATTGCCACTATGTAAGTAAAAAGTGATCAAATATTTGCAATTCCATGTGGTTTGCCCTAATGGAAGATTATAGAAGCTCAGAAAAGGAACTTCTAATACTTGTACTATATATTCTAAATCTTTCCTAAGAATTATATATTAAAAGTTTCTTGTTTTTAAGGAAAAAGAAATGAGAAGACAACAAGCGGTTCTTCTGAAGCATCAGGTCTGTATACGTGGAGTTATACAGTTGTTGAAATGTATATTTTATAATTTTTCTTAAATCTATTTTGGGGAAAATCTTCAAAATGTTTTCTTAAAAATTTCCAATTTAATTCCTGCTTAAGTTTTTCCTTCATCTTATGGTTTATTGCCTTGCTTTGGTATTGGTGTCTTTTGGGGGGTTAAAAATTGGTTTCATGACTCTGTGATTTCTGTTTCATAATGTTGTGCCAACTCTTTCTACCAGGAGTTGGAGAGGCATAGACTAGATATGGTATGGGTATGTTTATTTTTGTACATCTAACACCGCATTGTGATTTGGTTGTGATATGGTTGTCATAGCAATGCATAAAGTGTAGCACTGGCTGCTGTCACATTACATACTGCTGCATGGCTTTACAGCACAGTGCATTGCATACATCTGCTTGTCTGTCTATAAGGAAGTATGATGCATCTCCAAGATTTCTAATTGAATTTTGCAAGTCTTCTGTAAGGCTGCTGTCTAAAAATTACTTTACTGATGTCACAGTGAAAGTCGGATCACTATGCAATTAGATACGATGATGACTCATATTCTCCCATCATTCTAGGTGCAAAACTGCCATTGAAGACAATGGGAATTTTGAGTTAGGTTGATGAGAGAATGTGAAACATATTCTGGTTTTAAAGACAAAATTTGAGAAATAATTTTAGAAATATCCCTTTGGGGGGACCAAATACATTTAAACAAAAAGAATTCATTAACTATAACTGTGATTTTTAAATTTTAAAATAAAATGAAATTATCAAACTCGTGCTTACCTTATTTTCACACTGTGCCTTTTAGATTCCATTTATTAGCCCATGGTGCAGCTTTTATGGTCTTAAATAGCGCATCAAGTGGCAGACATCAGTAAATAGGAATATCCCATTTCATTGGTGTTGGTATGTGAACCACAACTAGTTTAACTAAATTGGTATACAAGCTTTGAAAAAAATCTTTCTAATTTGTTGGTGGCCTATTGAATTTACAAAATGATAGTGTGCTTGAAATAAAAATAACTTCATTCTAAAACCATGAAGCGAAAGTGATTATAAATCAATTTCTGCCTGATCTAAAAATTTGAGAACAATACAACCTTTAGTTTAATTGGCCTATAGTACATATTTGTGGTTTTTCTAATAGCAGATGTAAGGTAACTGACCTGTTCCAGCCAACCATTATGCTTTTTGTTCTGCCAGCTTTTGAAGGAGCATCACAACTGACCATAAGTAAATCTTGTATGCTTCTGTTTACACTGTCTCCATGTTCATTGCTTTACCTTTTTGCTTTTGATTGTTCTTGTATTTGCTTTCTAAACCTGAACTAAAACATGCACAGACTGGCCATTCTTGTCTTATATTTAGTATTTACTGTGACTTGTCTATAAATGCTAAACATGCTATACTGAGTTTTGTTTTGTTTTGTTTTTCTATTTCAAAATCAAACTGTTAATTATAGTTATTTTCCTAATTTTATCTGGCCTAATAGGAACGAGAGAGAAGGAGACAACATATGATGCTTATGAAAGCTATGGAAGCTCGTAAAAAAGCAGAAGTAAGTGCGTGTTTCTAGGAAAAGTACTAGTATTTTTTCCAAAGCATTGTTTTTCTAAATATAAATTTTTCATAGTATAGGTTTGTCATGGTTTATTGACTTTCAAAAGCAAGCCCAATATTGAAGATAATAACTGTTAGAATATAAAAGAATGTAGGAAGGATTCCAATCTGTGTGTTAATTTTCTTGGCTGAGATTTTAATTATCTTTTTTTTTTAATGTAGTGAATGGCATTCGCTTAGATAAAAGTAGTCATTTATTACTGTGACTAGAGTTTCACGAAATTAATATTACAGCATGCCTAAACAAGTGCTGTGTGTCCTAACTGAAACACCAGTCAGTCCAACCATGGACTTCTGCCTTCAGAATTAATTATTCTTTACTGTTCTATGTGTAAAATTGGGCTTAAGTACTTTCCTTAGGACAGACTTTGAACAGATAATTCAGAATAAGGAAATTACTGAAATAAGTCAAAATGAGCTTATTTGCAATGTAATAGAAAGTAATTAAAGGTTAAAATATATATTACAAAGGAAAGCATTGTGTATTAAAGCAGTTGAATAGAAGTATGGCCATGATATCCAGGGCTTTGGAATGTGAGAGACTCAGAATTCCTGTGCTCACTCCAAAGCAACTTGCTTTACCTCTTCAGACTTGACTTCTTCCTTCCTTCCTTTCCTTCTTTCCTCCTCTCCTTCTGTTTTTTTGTTTCAAGTTCTTATTTAAATTCTAGTTAAAGTTTATTTCTTCTTTTAAATTGAGATAATGATACCTACCTCTTAGGATCATAAGATTATCAACTGAGGGGCGCCTGGGTGGCTCAGTTGGTTGGGCCACTGCCTTCGGCTCAGGTCATAATCCTGGAGTCCTGGGGTCAAGTCCCGTATCAGGCCTCCCCTGCTCTGCGAGGAGCCTGCTTTTCCCTCTCCCTCTGCCTCTTCCCCTGCTTGTGCTGTCTCTCTCTCCTCTCTCTCTCTGTCAATAAATAAATAAATAAAATCTTTTTTAAAAAGTAAGATTATCAACTGAGATAAACATTTACTAAATGAGAATTAAAAATAATAGCTTGGTCCGGAAGTTTGAGAGGCTTGTATTTCAGTATTTTGGCCTCAGCTCTGGCTTAAATCTATCACTATAGATTTCTAACAGAGAGAGACAATAAGTGTATTGTTTAGGAACCTGGACATTGTAACCCAGTTACCTGAATTTGAATTCTGGTTTCAGTGCTCTCCAGCTGTGTGACCTTAGGCAAGTTATTTTACCTGTCTGTGATTCAAATTTTTCATCTATAAAATAGAGATGATACGAGTTCCTATTTCATTTTGTAATAATGATTAAATGGGTGTACATCTATCTGAGTGTATGTGTAGTTTTTGGAAATGAGTGTACATCTATCTGAGTGTATGTGTAGTTTTTGGAATGGGTGTACATCTATCTGAGTGTATGTGTAGTTGTTTTGGAACAAAACGTAGCACCATACAGCGCTTATAGTTCCTTATCATTCTACATGTGTCTGCTGTGTAGAGTGGGCCTAGCAAGATGCATAGCCAGGTTGGGAACTGCTAACATAGATTACCGCTAAAGCCTCTTCTAGCAATCACTTCTTGTGACTCTTCTGAATTTCATGGAAGTTTTGCCTTAACATTTTTCTTACTGTCTTTTCTTCCAAACCTGTTAATTATCCAGGTCCATTGACAGCCTTTACACCTAACATAACAGTGAGTCTATGTGTGAATTTATAACCATAATCTCTGAAAAATGACAAGCAGAGAAAGAAAGGCAACAGATTCTGAGAATTGGAGTGGCTTCTCTCTCTCTTCCCTTCTAAAGTATGGCAGTGGAAAGAGTAGGAAAGGGGATTAATTAAAAGCTCAATCTAATTTCTTCCAATCTGGAGGATGGAAACTGAAGGAACAACTCGGGAAAAGGACCTAGAAAATTCCTCAAGAGACAAATTCCTCTCTACCAAGTACACTTCTTTCTAGAGGGCTAAAAAGAACAGGAGCATGCCATTCTGATTTTTCCTGATAGGAAGAAAAGCTAAACAAAGGCAGAATAATGACAATAACCCAGAGCATTATCTCCAGATATATTAGAATTTAGAAGAAGAGGAGAACCCAAGAGTAAGAGTAAGATCATCAAAGAGAGGGAATGTCCAGATTAAAAGGTGCCCAAAAGGCCCAAAAGGCATGACCTCTTTCATTGGTTTTTCATATTTCCCGTTGCCTGGGAAGAGAGTGGGGAAAAGCTGTTGGAGAGTGGTGAATAAAATCTGGTTTGAGTGAAAGACAGCAGCCACAGGATAAATGAAGCTAATTAAAATTAAACCTTCTAAGAATCCATGAAAAACCAGAGTACCTTTCATGGGAAAAAGATTTACCTTTGACTAGATAAAGCAAATCAAGTACATTGGTTCCAATAAAACTTGGAAAGGGATATGAGAAACCAAGTACAGCTCTCCCTCCCCTAGCTCATTCATCCTCAGAAAAAAGAAACATGAGTAACATACATAGTATTCATACTTCTATCTGAAGTACTTTAAAAATAAAAATAAATATCAGATAAAGTGAGAAAGAAATAAAAATGGAAGCACCTATATTGAAGCAATACACGTTCTGGACTGGGCTGCCCACATCAACCATAAGTAATTGGAAAAGGAATATCAAGGCAACCATGCCAAACTATTAAACCAAAAAAGAGGGAGAGAGAAATGTGCATATATATGTATACACACACACACACACACACACACACACACACACACACATACACACATATAAGTATATAATTATTATGTGCTCTGTGTGTGTGTGTGTGTATATATATATATATATAGTAATAACAGAAAGCATAATAATTTAAGGAACCTCCCTTCCCTTGTTTGCATGCTTGTTTTCCTCAGCACTCCCTATGTGTCCTCCACAGGGCACCCAGAGTAGTCTTTTCAGGAAGTGAAATAGGTTACATCTTAACACTAACCAGTGGCTTCTTACCATAATTGTAAGTGAAGTCCAAATACCTCATCATCACAGAACAGTCCTACAATGCTCTGACCTCCACCTCTCACTCCAACTTTACCTCATACAATTTGTCTCTTAAGAACTATATTACAGTCATTTTTGGTTTTTTATTATCCTAAACAAAGAGTCTTTACCATTGCTGTTCTTCCACCAAATATTCAGGTGGTTCTTATTTGTTGTTTAGTTATAGATCAAATGTTAACTTGTCAAAGAGGCCTTCCCAGAACACCTAATTTTGCCTTTTTTTATACCCCACCTCTGGAACTCCATTCCATCATCTTATTTATTTTACAGTTGTTTGTGGTCTGCTTCTTCCCAAGATGTAAGATCTTTGAGGATAGGAATCTTATCTGTCTTGTCTACCACTATAGAGCCAGGTATATATTTGGAACTTAGAAAATTGTAGCTGAGGGGCGCCTGGGTGGCTCAGTGGGTTAAAGCCTCTGCCTTTGGATCATGAGGTCATGATCTCAGAGTCCTGAGATCGAGCCCCACATGGGGCTCTCTGCTTAGCAGAGAGCCTGCTTCCCCCTGTCTCTCTGCCTGCGTCTCTGCCTACTTGTTATCTCTCTCTCTGTGTCAAATTAAAAAAATCTTTAAAAAAAAAAAAAAAGAAAGAAAATTGTAGTTGACTGAATAAATGACTTAAAATGCAAATGGCAGTTAAACAAATTGGTGATAAAAAAATATCATTAAAGAATTAGTACATTATTATGTTTTCTGTCTATATAATTTCCTTTATGTAATAATAAAATCTTTTACTCTAGATGATTTTCTTGAAGTTAGACATTCAAGGAACTATTATCTAAAATGACGTATGTCATAAATAATCTTTTATTGGAATGTTTAAGAGAACCCCATAGGTAAAACTGAGCTCTTAAAATGTTATCCTCTGATAACTATAGACTTGTGAATAGGACTAGGTAATTTTACCAGTTATTTGGATTTTAAATTGTGTTCATCTATTGAATGGTACCTCTAGATCTGTGATCAACTAAATATTTTTTTAACTTCTTAAACTACTATTTTATGCACAGTATTAGATACCTCAGGAAAAACAAAAATAATAACAATGATTTTTTATCATATCAGAGAGATAAAAATTTACAGTGTAAACAGTTAGAAAGTAATTAGGCATATGTTTTTACTGGCAATCCAAACTTTAACCAGATATTTACATCAATGTGCCACCTCTGTGAATATTAACAAAATATTCCTATATGTACTTGTCCATTTCCTTATTATTAACATGCAAAAGGCGTAACTAGTGTAATGCCAATAATAGGGCATATCTTGGCTTCATATTCTATGTCCTATTACCTATATATTTTTTTCTGTTATTAACTATTAAGAAAACAAACTTTATTGTAAAGTTAAAGCCATATGACATCTAGGCAGGGCCAACTAAAAATTCTGAACTGGCCTATATGTAACCCTTGATTCTAACTTTCAGTACCTTCAACATTTAATTATGATATTATAAAGAAAGAAAAATACAGAAGATAAACAAAAATGCTCTGAGTAATATTTGAAGAACTAGTGAGGTTGAAAAAACTAAATTGCTCTCACCTTGTTAACTAAAAATCTCCTATAACATCTGAAATTATTCCAAGAACCCCCCATCCATCAAAGTAAGATGATAATACAAACATCACTCTGTGTACACTACACTGATCTTATTTTTCGATTTAGTATTAACTCATAAATTTTTACTAAAATAATCCCAATTTCTATCGTTTTTCCATTATATAAATCTCTAATTAGTGGAGCACTTGGGTGGCTAAGTCAGTTAAGCATCTGCCTTCAGTTCAGGTCATGATCCCAGGGTCCTGGGATTGGGATAGTGGGGGGGTGCATCAGATTCCCTGCTCAGCAGGGAGTCTGCTTCTTCCTCTCCCTTTGCCCCTCCCCCTGCTCATAGTGTCTCCCTCACCCCACAAATAAATAAGAATCTTTAAAAAAAAAAAAACAAAAACCCTGTAATTAGTAAGAATATTCAGACTTACATAAATTACCTTACTTGTTATTACTCTCTCAGTAATTTTAAAGGATCATTACTGTATCATCATAGATCATAAATATTTTCATAAGAAAATGTAAGAAAGAGTAGTTTAATCTCATGAATAAAAAAGGCTTATTTCCTAGTATAATTCAAGTATAATATGAGACACATCTGCTTTCATTATTACTAAGGACTAGAAACAGGTTGGTTAAAGCAATGTGACAAAGTAGCTCAAAATCTCCTCTTTCATTTATAAAAACTTTAAAACATAGCAGTCACAAATTTATAACCACTTTACTCATATTAACTGAATAATCAACCATAGTAATCGTCAAGAGCCTTTTATATGTCTCCCTCCAAGGATCAATAAACTATAAAAGGTTGTTAAATATGCAGCTATCACAGAAAACTGTGTCAGCACTTTAGGAGACAAAACCATAAAATAGAAGACAGTAGTTCAGGTTTCAGGAGCCATCTAATAAACAATTTGAAAGAAAAAATATGTAACCCCTCCCCATCCACGATTCAAGTCGTGAGACTATTTTATAATACTATATTTATATTAGTTATTAGTGAAAAATGAAAATAAGTAGAATTGCACACATAGATGGTTTTGTTTAAGCAAACCTATTGTTCATTTGAAGACATGGTAAATATACTTCTGTGGCATACTTGTATATTGTATTTATACAATGTCCTTATAATGTACTTTAATTTTAAAGTTAGTCTAAAAACAAATATAAAGTGATTTTATATTAAGTATATGATAAAATGTAAATGTCCTATCAACAAAGTCCATTTTTAAAAAATCATTATCAATTAATTTAGGTCTATTAAAATCTGATTATCTGACTCAAGAATTGTTAGCAATTTTAATTTAAATTTAGGAGACATTTATAGTAGCTATTCTACAGAGTATTAGAAACATAATCTAAAGTAAGTACAGACTTCTGTAATGCCTTGGGAGATTTTGAGAAAATACAATAACTGGGAGGTTTTATTCTTTTTAAATATTATACCTATAAAATAAAATTTTTATTAAAATATAAAATGTAAAGGTCTCTTCATCATGTGATTCATAATTTTAAATTTTGTTTAAACTTAATTTTCATAATATTTTAAATGTAAAAATAGTTCCTTTTAAAAAATTACCCTGATTGTTCTATTCATATTCAGTATTACCATAAAACAGTATTACTTTTAATCTTTATGTCTGTCTTCTACAAATGGCTTGTATTATTAATCTTATTTATACTTCTAGTCTTCCTGCACCCTGAGGTAAACCTGTGTCTCTTAAATTATATTTATGTCTTTGAAATTTAAGTACAAGTTGCTGTCAAAAGAAATGTATTCTCCTAATTATGCCCAGAACAAACACCTAAGAGACCCAGTGGAATCATAAAAGACAAAAAAATAAGGCATCTTTGCAACATTGTCTCTTAAAAATGTCTTGTTTTGCGGTCTGATAAGTTGTAAAAGTTTACAATAATAGATCATTCTACCACATTCATGTTTGGTTTTTAAACTTCTATGATTCTAAAATAGAGTAAGTTTATTTCATACATTTACTATTATGCTATAGATTTCTGGAAATACTGTCATTTATGCCTTGAGAGCCCCTAAAGTAGTGTTTTTGTGTGAGTAAAAAACTGGTTTTGAAATTGTCACCCTATGTATTTTGGGCTGTTTAGGATAATCTAAATTTAATGCATTCGTTATCAAAAGGTGTTTCAGCTTTGAAATAAAATTTAAATGACTTCTTAACTAAAATATTAGTGATAGTTTGATATGAAAAATTCCATTACTGTAATTAAGGTGATTAAAAAGATTTTATTATAAATGACATATTCTGAGAATTCATTTACTTCAAGAATTTCTACATCTAGAAAACTGGAGGATATGAGGGGGATGAAGGCCAAAAAAATTAAGAGGAGGCTTACTAATTGTCATTATTGACAGTCCATCTAAAATATAGTCAGGAGCTATATTTTGTAGTCCTTTGTAGTCAATGTAAGTTATTGCCCTGAAATTTAACCATTGTTAATATAAAATATATTTTAACATTCCTTTCATATTATGATAGGTTTCATTAAGTCTTACCTGGTACATCAAAGGTTTGTTGTGAATTGACCTTACAAACCCAGAAAGTTCCATTGTGAAATCCTAGTATTTGACATAGCAACAAAACATAATATATGGGTGGCTCAGTTGGGCTTCCACTCTTGGTTTCAGCTCAGGTCATGATCTCCGGGTCATGGGATCAAACCCTGTGTTGGCTCCACACTGAGCTCGGAGTCTGCTCTCTTCCTCTCCTTCTGCCCTTCCCCCTGCTCATGCACATGCACACATGCACTCTCTCCTTCTAAAGTAATTAATTAAATCTTTAAAAAAAATAATATTACAGAAATTAAGTATAGGATGAAGCATAGTAACTTAATTTGTCAAGAAGAGGCTTAGAATTGGGGCGCCTGGATGGCTTAGATGGTTAAGCATCTGCCTTGGGCACAGGTCATGATATCCAGGTTCTGGGACCGAGCCCTGAGTTGGGCCGCCAGCTCAGTGGGGAGTCTACTTCTCCTTCTCCCTCTGCCTGTCCCCCTGCTTATGCTCTCTCTGTCTCTCTCCCTTTCAAATGATAAATAAAATCTTTTAAAAAGGGGGAGGGGAGCTTATGTGAAAAGTTGGTAAATATTGCTCTTTCAAACAGTATACCAGGTCTAGAAGAGAGAATACTACATAAGTTTAAACATCTTCAAATTTGGCCTAAAATAGCACTGCGACTTTAAACTTTAGTTTCTAGAAAAAAAATGATCAGGTAATAAGTCTATTTAATTTTGATACAGGGACAGTGTATTTACAAGCATGTCAAATCATAGTGTATGAAATTAAAATGATTAGGAAATTAACAGTGTTGGAGTAGAGTGAGAAGTATATTTTAGATATTTTTAAATTCCCAAATATAACTTGAATATTATTAGTAAATGTATTAAACTCTGCTTTTGGCTGCAAGGTTTGTGTATAATTGAAAACAGAAGACATCAATTATGTCTGTTCACAGAATAAAATACAAAAAGTTGAGAAAAATATCAGCTATTGCATATGTTTAGTGACTAGTACAAATGTTAACCTATCATTATTTTTATGGCATTTGTGGAATTATTCACTCAGCAAATGAATAAATGCTTAAATAATTTTTATATGCTAAGGCACACCAAATATTTCTGTTAAAGATATATGAGAACTATTGAAGTTGGAGATAAAACAACATTGAGACCAGTGGGAGAGGAAAGTTAAACTGATACAGGCTTGATAGGGAGAAAAATAAGATCATTAAAAACTTCCTTGAAGTGTCTGGCAAATTTTACTGCTGGGAATTGAACTAGATCCATAAAGAAACAGGTGAATAAATTTGTTCCTCTGACCTCTAGAAACTTACACTTAAAGTGGAAGAGATCAACTTTAGACAAATAATTGTCCCACAGTACAATAAATAATAAGTTATGTGAAAGCTCAGAAAAAGAGAGAAATATTAAAATGCCTGAAACTCTTTTTTTTTTTTTTTTTTAAGATTTTGTTTATTTATTTGACAGATCACAAGTAGGCAGAGAGGCAGACAGAGAGAGGGGGGGAAGCAGGCTCCCTGCTGAGCAGGGAGCCCAATGCGGGGCTCAATCCCAGGACCCCAGGATCATGACCTGAGGCTTAATCCACTGAGCCACCCAGGTGCCCCAAAATGCCTGAAACTCTTATGAGAAGAATAAAAGCAGCCTTTATTTCTGTGTTAAGGAAGAGAAGTTCTGCATTTCAGGCAGAGGAAATGGCATTTACAAAGGTACAGTGTTGTAACTCAATATGACCTGTGGTCAGAGAGGAAGAAGGTGCAGAGGTGATTAATCAGTTTTCACCATGTGTATAACCCTGTCTTGGCTTTGTTGCTTTTCTCCTTCTCCTCTTTCTTGTCTGTACTCCCCCACTTCCTCTCCATCCTCCTTGTCCTTTTTCATCATCTTCATCATCATCTAAGCAATGTCTCAAACTGATTACACTGTCTTCTCAACATAGGTGTATCACACGATGTGACTAGATCATGGGAAATACCCTAATAATCATGACATGTGAGACAAAAACTTGTGTGGGGCTAGGTTGTGACTGTCTTTATATACCATTTTAAATATTAGTTGATTGTTGCGGGGACCCAGAAGCTCTCATTCTTTGAGAATTATCTTGTCTTATACAATTCATTAAAGTTCATTAAATAAATTAGTGAGTAAATTCACCAAATTTACTACATTTAGAGACTTCATATTTCTTTTGAAGTATCCCTAATTCAAGACAAGAATGGATGCGTCTTTTTTTTTTTAAAGAATGGATGTGTCTTTAAGTAATAAAAGTTCTACAAATTTCTAAGATGTCTTGGAAATCTCCATTTTATCCTAAAAATTGATATCATTTTACTCTCCATGCCATATTATAACCATGCTTTTAACTGGAAAAAATATTGCCTATCACCAGCTAAAAATGGTATCCAAGAATATAAACCATATTTACCTCAGGACATTAAATGCACTCTAACTCATTATCGGCATATCACTGAATTATTATGTACCCCCAGATTGCCATCAAAGTTGGCACAGTGAAGAGATCATTAGTGTCACATTGTCCTTTCTCTCTTTTTGAAAAGAAATGGTAACCATTCAAGAGTTTTTAGTGAATAATCATCTCAATTATTATTTTTGTAATTTTTATTATGAACATCATTAAGAATTCTGGGCTAATCCTATATGGTAGGAAAATTTACACCAGGTACTTTGAAATCTATAAGAGACATTTATTTTTTTCTGTTGGTGATTGTGATTCATTATTCTGATGAGTGACCAAAATGTTTTCCTTGGGAAAATACTTAGAGCAGCATTCATGTGTCTATAAATTGAAAATCCAATTCTGGGGAAAAAAATGTTCTACCAATGATAATTTGATTTGAAAATCTATACTGCATTGTGGGAATGTTGGATGTTAATTGTGTAAATTTTATGTCATTAGACCCTCAGAAACAGCTTTTAGTTTATAATCGATAAGATTAATTGTAGAACTTTTTTGGTGTCAGTAATCTCACAATAGAGTTTCCAGATCATTTTCTTCCCTGATGTCTGTATGAATCAGTAACCCAGAAATTTAGAGGTTGTATAAAAATGAGCAGTGACTTGAGCATATCGTATAAAAAAGGCTCTGTGTATCGTAATATTCAGCAACCTATTCAACCTGCAACCTCCACTCCACTCTTGACACTAGTAGCAATTTCTCAAATACACTGTGCCTTCTCTACTCTGCCTGGAATATCCTCTCCTCTGTGTCTCCCCTGTGTCATGCCCTCCCACAGCAGTTAGGATGCTGTCTTAGCTATGGTAATTGAAACACAGATAGCTAGAATATGGGCAAAAATGCTAATATAGTACACAAAGCAGTAAGTGCAATGTTAAAATTATAGATTAGAGCTCTTAGAATTAAGAGAAATTGGTACTAGGGAGGGGGTGGTAGCATTTAAATAAGATTAAGATCCACTAGATGGGAGTACTGACCTTCTTGCTCGGAGTGCACCAATATAAGGAGGTGAGGAAACAAGATGATCATCAGGAATAGCAAATAGTTTGACTAAATCTACATAGGATACAAAAATGGGAGATAAGAATAAAAAAAGAGAGAATTTTGAATTCCGAGGTAAGGAGTTGGACTTTATTTTGACAAAAATAAAATTGAAAGATTTTTAATCAACACAGGGACATGACCAGCTTTTTAAAAGTAAACCCATCAT
>CM053605.1:61730748-61819101 GCA_028646535.1 Procyon lotor
CCTGGGTGGCTCAGTCGTTAAGCGTCTGCCTTCGGCCCAGGTCAGATCCCAGGGTCCTGGGATCGAGCCCCGCATCGGGCTCTCTGCTCCGCGGGAAGCCTGCTTCTCCCACTACCATTCCCTCTGCTTGTGTTCCCTCTCTCGCTGTGTTTCTCTCTGTCAAATAAATAAAATCTTTAAAAAAAAAAAAAAAAAAAAGTAAACCCATCATTAATGTGACAAATGTGTGAGGTAATAGGTTAGAATGCCTGATGATTCCACTGTTATTTCTCACCTAAGTAAGAATTGTATTTGAGGTCTGGCAATAAAGTCCCGACACTAATATTGTTGTAGAAAATCATGACTACTTCTTCCAATAGAGTGTCTTCCCCTACAACAGGGAGACAGGACAATTATTTCCATCTTGCTGCCATTACTGAAAATATTTTTTGAATGCTTTTGAAATTGCCTTCAGAACCCGTTTTACATTCTCTAAAATATTGTTTATAGTGGTAAATAATATTTTGGTTTCATCACAGGTGCTATCTTAAGACTAGTTAATTGAAACTTTTGCAAATTCAAGCATGTTGCTTCCCCTTTCATGCTGTAAATCCTCCCTTGCTTCCTGGATAGAGCTACACAAAAATTTGTGTTAATACTAGCTAACTGTATTTTATAAATATTTAATTACCCATATGCATTTTATATGTCTGCTTTTATTAATAAGTATTTTATTCTCATAACCTGGGGAAGGATTGAATAAATTTTGAACAATGGAATAATCTGAGTTGAATCTAATATTGATAATACAAACACACACACAGATACACATACACAGTCATAAGATTATTTTAAGATTCAAAGGGTGAAAAATAAGTCATTGTTTCTATGTAGTTCCAAGTCTATTCCTAAATCTCCTAAGAGAATTCTGTTCATGGAAATAAGAACCCTTTGATAACTTTTTAAATTTTTAACGGAGGTTTTTCAAACACATACAGTGCTTAAAGAGACTGTTGGACTTGGTTTTCTTTTTAAGGAAAAAGAACGGTTGAAGCAAGAAAAACGTGATGAGAAAAGATTAAATAAAGAACGTAAACTAGAGCAACGAAGATTAGAATTAGAAATGGCAAAGGAACTAAAGAAGCCTAATGAAGATATGTGCTTAGCAGACCAAAAGGTAATTTATCATGTGAAACATTTCATTAATAAGTTTAATTTTTCCTGTGTCTCACCTGATTCCTTTGCCAGAGTTGCCATTACGAAAGCCTTTCACTTTTAACCAGAGCAGTGGGTTTCCAAGTCAAGATGTCAGCCTTTCCTGGATGGCCACCAATAAACCTCTTTGGAGCTCCCATGCCAATAATGGCACTATTTAATACATAAGTGGAGCACTGTAAACCTTTTTAAATTGAAGTAGAAATACTGAGGAAATCTGCAAAGATGAATTAGAGAAGTGGATAGAATTTTTATATGTCATTTAGTTCCTCCCAGAAAGCTCTAACTCCTCACCACACACCTGTAGATATTAAAATAAGTGAAGGTTTATAATCTACAACTTCCTTCGGTGCTTTAGTGATTGTAGCTAACT
The DNA here is from genome assembly GCA_028646535.1 of Procyon lotor. NCBI lineage: Eukaryota > Metazoa > Chordata > Mammalia > Carnivora > Procyonidae > Procyon > Procyon lotor. Next base: position 61,732,316 of record CM053605.1, read on the forward strand.
TTTCTTGAGTATGTATACTACATGCCAGGCACTATGCTAAGTGCATTAGATGAGTTCTCTCATTTAATCCTCGCCATAGTCTTGGGGAACTGGTATTTATGCCCATTTACAGATGGGAAAACTGAGACACAAAGAGGTTAAGGAACTTGCCCAGTATTACACTGCTAATAAGTGGCAACTTGGATTCAGTCTCCAGTTTGTTAAATTCCAGAGTCCATACTGTTTATTGTTTTGAAAGCCAAGACGTATAATCAGCCAAAGTACTTCATATGTGTTTTCTCTTCCATCATGCTTCACAGACATGTAATGTGGCTAAAATATAAAAATAGAACTTTGGAAGGAGCCAAGTAATATTGGTATCTGGTGTGATTTCATATACTTACAAGTAGAAATCTATTATGTTTGATTCTAAGAAAATGGTATTTCTAGAAAATTAAATTGATGCTGCATATTATAGATGCTGCATATTATAGATAATATGCAGCATCAAGATGCTACTTGATCAATAGCATCTGTATTTACTTATAAGTCATATTCATCTGATATACAAATAATGAGTGTCTCTTAATCTGTGTAAGCTCTCTTCTAAAGTACTTGAAGCAAACTTTTAATACTCCAGTGAGGATTTAATTATATTAATATTCTATTTAGTTACTTAGCATAAATGCTTTTAAATACAAATGAAAGTATATATGCTAGTTTTAGTCATTTGGATGTTTAAAATTTCCTAAGCCCAGAAAAGGCATATATGTTAGTTAACACACTTATTAAAGCCTCATAGTGAGTAATTATTTTTTAATCCTTAAATGAGCTTTATTTCCTTGCATCTTTTGTTTTTATTTAAATCCATATGCATTGTATCAAATATATGTTCATTGTAAGCCTTATTTTTGTTAGCTTTGTTATATACATTTTTAGAGTCATATTGAAATGTCTGCTTATGATAGGGTTCAGGAAAAGTCTCTGAATTAAATGGTTTTCAAACAGAATATAAAAGATTTGTATGGTATCAGCAATTATCCATAGTTCTGTGTTTCCATACAGTATTAGTAGGAAAAGTATTTAATTAGTTATGTCTGTAAATGAAGGGTAGAAGAACATTTTTGAACAAGACAAATTCAGAGAAATAGAAATATTTACAAGTCACATTTTTTTCCACAAAGTTTAAGATACAATTATTAAATCCCATTCACGTAGAAATATATTTTTAATTTGGATGACCTATTTACTTAATTTTTTAAGTGTTTATGAGAACTAGTACTACAGTTTAGCCATTAAAATGTTAATATGTAAACATATTTGAGAAGGAGCATAACAGCTTTCTGATTTTAACATTGAAACTCAGTATTAATGTTTTGCTGCATACAGGAAACCTAAAGACGGATAGTTGCAGTATAACTGGGTTCTTGATAGGGTCGTGGGTTCTGATCATGTTGACTTAGTAATTTGTCCGCATTCATTAGCCAAAAATGGCATGATGGCCAACCAAACAGCCCACAGCTGCACACTGTTAGTTTCTGAGCTCCCCAAGTAGTGTGAAATATAAATCAGTTTCCATCATTGGAAGAAATCAGTACTCTGCTAAGTATGTCCATGGGATGGTACTTTTGAAATGTTTCTTGTTATCTAATTATTGCTCCAGCCGCATAAACCAGTGTTTCTCAATATGTAAATTAGTTAAAATTAGCATTCTCTTTTGCAGAAATCTAAATTCATGTTGGGTTCAACCAAAATTTTTTTTCTTTTTTTTTTTTTTATTTTATTTATTCATTTTTTTCAGTGTTACAAGATTTATTGTTTTGTACTACACCCAGTGCTCCATGCAGTACGTGCCAAAATTTTTTGTTGGTTACTTGCATTTGAGAGCCTGGCTGTACTTAATACCATGGGGTTGTAGAAATGCCCCCAGGGAATTTATAATCCAGAGGGAAAATCACTGGTATAATGCAGAGCAAAGAAAGACAGCAACTTCTTTTACTTCAGAAGATATAAAATCATGGCTCTAAAATTATTTATTATTTTGTTTTATGTGCAGCCTTTGCCAGAGTTGCCTCGTATTCCAGGACTTGTTCTCTCTGGAAGTACATTTTCAGACTGTCTCATGGTGGTGCAGTTCTTACGAAACTTTGGTAAAGTTTTGGGCTTTGATGTGAATATTGATGTTCCAAACCTGAGTGTTCTTCAAGAGGGATTGCTAAATATAGGGGACAGCATGGGTGAAGTACAAGACTTGCTTGTGAGGCTCCTCTCAGCTGCTGTATGTGATCCAGGTCTAATTACAGGATACAAGGTAAAAAATATATATATAAATTTTTTTTAAATTTATTCTATCAATGCATTGTTAGCTGGCTTTAGCAGATTGGCAGAAGACTGTATAGACTGATCCAGTTTTTTTCTACATGTCTCACCAAGTCAAGTGTAGATCAGCTTGAGGTTAAATTGGTACAAACCTAGAAAAACCTGATTCACAAAGCCTAAGGAAATCTAGATCATTCCCAAATTACTATTTTCCTCTCGCTGTCAGCGAAAACCAAATTTAAAGAAATACCCATGTGATATTAGATTATTATTACCCATGTGATATTATGATTATTATGATGATTAGTATCATAATTCATGAAGCAGTTAGAACTTATGTGAGCCTTCTGAAATTATACTGTGTTGTCTCTGAATCGCTGTGAATAACTGAGGCTAATCAAAGCATCTGCAGACCAGCATGTTAATAAGCTCTTAATGTGGATACCCAATAAGTTCAAATTTATCTTAATTTCAACTAAGATACACATTTTGGTCAGCTTTGCTGTAGATAATATTATAGAGTGAGAAGCTTCCAGATGCATCTGTTAATTTCTCTTCCATCTCTCTATTCATTCACTATAGCAGGCAATAGAACCCATGACACCAGAGAGCCAGAACACAATAGTAGTGCTCTTGAACCTAGCCCCTGATAGAGTGTCTAGGTAAACCCTGGGAAAGCTTAGGATAGTCTCTATAGTCAAAGAAGGTGTGATAGATACTTATCTACTCATTCTACTCATGAGTTACATACTATTCTCCCTGCCTACCTTTTAACCAGGGACTTGAAGAAGGAATAGAAGGATTACAAGTACTTAAATACTTGTCTATCATCTATTGCCTATTTTTAATCTCCACTCCATCAAAAATATGAATAAAGTCCTTGTCAGTAATATCTAGATCATGTAATATTCATATTTTAAAATCTTACTGTTTTTATATCATGAATGGTTATGATCAATACTGATAAAAATACCAAATTTTTATAGGCCAAAACAGCTCTTGGAGAACATTTGCTGAATGTTGGTGTGAATCGAGACAATGTTTCCGAGATTTTGCAGATTTTTATGGAAGCCCATTGTGGACAAACTGAACTTACTGAAAGCCTGAAAACCAAAGCTTTTCAGGCTCATACTCCAGCACAGAAAGCTTCAGTCTTGGCTTTCCTGATCAATGAACTGGCATGCAGTAAGAGTGTGGTGAGGTAAGCATATACCCAGACCTTTTTGGTGATTGTTTTCTGTTTTGAATTTGTCTAATCACAAAATAATACAAATTTCTTATAGAAAATTCTAAAGTAACAGACTAGCACAAAAAAAATTAAAATTATACTTGATCTCACCATTTAGAGGTGACTATTGCTTATAATATTTTAATGTATTTCTTTGCAGTCTATCGAAACAAAAATTTGGATCATACTATATACAGTCTTTGTAATTTGTTTCATTTATAGAGTGCCAAAAATAAAACAATTCAGAATTTCTTTTTTTGATGTCTTTCAATGATAGATTACTTACCTGATTTTCTTTAGTAGCCATTCCTAGAATTATCCAGCTACTTTTTATTATATTATGTGCTAATGCAATGTTCATATTTTTAGTTTATTAATTTATTAATTTGTACTTTTTAAAAAGTACTTAATCTCACTTAAGAGTCAAAGTAAGTTCTCCACTCTAGTATTTAAAGATTTGGTGAACAAATCCATGTTCATCTTGTTCTTGCTATTTATTATATTACAGATTTAAATATTTTACTTTTAGCCCTTTATCTTTATGGGAAAGGGGCTGATTCAAATATTTTGGAGCTATGCATTTCTACCATTACTGGACATTTTAAGTTTTCTATGTATCTCTAAGATATGATAATATATTAATATAATTTTCAATTGTTTTTGCTATTCATAGGCAGTCATCATTTGTACTTAGCCAAAACTACATCAATTTGCTTATTACCAAACTAATGTATTGCATAATGGATTAATTTATATCTTCCAATTTTTGCATTGGCAGTGAAATTGATAAGAACATTGATTATATGTCAAACTTGAGGAGAGATAAATGGGTTGTAGAAGGTAAACTTCGCAAGTAAGTCCTGTCTTATTAAAATTAGTTTAATACTAATACTGTTTTTCCTTTGTACAAGTTCCCCTGTAAAGCATACATATTGCAACTTTATTTTATCTTAGAATTAGAAAAGGTAAAGCTTAATAAAGATGAGAGACGAAATTAATGAAAGTCAGGGTCAGAGTTTGCAGTGGACAAAAGTTTTTTTTGTGTGTTTTTTTTTTTTAAGATTATTTATTTATTTATTTATTTGACAGAGAGAGAGAAAGAGAGATCACAAGTAGGCAGAGAGAGGGGGAAGCAGGCTCCCTCCCGAGCAGAGAGCCCGATGTGGGGCTCGATGCCAGGACCCTGAGATCATGACCTGAGCCGAAGGCAGAGGCTTTAACCCACTGAGCCACCCAGGCGCCCCTGCAGTGGACAAAAGTTTTAATGAGATTCAATGAGTTCATATTCTTCAAACTTAGAAAACAGACCATTTATCTTCTTTATTTCGAAGAAGTCAAGTAATCACATTTTCTAAGATTGTTATTGCTATCAGGTTACTTTTGTCATAAACAGAATCTGTTTGGAGCTACCACTTTTATTTAATTGCTTTCTAATTAAAGTTTGCTTTTACAGAGGGTCTAACATATCCAAATATATTCAGCATTAAAACTTAATTAGCTTCCTGCCCGGAAATACAATGCTGAAATTATTCAACTTCTATGTTAAGAGAATAGTTTCTTTATGGTAATTTGAATTGAAATTTATTCAGTCTGATAGTATGAGATCAGGAATTATCACTTGGCCATTGCTAGAGTTAGTCTTCCCAGCCTTCTAAGTTTTACTTTTTTAAATGTGTTCCAATTCCAAAAAGATATCCTCAATATTTCTTGAAAGTTAATACATTCTTTAATTTCTGGAAACACGTTTGTTAAACTTCCTTAATTCTAATTTTTGTTATCATTGATTAATTCCTTACTGACAAAAATACCATAAGGTATTTTTGGTTAAAACTCATGTTGTGTTCTTTGCGGTGCCTGGGTGGCTCAGTTAAACATCCGATTCTTGATTTCAGATCAGGTCACGATCTCAGGGTCATAAGATTAAGCCCTGGGTTAGGCTATGCGCTAGACATGGAGCCTGCTTGAGATTCTCTTTCTTCCTCTCCCTCTGCCTCCCCCACACTGTGTGCACACTCTCCATCTCTGTCTCTCTCTTAAAAAAAAAAAATTAAGGGGTGCCTGAGTGAGTCAGTCAGTTAAGTGTCTGCCTTCTGCTCAGGTCAGGATCCCAGGATCCTGGGATCGAGCCTGCTTCTCCCTTTCCCCTCCCCCTGCTTGTGCGCTCTCTCTCTCTCTCTCTCTCTCTCTCAAATAAATCTTTTTTTAAAATGTTATGCTCTCTAAAAAGTATAGACAGAAGACTTTACCATATCATCATTCTTTTCATATTTAAAGGCTCAGAATCATTCATGCTAAGAAAACAGGCAAAAGAGACACTTCAGGTGGCATTGATCTTGGAGAAGAACAGCATCCATTGGGCACACCCACACCAGGACGCAAACGAAGAAGGAAGGGAGGAGACAGTGATTTCGATGATGATGACGACGATGATAGTGATGACCAAGCTGATGAAGATGATGAGGATGAAGAAGATAAAGAAGACAAAAAAGGAAAGAAGACTGATATCTGTGAAGATGAGGTAATCAAATTTAGGTTGATTTTAAACTTAACTAAGACTGCATAACATATTGAAAAATAACACGGAATTTGGAGTCAAATGAATTTGTGTTTGAATTTCAGTTTGACAATTATTTGGCTCAGATTCTTCATCTGAAAACTCATTGTTATACTATTCACCTCTTCAAGTTTTTTGTGATAATTAAGTAGATATTGAATACAGTGCCTACACGTAGAAAGCACTTATACTGAATAAGAGAAGTTAAGTTTTTCTTTTTATATAATGACTTGAGCATCCTCCAGAGAACTATGCAGATTCTTAACTTCAGGTATTCTCTTTTATTCTAGTAACATAAGATCTTACATTTGTATGATCCTTCATACCCTAAAAGTGTTATCAGGTTTGGTGAGATTAGTAGATTTTTGAAATACCAGTTTATTATGTGCCTAGGTTTGGGCACTTTTGATCAAATATGAATAAGATGCTGTGGAAGTCCTCTCTCAATTTACGCTCTCACTGAGGAATATTTGAAATAAGAAAATGTAAAATGTTAAGTGTTCACTGATTTGATAGCACTGTTTACAATGTGCTAGTCAAGTACAAAAGAAGGACATTTAACCTTTTTAAGGAATAAATTCTCACAAAGGCTTTCTGGACTCATTAGCTGAGCTACAAGTTGGGCTGCATGTTGACCTGGGGAAGAATCCACAGAAAAGTGTTCCAGGCAGAGAGAACAGCATGAGTGAGGGCACAGAAGCCTGAAACCACAATGTGCTTTAAGGGAATTAGTAGGTGCTTCAGTGTTACCAGTGAGCCTCATATCCAACAGCTGTGTACTAGGATTTTAGACTTTTGTGGTGATCGGAAGCCACTGCAGGCTTGTAAGTAAGGTAATCACGTGCTCAGACTCGAATTTTAAGTGACTCACTACAGCAATTCTGCAGAAGATAGAAACAGATTTGGGTAGGGCAAGATCAGAGGTAGGAAGATTAGTCAGGATATAGTGTAATAGTTTAGATGAGTTGTAAGGCATCTGAAACTAGACCAAAGGTAGTGGGATGAGGGAGGAAAGGATTCAGTAAATATGTAGTGGGAAGAATGAGTAATATTTGACGATGGGCTGTATAGGTTGATGGAGGGGTAGGACTGACTCCCAACCATCTGGTTTGGGACACTGCATGCTATTGCTGCCATTACTGAGATAGAGAAATCAGAAGGTGCAAATTAAATAGATGGTAGGGGAGGATGGGAGGAGAAAACAGATGGTGGAAGTTAGGAAATGATGGTAGCCTTATTTTAGACTTGTTGAGTTTGAAGTCCCTATACAGAAGTTCAGCAGTCACTTGGATTTAAGAATCTGAAGCCTGAAGAAAAGGTCAGTCTTGAAAATACAGATATAGAGGTTATTAACACATAGACAGGGGGATTGATTTAGTGAATAGGGTAGTAGAACCCTAGGGAACATCAATATTTAAGAGCTCACAAGGCTTTTTGCTGAAGAAGAAATAGAAAGGTAGGAGATTTCTGTAGTGGGCCAGGGTTCCCCAAGATCACCTCCAGAGTCAGTGATTTAGTAGGAGAACTCACAGAACTCAGAATCTAGTCATGTTATGTCTATGAATTCTTAAAGCCAAAGGAAACAAAGCGCAACCAGAAAAGGCATATGGGCCAAAATTCAGAGGAGACCAAGGTCAACCTTCTAAGAGTCTTTTCCTAGGGAGTAACACAGGATGGGCTTATTTCTTCTAGCAATAAGTTGTGACATATATGTAATGTTGTATACTAGGGAAGCCCATTAGAGACATGGTGCCCAGAGTTTTTACTGGGGGAGGAGAGGGGGCTGGTCACATGGCTACACCCTGCACAGCATGGGCCAAATTTCCAAACTCTCAGAAGAAAAGCATGAACCACATTGATAGCACAATTTAGTGAGCTGGTCTTATTAGAGTGAAGGAAACCCTTCAAAATCCAAGTTCCCGGATACCAAGGGCCAATCTTAGGAGCAAGACTTTCTAAGGGTAGCAGTCAGACCCACAATGTTAACTCTTTTCTACTTGTGTAGTAATAAAAATCAAGAAAATCAAACATTTCAAAAAGGAGACAATGATAGACAGTATCAAGGCAGCAGGAATCGCGTGTGATGAGGACTGGAAGTGTTCGCTGAATTTGGCAACATGGACTCATTGGTAACCAGTGCCAACTGGTAACCACAGTTTCATTAGAGGGGCAGGAGTGGAAGCCAGGCTATGAATGAGAAAAATAGGAAGTGAGAAAGAAAAAAAATGACTGCTTTAAGCATTGTGCCTCAGAAGAAAGGGTAGTTAGTTCCTAGAGGTAGACAAAGACCAAGGATTTTTCAGATGTGAAAGACATGAGATGATTTTTGGTTGAAGGGAGTAAAAAAAAAAAACCAAGAAGGGGTTGAAGATTAAAGACATGAAGAGAATAATTAATGGTAAAAAGTCCCTAAAGATTTTAGAGGGTATTCAATCAAGGTGGAGGGGCTAGCTTTGAAGAGTAGGCTACAGGGAAGAAGACAAGGTCATAGAGAGGGGGTGTGTGTGTGTGTGTGTGTGTGTGTGTGTGTGTGTGTGTGTGTGTGTTTAATGGAAGCTACTATAAACCACAGAAATAGACATGTATAAGAGGGAGGGAAATAAAGGTTGAAGTTCACTTTTTTACCAGGAAGGAATGTTAGAAATACTGGTAAGTCTGCAGAATGGTACTCAAAAGACAATATACTGTCAGTCATTCCTACTGTCATTGATTCCAGGAGTGTTTAGCTAAGGAAGTCGAGAAATAATTCTTTTTTTTTTTTTTTAATTTTTTTAAAGATTTTGTTTATTTACTTGTCAGAGAGAGCACTTGAGCACAAGCAGGGGGAGTGGTAGGCAGAGGGAGAAGCAGGCTCCCTGCTGAGCAAGGAACCCAATACAGGACTTGATCCCAGGACCCCAGGATCATGAACTGAGCCAAAGGCAATCGCCAAACCAAGGGAGCCACCTAGGCATCCCTCAAGAAAGAATTATTTTCCTTTACTACATCAACTAAGTACTGCTGGAGAAATAAGGAAAGAAGACTTAGAGGGATGAATTTTTAGATAGATGTATGAAAATAATACCTAATCAAAACCAATGATGAATTACTGAATCAAAATTTGGACTGAATCTGGATGATGTGGAGAAACTTACAAGATCGTGGCTATACAGTTCTCTTAAATGAAAATAGCATAAATACAAAATGTTTTCATAAATTCTCCCCCATGTTATATTTTAAACCAAAATGATAAAAATTGCTAGAATGAGCTTTACTTCTTTTGAGTACCAATCTGAAAAGGAGACTACATAGAGATTCCTTGCAGAAATTAATTATTTCATAATGTATTTTTGAAACCACTTGATCATATATTTTCATGTTGCAATAAATAATGTGAAGGGTATATAATTTGGATATCAGAATTATAATTATTCAAACATAAGATATCATTTATAATCAGTCTGCTTCATTTGGCAAGTGGAGCTGTCTCTATAGCAGGAATTAAAACTTTCTGACCAATATTAATCACCTTTTCATAGAATTAAGATCACTCTTCAGCACTTAATGTTATAAATTGTTTTGAAATGTTAACTCTCATAAATTTTAAAACCCTGTATTGGGATTTCAATGTATTCTACTGGGTAGTTATCCCTATAAGTTAGAGTTTATTTACAGAAATTATTTATTTTGCCTGGCTGCTTTTTTCACATGGAAAATTAACAAACCGTACATTTTTTTTCTTTAAGGGAGATTAAAAATCATTGTTAATTACTTAAAAATCATTATTAATGTTTCTTAGACCAGATGTATTATTTAAAGTGGTACTTTACTTTTTTATGAGTGTTGAACTACAGAGATGATTAGATTGTAGTGTTTCATTGATCAAAATTCTGGCAAATGTATAGCTTGTTATTAATATGAGAAAACAGTTTAAAAGCTTTTAAAAATAATAAATATTTTAGGACCTAAGAAGGCAAATTAGCATTTCCTTTAAATGATTTGAGAGCTATTCTTCATAATGAAGAACTGGCAGCCCCTTCTCAATTTCCTATTAAATAAAGTTTTAACTACTTAATGAATCTAACTGGTAAGATAGGCACATTATTCCTCCAAAAATAGATGTGGCTTCTTGATTAAAATATAGGTCATATCAGTAGTTATACTTCTTAAACGATTAATTGCAGAGACCCACATGATCTCCTTCAGTTAGAAAATACTGCCCTTGACTAAGTCATAGATAGCCCTTTGTCTCAAACATGATCTCCTCTTCTCACTTTTCATTCCTTTAACACATCGAGTCTCTCTAATGCTTAGATTTGTGTTGAAACTTCTGTGAGCCTTAACTTCACAATTAGGCATGTAAGGTTATGTGGACAATTAAACTCCAGCATATCGGGACATATGATGGCCCTCTCTGTTGGATGATAAACTATGGAGAACCATGGCAAGGATTCTGTGTTCTTAATTTTGTTGTTGCCTTTCTCTCTGGCCTTTCAAGTTTCTTCATATATCTTAAAATTATAGGGACTATTAGCTAAAGCTCCTTTAAATAAAACTTTAGTTGACATTTTACTTCTTTTCCATCATAGGAAGAGTCTCAGAAAGGGTAGTTATATAATTTGGCTGATACATAGCTACTTCTATGTCTTATTTCAAATATTTGTTGATTGAATTGTATTTTTACATAAGCAAATCATGGAACATTTATCCTGTGGTCAAAAGATCTGTCCAGAATCCTATAGATATGTAAATATATATTTGCGAGTCAAGATTTAAGGATTTTAGGTTTTGTTGTTTTTTTTTTTAAATCCCAAATAGAAATCGCATTACAATTAGCACAAAAATTATGTCCATATGCTTTTGTAATTTGGTTCACCAAATTTGGATAAGGAGTGGATAATGATAGATAATGGTAAAACTGTTGAGATTTTCCTTTCACTTCCTTTTATTGGGGCGATAATAATACCGGTGTAGAAATACCTGTTCATAAGTGGCTGATGGCAATGTGGCTTGTTTGTAAAAATGCTTATAGAAAATGAAGATCAAAAATAAGTTTCTGGTTTTTGTATCCTAAGTGTACCTACATCTTCTCATTCAAGTACAATTTTCAGAAAGAAGAAATAGTCACACACTATATTCTCCATAACAATTTTGTTATGTATAGATGTATTGGATGATTATATATACATATATCAAAGTAATCATTATATACACACACACACACACACACACATACATGCCAGGAACTATGCTAGTTGCTTTCAGATCTATTCTTATTTAGTTCTCACAAAAATCCCATGTTACAGATAATGTTATGACCAATTACAGATAACAAAACAGTCTTAGAAGAGTTAAGTAATTTGCCCATATGAAAGTAATGCAGCTGAGATTCAAAGAAGCATATATACCTTCTATTACCTCATGCTTTCCCTCTCAAACATATAATTTGGGGCTGGTTTTCTTATATTTATTTTCTAGAATGAAAAAATTTATATAGTCATATATGTACTTTCCATTTATGAAAGTAGTACTATATACAGTAGAGATTATTTTTTCTTCTAAAAGCTCAGTGTGTTCAAAATGTAACTTAACCTTTTTTGCTCTAAAAATGACTCTCTTGATTAATGGTGACGGTATTTTTCCAGTTCCCAGATTTAAAGCCTTAACATCATAATTTACTCCTTCCTTCGTCTCCCTCACCCTTCCCTGCGTCAGATCCTAGACTTGTCAGGACTTAGCAGTTCTAATTATGTAGTATCTCTTACATCCATTTGCTTTTCTCATTTCTTTTTCCTTGACACCAGCGAGGCCCACATTCTCTTTCCCTCTTGAATCACTGCAGGAATCTACTAACAATATTTGCCAATTCTAGTCCTTTCCCTGCTCCAGGTCATCTTACATCAGATTAATCTTTGTAAAGCATAGTTCTGATGTTTAACTTCCCTCAAAGGATATTATTGTCCATTGCCAAGCATTTACAGATCTCGACAGTTTGGCCTTCAACTCATCCATGCCTCATCTTCTGCATTATCTCTTGATGTACCTTGCAGGTCATGATGTGTCAAACTCTTTCTGGAATGCCCTGCCTTCTTTTCTCTCATCGGTCAATTCCTAACCATTCTTCAGTAGCTGATTAAAACACAACTTCTTAAAACAAAAACAGCAACAGCAACAACAAAAACACAACTTCTGTGTAGCCTTTCTTAGTATAGATTCCCACTAGAATAAATCTCACCCTCCCCTGAACTCCATGACTCTTAATCTCTACCTATTTTGAGATCCTATTTGATGATTTTTAATTTTTAGTGTTAATATTTTATCTCCCTACCAGATTATTTATAAAGAGCAACAACTGAGTCTTGCTTATTTCCATAGTGTCTATCCTAGTACTTTGTGTATAGGAGACTTTCATTAAATATTTGCTGATTGAGTAAAGAAATAAATCTTAAAAACAGGTAAATGATACTGTATTTTGTTATGTATAGGATGAAGGTGACCAAGCAGCAAGTGTTGAAGAGCTAGAAAAACAGATTGAAAAACTGAGTAAAGTAAGCACTTTTCAGATTACAGTTAACATCTTTTTTGCAGTGTTTCAAAGATCCACCTTATATGGGATTAGTTCTTCTGGCTGCTAAATAAAAACAAGTAATTAAAATGAGGAGCTCACAACTAAACTTTAAAAGTTTAATGCCAAAGTTAAAAGCCTAAACTTAATCAGGGCCTATATTCTTCAGCTCTTCATTTAAATACAAAATATAAGTAAATGCATGGTTTTATTTCTTGGAGGTAATTACTTTTAAAGTTCAATCAAATATCATAGTAATAGTTGCAGCATCTTCTGTTTTATTTTACATTACTAAATTTGTGTATTTTGTTTGCATTGGATTTATAAACTATATATTTGTGTACTTCTCATTTAAAATATTCAATTAAAATTGAATTTCAGCAACACTAGTGAAGCTTTAAATGAACTTTTGTAAAAAAGGTGAATTTTGGGGAGTATTATGAGATTAATATTATGAAATACCTATATATTATATCAATATTAGATTCATCTCAAATTTATCCCAAAACTTAGTTTTATGTTGCCTAGGTTTACAGTATGAGTATAAAATAAACGAATACAGATATGGTCAATAACATATGTGAGAATTATTTGTCACACACTATATAATCAATAGGATTGAACCAGTTCTGGCCAGTAAAATACTTGAACACATTGTTTATTTTTAAGCAGAAGACGAGCTTTACTATAACCGATAAAATAAAGCATTTTTTTAATCCATGGTAACAAAAATATTCCAGTTACTTTCAAAATAATTTCTAACTTTTTAAGTGTTACTGAAATTGAAGTCAGGCATGTAATATTTAGCTCTTTTGCTGTCTGTTCCCAGAAGTGAAATTTAGCTGCTTATTAAAGGCGTAATAAGTGTAAAGTCACTTACATATTAATTTTTAAACCACTTGACACCCATAGCTTAATTATATGCCTCATTTTTTAACAGCAACAGAGTCAGTACAGAAGGAAGCTCTTTGACGCTTCTCACTCTTTGCGTTCGATGATGTTTGGCCAGGATCGTTACAGACGCCGGTACTGGATTCTTCCCCAGTGTGGGGGGATTTTTGTAGAAGGCATGGAGAGTGGTGAAGGTAGGAACTGTTACTCTGTTACAAAATAATATGAAAAATTCTTTTAAAAACCCTGTTACTTCGTCAATGTATTTTGTGCCTCTAGAATCAAATTTGCTTTATGGGTAAACATTGTAAAACCTTGATTCCCATTCTTTTTGAAATCATAATGCCTCTTTCACTGATAAATATTCCTTCCCTGTTCATGATTTCTCTTCCGCCATTCTTTCTGACGTCACACATAAACTATTCCTTTTATTTAGTGGACAAAGATCTTCACCTGTATTATCCTTTATAGCTGCTTCTCCATTTTTTTCTCCCTTCCCATTGTCAAATTTTTTAACATGTGGTTTATTCTTCGACCTTTGCAACAAGCATCCATTCTGACAGTATCCCTGGACATAACTTGCTTAAACTAAGATCCTTATCATAATCCTCATTCATCTTGAAATCTTGTTCATGTTTGAAATTTATGATCACCTCCTTCTCCATTAAACTTTTTTCTTTCTTGAGTTTTGTGTTACCACACAATCCTTGACGTTTTACTTTTAGACTATTCTCTTGCTGCCTCCACTTGTGTTGCATTAACTAACTCAATACACAGTGTGTTTATGTGCTAGATAAGCCATCTGGAATTGAACTTTTTAGAACTGTGTGTTTGGGTGTTTCCAAATGTGAAAATTCTGGTGGGACTGAGAGTATTAGTCAGTGCTTTCAAGTCCAAGGATGTAGCTATGGCTCTGTGGTGATGCATGTAGGCAGAAACTTTCTCTCAACACACTTTTTTTGAATACCCACTTTATGCCAGGCATTCTTAGGCACTGCAGGAGGTTCAAAGATCTATAAAACACAATCCATGCCTTGTAATAGTTTAACAGTCCAATGGAAAGAGGGGATTGATTAATCACATAGATGTCCAGACCCAAATTTCTATAAGGTAGTTGTTTTTAGCAATGGAACCACCCTTTTTGAAAATAAAAATCTTTTGCGGGGTGGGGGGGGCATGTAAAGTACTTAGAGTAGTGGCTGGCATGTAAGCATTGTTGGCATATAGTAAACACTGTTTTTTACACAATAATATATTTCCTGTGTCTTCAAATTATATGAGGTAAGTGATGAAGTCATGTACTGGAATGATACAGGAAATTCATGCAGTGGCTTTCTAGTGTAGGAGTTGTTAATGGAGTCAGGGAGGGTACATGGAAGCTTCAGCTGCTTTTTTTTTCTTTTTAAAAATTGATGTTGGTGGGCCAGCCTGTTGATTTTATGAAAGACTGTGGTGGGTTCCTTTTTTAACCATTTGAATAAAGTATTTTTAAAATAAAAATATTTAAAGTGTGGAATAAGCAGTAATAAATAAGTGGGACTCCATGAGTGTAAGAAGTTTTGCACAGCAAAGGAAACCATCAGCAAAATGAAAAGGCAATCTACTGAGTAGGCGAAAATACTTGCAAATCTTACATCTGATAGGGACTAATAACCAAAATATATAAAGAACTCATGTGACTCAAAGTAGAAAAATGATCTGATTAAAAAATGGGCAAATCTGAATGGACATTTTTCCAAAGAAAACATACACATGGCCAACAGGCATATGAAAAGGTGCTCAATATCACAAATCCTCAGAGAAATGCAAATCAAAATGACAATGAGATCTCACTTCACACCTATTAGAATGGCTAGAATTAAGAAGACAAGAAATTACAAGTGTTAGTGACAATGAGAAGAAAAGGAAACTCTTGTTGGTGTGGGTGTAAACTGGTTGGTGGAGATGTAAATTGGTGAAGCCTGTGGAAAAGAGTATGAGTGTTCCTCAAAAAATTAAAAATAGAGCTACTATATGATCCAGCAGTTCTACTTCTGGGTATTTATCCAAAGAAAAAGAAAAACACTAACGCAAAAAGGTATATGCACCGCCATGTTCACTGAAGCATTATTCGTGAATTATTCCATATTATGCACATATTATTCTAGGTTATGGAAACAACCTATGTGTCCATCAGTGAATAAATGGATAAAGACAATGTGATCTACACACACACACACACACATACACATCATATGGAATGTTACTCAGCCATAAAAAAGAATGAAATCTTGCTATTTGCCAAGGACATTATGCTAAATGAAGTCAGACAAAGATAAATACCATTTGATCTCTCTTATATGTGTAATCTAAAAAAATAATAAAAGAAAAAGAAAAGAAAACCAAGCTTATAGATAAAAAGAACAGATTGGTGGTTGCCAGAGGTTGGGTAGAGGTGGGTAGTAGAAGAAGTGGGTTAAATGGTTAACTGTTTCTTTAGTTTCATTTTGTTTAAATTGTTTAAAATTTTAAAAATCTTTTGCAGAACCCCAATATCAAAAACAGAATTGTTCTGGTTTATGTATTTGGGA
Source organism: Procyon lotor (assembly GCA_028646535.1). Lineage (NCBI taxonomy): Eukaryota > Metazoa > Chordata > Mammalia > Carnivora > Procyonidae > Procyon > Procyon lotor. Next base: position 61,748,401 of record CM053605.1, read on the forward strand.
AACTCCTAGCCTTTCCAGATAGACCTATATCCCAATATACCTGCTTTCCAACTCAGGGGTGGTCCCAAAGGCAGGTCTAAGAAAAGTTAGAACTTTGCAAATCAGGGCACCTGGGTGGCTCAGTCAGTTAAGCGTCTGCCTTTGGCTCAGGTCATGATCCCAGAGTCCTGGGATCAAGTCCTGCATCGGGCTCCCTGCTTAATGGGGAGTGGGGAATCTGCTTCTCCCTCTGCTTCTCACCCTACTCTTATCAGAGAAATGTTATATAGCCTACTTTACTATCTTACCATAATTTTTGTCATACATGGCCATCTCTATCGTAGACTATGAGCTCTTGAAGGCAGAGACGAAAATAATCTGGGTTGGTGAAAAAAGGAGTGGAAAAGTAAGTTGTGGGATCATTCTAGTAGTCTAGATAAAGGAGGCCCTAAGCTCAGATGCAAACAAGGAACATGGGAAGACCATGATATCTTAATAGCAGAATTCCTATGAGAAATTATTATATATGATATAAGTGGAATCACAGATAAATTTGATGAATTAATTCTCAGTAGAAAAATTGTATTTTTTTTGAAAATTTGTATTTTTTATTAAACTGAATCAAAGAAGCCAAGAGGAGGAGCTTGTTTTGAATGAAATTAAATGAAAGTTTTAGTATAGAAATCCATTTTTAAGTATAATTAACATAGTGTTATTAGTTTCAGGTATACTATGTAACGATTCAACAATTCTATACATTACTCAGTGCTCATCAAGATAAGTGTACTCTTTTCTTTTTTAAAGATTTTATTTATCTGAGAGAGAACAGGAGCAGTGAGGGGCAGAGGGAGAAGCAGACTCCCTGCTAAGCAAGGGGCTCGATGGAAGGCTCAACCTGGGGCTCAGTCCCAGGACCCTGAGATCATGACCTGAGCTGAAGTCAAGCACTTAACTGACTGAACCACCCAGGTGCCCCCAAGATAAGTGTATTCTTAATCCCCTTTATTTCATTCATCCCCCAAACCACCTCCACTCTTGCAGCCACCAGTTTGTTCTCTGTATTTAAGAGTCTGCGGTTTTTTGTTTCATTTTTTATTTGTTCATTTGCTTTGATTCTTAACCTCCACATATGAGAGTAAAATCCTATGGTATTTGTCTTTTTCTGACTGACTTATTTCACCTAGCATTATACCTTTGAGGCCTATCCATGTTGTTCCAAATGGCAAGATTTTATTCTTTTTGATAGCTAAGTAATATTCCAGTGTGTCTGTGTGTGTGTGTGTCTGTGTGTGTGTGTCTGTGTGCAGATCGTCTTATTCATTCATCTACTGGTGGACACTTGGGTTGCTTCCATATCTTGGCTATTAAAAATAATGCTGCATGCTAAAGAATGAAACTGGATCACTTTTTTACACTATACATGAAAATAAATTCAAAATGAATTAAGGACCTAAATGTAAGACAGGAAACCATTAAAATACTAAAGGAGAATACAGGCAGTAACCTCTCTGACACCAACCATAGCAGCTTACTAGCTATGTCTCCTGAGGCAACAGAAATAAAAGCAAAGATAAACTATCAGGACTTTATCAAAATAAAAAACTTCTGCACAGTGAAGGAAACAATAAAACTAAAATCAACCTATGGAATTGGAGAGGGTATTTATAAATGACATACTTGATAAAAGATTAGTATCCAAAATATATAAAGAACTTATAATACTCAAATACTAAAAAACACAATCCAATTTTGAAAATGGACAGAAGACATGAATAGACATTTTTCCAAAAAAGACATACAGATGGCGAGCACACACATGAAAAGATGCACAAATCATTCATCATCAGAGAAATACAAATCAAAACTATAATGAGATATCACTTCACACCTGTCAGAATGGGTAAAATTAACAACACAAGAAACAATAAGTGTTGGTGAGGATGTGGAGAAAGGGGAACCCTCATGCATTGTTGGTGGGAATGTAAACTAGTGCAGCCACTGTGGAAAACAGTATGGAGCTTCCTCAAAAATTTAAAAGTAGAACTACCCTACAATCTAGCAATATAAAAATACATATATATGAAGGGTACATGCACCCCAGTATTTATAGCAAGATTATTTACAATAGCTGATTATGGAAAGAGCCAAAATGTTCATAGACTGATGAATGGATAAAGAAGCAGTGGTACACACACACACACACAATGGGATATATAACTCAGTCATGAAAAAGAATGAAATCTTGCCATTTGCAATGACATGGGTGGAGCTAGAGAGTATTATGCTAAGCAAAATAAGTCAGTCAGAGAAAGACAAATACCATATGATTGCACTCATATGTGGAATTTAGTAAACAAAACAGATGAACATAGAGGAAAAAAGAGAGAGGCAAACCAAGAAACAGACTCTTGACTATAGAGAACACACTGATGGTTCGCAGAGGGGAGGTGGATGGGGGGATGGGTGAAATAGGTGATGAGTATTAAGGAGGGCACTTGTGATGAGCACCAGGTGTTGTATATAAGTACTGAATCACTAAATTGTACACCTGAAACTAATATCACACTGTATGTTAACTAGAATTTTTTTTAAAAAACCTTAAAAAAATGCAATAAACATAAGAGTGCATATAACTTAGAGATCTAATTTAAAATTATAAAATCACAAAAAAATAGGTAAAATTGTGAGTCACTGGTTAGATGCAGAGCCTTGGTAAAGCTTAAGAGCAGTAAAGAAGTACCCAGGCGAGTGGCATTGCCTATCTATAATAAGAATCATCTGAGAAGATTAAAAAAACAAAAACAAAAACCCGAGCTCCACCACTGACCAATTTCATATTCTTCATTATGAATAAGGGCCACATCAATCTCAATCAACTGGACATGTAAACTTGAAGTTACCTAGGGCATCAACTTTTCCTTCAAAATGTCTAAAGTTAATTTCTTTTCAACATTGCTGAAATCAGTTCTTTATTAATAGGTACATGGATTATTACACCTGTCCCCAACTTCTCTGTGTACACTCTCTTTCCATTACATTCTGTCATCATGTCATGTCTCTACTCCACAACCTTGAATGACCCCCTATTGCTGATAACATGATGTAATAAGTCTGTATACAACCCAGCATTCAAGCATTCAAGGCCTTCTATAAATCTGACTTCAAAATATCTTTATACTGTTCTCCAATATGAATTAACATAGACAAATCTGCTCACCATTGCTTAATGTGTGTATTCCTCCTGTTTTGCATACTTTGCATGCTTTGTTTTGTCAAATTCTGTTCAATATAATGCTAACTTGACTTTTCTTCACCATCTAAATTTCACCTTCCTTGAACCAGCTCAAGTTCTAGCCCTTTTATAAATTCTTCCGTAGTTTATGTAAGTGGAACTAATTTTTATTATCTATGAACTCCTAGAAAACCAAATAATTATACCATTATCTTGGCAATTGATAAACTATTCATATTTTTTAAGTTTTATAATTGTCATATGTACTTTTTGGGTCTTCTTAGTGTTAAACATAGAATTTTATGTATCACAGGCACTTTAAAAATACTTTAAGAAAGTAAGTAATTGAACGTTTGTATAAGGTTTATAAGAATAGCTTACAGGAAACTTTTCTTTTTAATTTTAGGCCTCTCAGATTAAATAACATGTATTGAATTTGTAGTTATTGTACCTGTTTCTATTCAGGCCCTACTACTTAACCTCTTTGGACCCTGATCTCTCTCTCTCCAAAAGAATTTTAATAGGCTCTGTATAAATTCTTTTTTTTGTTATCATGTCAAATAATGGACTTAAGAGAGCTACAAAGTGATATATAAACATTAATTGTACTTCATACTCTTATTTGTGGTCATTGCATGGTACAGAGGAAAAGTAGGAATAAATTTTCACTTAGGTCTTATTTTCTCGTAAAGTTTTTATTAATTCACTGATGAATGCATATGCTATATTATTTTAAGTGCTATGAAAGTTATAAAATAACAGATGTAGATCCCTTCTCTTTATCTTACAGCTAGTTAAAATGGAAAAACCTTTATGATTTTAATCAAGTGTTTAATATGCACTTACATTATGCCTTGTACTAAGTATTATGGAGATACAAAAGAATCATTTAACCTGTCTCTATCCAGAAAGAGCTCACAGTCTAATTGGAAAGATATGCTACATATACCAGGCAAAGAACACAAGAGCATATTAGTGTGCACTATAGGCAAGTAGTGTATCTGAGGGGCAAGGCTGATATGGATGAGTAAGTACTGACTGGTAGAAACTACCATAAAATAAGTGGATATTAAAAGTTAATACAGGGGCACCTGGGTGGCTCAGTCAGTTAAGCAGCTGTCTTCAGCTCAGGTCATGATCCCAGGGTCCTGGGATCAAGACCCACATCGGGCTCTCTGCTCTCCCTCTCTCTCTGCCTGCTGCTCTGCCTACTTGTACTCTCTATCTCTGTGTCAAATAAATAAAACCTTTAAAAAATAAATAAAAAGTTAATACAGCATTAACTATATGCAATATTCTATTCCTCTCGTTTATCACTTTTTAAAAGTTGTCTAAAAGCACAATCTGTTCTTAATGAAATTGGACTTAACATTCATCTATTTAAAAGTTTAAATGCACAAGTTTTAAAAAATAAATGCCCAAGTATTTTTAAAAATCCCTATAATAGCTTTATCCAAAGAGAAGATATCAGATCTTGGATTACCTCCAAAAAACTAACTAAATTCATATTGTACAAGATGCAAGATAACTCACATCATAAGTGAAACACAGGGTGCTAATAACAACAAAGTTTATCAGTATGGTAGCTCTAGAGTAGAGACATAACAAAGAACATAGCATCTGCTGAGCCCCCATACTGGTTCCACAGCAGTGTTGTCTAGACTGCAGACTGGACAAGCAACAAGAGCACCTCAAGAGAGAGGTGCCCTCCTTCATACTCCGTATTTTTAGGTTAGTCCAAGAGGAGGTAGAAAACCCTTTGTTTCTCTAAGCAACAACATATATATCAAAGGACCTCTGGGCCTGGGAATGGCAGCAGGGAGTACCAATACTAAGGGCAGATTCCACATACTGAGAGCCTTGGGAACAGTACTGACAGCAGCTAAAGGCCCTGCTGTCCCTCTGCAAACTAGCTGAGTGGCTAATGTGGCTTGCTGATGGGCCTCAAGGAAGAGGGAAGGAGGAGAGCCCCTATAGCAATTTAGCTACAACTGAGGGTTTATTCCCCTTTAGTCCACCCCCTGACCCTTGGTGTGGTTCACGAGATGTATGCCTTCTATCAGTTGTATTTTAAATGATGTCTTCTGAGGGAGGCCTCAGATAAGCCAGAGAAATTCTGAAACAAACAATATTCCACAACAGTAGTAGATTTAGATTTCCCCTGAGCCATATTTCTACTGTGTATCCAACAAGTGATCTGAAACTATGCGTTTATAATACTACTCAGGTCAAGGAATAAATGCTAAAGTATTCAGTGGTAAGAGCCCAAGCCTTCTCAATGGTAGTATCCCCCAGGGTAGCTGATTTTGGGTCATAACCTCAGCCTCATGGGTGCCTATCAAGGAAAGAGCCCTTGTGCAAAGTAATGAAAGCTTGTTTCCCTGTGTACCTGTCGACTTACAGGTGCGTTCTGATGCTGACACTAGAGATCATAGCTGGGAAAGTCTCGAGTGCCTTTTAGATTTTGAGTCACTATTAGCACCACACTCTAAGCAACTAAGCTAACCAACCAGTTTTGAGCCATTATAAAAGATCTCATCGTTATTTGCAAAGTGTGCAGACAATGTTATGTCCAGGTAGGAACAGGAAGGCCCTGCTTTTCACACAAGAAAACAAGTTCCACTGGATCACAGAGGGCCAGCCAGTCTGGTTCAATGCTGCATTTTGTATCCACGTGGCATTTATACTTCCTGGGGTTAGCACACTGCCAGCGTGCTGTTAGTCAGACTCAACCATAGGTCTGAAGTGGAGAAAAGTGCTACCAGGCACCCCTGATGTGGGAAGTGGATCGCTGAGAGCTGAGTTGTCAGGATGTGAGTGTCCCTCTGCTGCTAAGAAGATAAAGAGAGTTTTACACAGTATAATTAGTAAGGACAGAATTATGGATAGCCCAAGCAAATGAGGACTCTGGAGTAATGAGTAATTCCTGTGGCACTGTCTGGAGTGGAATGCCCACGAGGTCCTCCGTAATTAGTAGGTTGAGGGTGACAAATACAGCATCCCGATAGCTTTGAAATAAGTGTCATTGTGTGGGGGTAGCTGTAGAGGACTATTCAGTACAGTTTGTTAATATCTCTAAGAAAGATGACGGGAGAATTATTTGTGCTACATCCACCCTCTCCACCTTCTGTGGTCAGGCATGTTTATGTCCACACCAAGTCCATCATTATCTTCGGGGGCGATCCATACAGTTTGTCCTTTTTTTCTGGAACAGTAAGTTCCACGTGAAATTGGGAGGTGCCATTTTCCCACCAAACATGTCCTCCAGACAGAGTACCCTGTGTGGGTATAAGGACGGCAGCTAAATCTCCTGCTTGTAGGGCGAGTGCACAACAAAAATTTAGAACTGTTTGGAAAAAGAATCAAAATTGCCCCTCCTGTGGGTGTTGCTTGCAAGTGTCATCTGGAAAGCAAGAGAGGATCGACATTTGTATCCATCCGTTCATCTGTAATATGAACAACAGGAGCCTCCAAGCCACCAGTTGAAAGTTACCAAAAAAGGAGAGGAATGTTGAGGTATAAAAAGTCCGTGTCCGGGGCGCCTGGGTGGCTCAGTCGTTAAGCGTCTGCCTTCGGCTCAGGTCAGATCCCAGGGTCCTGGGATCGAGCCCCCGCATCGGGCTCTCTGCTCTGCGGGAAGCCTGCTTCTCCCACTACCTTTCCCTCTGCTTGTGTTCCCTCTCTCGCTGTGTTTCTGTCAAATAAATAAAAATCTAAAAAAAAAAAAAAAAAAAAAAAGTCCGTGTCCCCAGCATAGCAAGTAGGTTCTTCATCTCTGCTCTTCAACTTCAAGATGTCAAGGAACTTCACCAAAGTGTAGGGACCTTTCTGAGGGATGAGGAGTGTTCAGAGTATAAACAGTAGGGGGCAGCCAGACCAGACAGTGGATGGAGGTAACTAGAGGAGTTCGTGCGACCATCTTTTAGAATACTATTCCAGCATTCTGTACTGCCTGTGGAGAAGAAGGAATGTGGACCAGCCCCTTGTTGAATGGCAGCAACTATGAAAAGAACTCCAGTTGTTTGATTATATCATTTCTGGAAACCCTACTATGGAATAAATATGTTTCTGTTTTAATGGTATTATATGGGTCCACACACGGAAGAGGCACAGTAACTCCTTCAGATCCAGGAAAGGTGTATACCGTGCAGTGGCTAGAGGATATCAGATACTCAAGCTAACGAATGCCATCAGAATATCTTTGCCAGAGTGACAGGCCCTTGTAGTGCTGGTGTCAAACAGGCCTGTTAAATAGTGAAATGGCATTGTTCGGTACCCCTACCTGAATCTATTCTTGCATAAGAAACACAATCTTTCTCCTCCAGGTACATAACTCTGCTGTGCCACCATGATAGGTCTGGTCAGTGCATCTGAGTGTTGACAACATGCTTGGCCAACAGTTGCCAAAGCTGCCAGTAGAGGTCACAACAAATATGTCCAACTGGTATGTGGAAATGCTTGTGCAGGACTTAAATACCCCGGTATTTCCATGCCAGTATGCAGTCTGATAGAGGAACAACTGGAGTTCACACAAGAGGCCCATAAGCCTTTGCAGTGATTGTGATTCTGGGCTTCGAGCCTTTTTTTTTTTTAATTTTTATTTATTTGACAGAGAGAGAGAGAGCACGATCACAAGTAGCAGAAAGGCAGGCAGAGAGAGAAGGAGAAGCAGGCTCCCCGCGGAGTAGAAAACCCGATGCGGGGCTCGATCCCAGGACCCTGAGATCATGATCTGAGCCAAAGGCAGAGGCTTTAACCCCTGAGCCACTCAGGCGCCCCTGGGCTTTGAGCCTTTAAGTAACAACCAACTCCCAACCCTAATAAAAGAACTTGTTGACCAAGGCTTTTCTGCATTCTGGTACTTGGTCTCTCGTTTCTAGCAAGCCCATAAATGTTTGAGGCTCTTCTTTCAGCACAGTGAACTGAGGAGGGTGGTTAGCAATCCCTTGGGGGGAGACTGAAGGATGGAGCCTAGCCCTAGTCCTTCTTAAATTTGAAAGAGCCCAGATTAGGAACAAAGGAAGTCTGGCTTCTGGCGTTGAATCAAACTCATGGTGGAGCTGATGACTGTATTTCCACCCATAACCCCATTTCAGGAGTTGAGATGCTACTTGGTGTTCTCCTAGGTTCTGTTCTCCAAACCCTTTCCTGAAGAGTCTAGAGACTGAGATCTTACCAGATGGTGGGTGGGGGTGAGGTTTAACAGCTATAATCTCTGAAGGGCATTCCTCCCCAGGCACCTTCTTCACCTGATCTTCTGGTGAATCCCCCTCTGTGAACAACTTTTCAGCTTTGTGGCTGTTGGATCTTCTGTGTCTCATCTCACAGGTCTCTTTTCTACCATCTCAGTAAGTCTTTTAGGTTTTTGAGGCAGAGAACACTTCCATACTCTAGAATTATACAACCCATCAACTTCTGGCTTACAAAGCCTTCTCTCTATAAGCAGTACTACATTTATTTGTGTGAAGGAGTCTCTGCCAGAAGTCTAGCTATCTTCTCCTTCTTTTGTTCCTTTTTTCTTTTTATTTTGTATAGAAACCTGTTCCACAAATTAGGCTCTCTCTTTCCATTTCCTACCCTGAAATGGGACTTGTGTGACCTGAAATAACTTTTAAGATTTTATTTATTTATTTGACAGAGAGAGACACAGCAAGAGAGGGAACACAAGCAGGGGGAGTGGGAGAGGGAGAAGCAGGCTTCCCGCTGAGCAGGGAGCCTGATGTGGTGCTCCATCCCAGGACCCTGGGATCACGACCTGAGCCGAAGGCAGATGCTTCAACGGCTGAGTCACCCAGGTGCCCCAGACCGATATCTTTTCTAACACTGCCTCTCAGATGAAGGAGTAAAGTCAAAACCATTGTCCACTTAGGTAGACCTGTTCTGATTCTGTCATTTAACATCCTTTGCATGAAGATCATGTTATCAGGCCTTCCCCTCTCAAGCCCTGGTTTTTGTTTTTTTATCATCATGCTAGCATAGCTGGTGTCTCAGAGCAGCTACATCCTATATGGATCTAGTCCAGTTCACATTCAAGAGTCTCAGAAAAATTACCCCAACAGGGATCTATTTTACCAGAGCTACCAAGCATCCAGTTTGAAAAGGGTGGCAGTACCTGTCCCAGCACTACTAGTCAACTCATGCTCATGCTTATTCTGTGACAAGAGCATATGCGTCCCCCTTCTCCACTTGTTTTAATACCACTACTGTCCCTTCATCATGCAAACAAATAAGCCAAGCTTCTAAGGATCCTTCCAAATGCTGCTTTTGGTGGTGGACCTGTTGAGAACCTAGCTCTTCTTACTCTTACTTCATTACTTCTTACTCTTACTCTTACTTCATTGCCAGATTTCCTTCTGCTGGTATTCCCACTCGGGCTCCTATAGAGCATGCGTCACAATAGCTGGCTTCCTATCACAAGGGGCTAGTTGCCTCATATATCATAACAGAGGGATTGTGGAAGTTTGCCTCACTTTCCCTTCAAAGGGGCTGCCATCACCCTTTCTAGTTCACCCTCCAACCTAGGTCTCATGAAAGTCTCTAAGCTGATAAGGAAGGAGGGATGACTGCATTTCAAGCCACTTTATCACCACTAGTCTCTCTGCTTGGTGTCCACTTTAGGGCTTCTGCCATCCTTGGGTACAGCTACTAAGACCATCCTAACTCCACCAAGTGAATTACCGCTAACCCCAAGAAGAAAATCTTCCACCCTTGTGTGCTCCCCTTCCAGAAATCCATGACATTAGGACTTTGTTGGACCCCAACTGCTGTACGAGATGCATGGTTACAAAAACCATTAATGACACCCAAAGTGCTAATGGCAGCAAAGTTTGTTAGTAAAGGCAACTTATAAGCAGAGAAGTGACAGTACCACAGCATCTTCCAGCTCCAGTAGTGGTTCCATAGGACTTGGGCCTGTGACAAGAGCACTCCAGGAGATAAAACACGATACCCTATACCTTGCTCTGTATTGATGGGTTGTTGTGCGAAAGGGTAAAAAGCACTTAGTTTCTCTAACAGTAAACCTATCAAGGGACCTTCAGATCTAGGAACAGTACTAAGGGGTATGCATACCCAGAGGCAAAGTGTGTGTACCTAGGACCCTGGAAGCAGTGTTGCTATTAGCTAGCTAAAGGCTTTCAGCAAAGTGGAAGGTAAAATGAAACAAGTTTGTTGTTAATTACATACATACATATACATATGTATGTACATATGTATATGTATATATATACTGTGATGTGACTGTTACTCTTCCATTTTGTATTAGGATATGGTTACACCATTAGGTCTAGAAGTATAAAACAAATCCCTGTTATGGATATGTGGGGGACTCTTACCTGAAGGGAGCAGGTATTATAGTATCGACCATATTTTTTTAAATTCCTGAACCAGACTGGGAAGGAACAATCCTAGAGAGAGAAAATGTTGAGAATCTGCTTCCTTTAGTCTTCTCCACAGTTAGCAAGAAATCTCCGAGGAGCCAAGATGGTAACACTATGGACATGAAGACAGCTAAGGAGAAGTGCGAGTACGCCTGAGGTTCTGCTGGACTTTGAGTCCTGTGAGGAAGCCATTGCAGAGACCTGGATTCCAGGCCAGGGATTTCCCATTTCTTATGTTCTTTATCCGTGTTGTACTGACAGTGTAGGCAAATATATTTGAAAGCGATAGCATGCTTCAGCCCAACCAAAGAGAGCCAAAGGGGAAAATTTTCACTTGAACTTAGAGTGGTGGACACCTGGGTCCAACGACAACTGTTAGGTAAACTGAGAGGGTTCAAAGTGACTTTGATAAAACTGAAGAAGACATAATCTGGTATTTTTTAAAGATTTACTCTAATTGACAAATGGTATTTTTTTTTTTTTGTCATGCACTATATTTACTATCAGGGAGATGAATCCAGTGAACAGCACTTACTATTTCATCTCTTGTCTTCCTCTTCTTCAGTCTGTTTTGAAGATGCTTATTAATACTCATTGACATATGTCAGAGAAGTGAGGAGTGGAAGGAACCAGGGGTGGTATGAAATGAAGATAGAAAATTATTTAAAATTAAAGAATCTCTTCATACTAAACATCTTGTATACACTTTCAAATTTTTAAAAATAAATTTACATTTTAATTAGATGTTTCACTGTTTATAATTAAGCAATTTGAATGTAAAAGTTAAAACAACCATGAGTAGGCTATTAAAATGTATCATCAGCTCCATCTACTTTATTATATATAAATGGGAAGTCATCTAGTCTCACCCAGTAAAAATTTGTTGACTGATTAATCCACTTATTTTTGGACATATGACAGAGGTTTTTTAAGATAGTAGTTCTCAGAATAAATCAAGAACAACTATTAGTACTTCCTTACTAAGCAATAACTTGCATAAAGCACAGGTACATGAAGAGCATATTTGTGACTCTTCATATTTGCCTAATTAGAGGTGATGAAGTAGAGTTTTCTTCTCAGGGCAAATGTGTAGAAGTACATAGAGAAAGTACATAGAGATTATATAAGGCATAAGATTTTTTGCTGTCTGCCTTTAAGATTTTTCTGTCTCATTAGTTTTAAGCAATTTTACTGTAGTAAAATTGGTGTAGTTGGTGTAGTTATCTTCATATTTCTTTTCCTTGGAGTTTGTTGCATTTCTTGCATCTGTGCTTTCTGGTTAGATCTGTGCAGTTCTGTCTCTAGGCAGCTCTCTCCTTTCCGGTACTCCCTCCTGAGCACTCGAGCTACTTGGGACTCCGTTGGACTCTCAATTTCATCTCTTCATCTCTGAGTCGGCCAGCTCTGCCTGAATTTCTCCATGTGATGTAGCCCAAAAACTGTCTCAAGGCACTAAGCTAGAGCAATCATAGGGCTTGCTGTATTTATTTTCTCTCATTGTTACCTGATGTCCAGTTTCTTATAAACTATTGTTTCATATATTTTTGTCTATTTTTTTGGTTGTTTCATGCAAGGAGGTGAATCTAGTCCCTGTGACACCTGAGTGCTCAAAATCATAAGTCTGAGGAGTAGGCTTTTAATTTGGGGTAGAAACTAATATCAAGAGAAGGATATTAAGAACTATTTCAAACATTTATAAAAGATTGGTTAAGTGAATCATGATCTATACATATAATAGAATATTATGCAACTGATGAAATATAGTTATATATTTTGCCATTGAAAGCTGTTGAAGGTGAGGGGCGCCTGGGTGGCTCAGTCATTAAGCGTCTGCCTTCGGCCCAGGTCATGATCCCAGGGTCCTGGGATTGAGCCCCACATCCGGCTCCCTGCTCGGCGGGAAGCCTGCTTCTTCCGCTACCATTCCTTCTGCTTGTGTTCCCTCTCTCGCTGTGTTTCTCGCTGTCAAATAAATAAAATCTTTAAAAAAAAAAAAAAAAAAGGAAAGCTGTTGAAGGTGAATAGTGAAAATATTAAATACATTCTTTTATTTCATCATTAAAAATATTTATTGAATCCCCATTTTATATTGCATGGAGCAGTGGGTGTGGTGCATAAACAAGGAATCTTGGAACACTGAAAAAATAAATTTAAAAAAAAGAATCCCCATTTTATAGCAGGCACCATGTTACACTTTTGAGACCCAATAATAAGCAAGGTAGACGTTGTTCTACCTTTAAGTAAAGCTTGTTGATTTAAATTCTGGTGTGTGGGAGGGGAGTGGAATAGAAAATAAACAGATTATTGTGTCTAATAGTGAAATCTGCCAAGTAAATACACAGAATGATATTCTAAGCTGAATGGGATGGGGACCCTACTTTAGATAAGGTGATCAGAAAAAACCTCTGTAACAAAATGACACTTGATATGAAACACGAGGATACAGAGCCAGTCAGTAAAACAGTATTCTAGGCAGAGGGAATAGCAAGTGCAAAGGCCCCAAGAAAGGAAAAAAACTTGGCATGTTTGAGAAGACAAAAAAAAGGGAGAAAGGAAGAGAACAAGGACAGAAGTAGCCAGAGGTTGTGGAGGTTTTCAGGAACTAGATCATACAATGTTGTAGGCCTTGTGTAGGGGTTTGGAGTTTGTTCTAAGTTACAGAAAAGTGAAGAGTAGTATCCCATTTGTGTAATAGTGTGAGTCATAAGGATGCATATAGGATTTTCAGAAGGCTCTAAAGGCATGATTTGTTACCCATGGTTACCTCTGAATAGTAGAAATAGGGATTGAGAGAGTAGGACAGAAAAGATTTTACCTTATACCTTTCATTACTGAATATTTTACCTTGAACATATATTACTTTTCAAATCAAGTAAACTAGTAGATGTATATTTTAAAAGTTTTTATGAATTATTTGTAAAAAATATGAACCAGAGGTGCACAAAGGAGAAATACAATAAACCTATGAAAAGATAATCAGCCCTACTAGTGATCAGAAAAAAATACAATTCAGATTTCCACCTCCCAGATACTGGAAAAGACAAATATATCCTTAGTATTCAGTTCCACTAAGGGATAGGGAAATAGATGCTTTTGTGTGCTTCTGGCATTAATGTGTATTGATTTAGACTTTCTAGAGGGCAGTTTGACAATTATATTACAAAAACTCTGAAAAATACCTATCTTAATATTCATTAACTTTTTCTAGAAACGTATCCTCAAAAAGTAAATCAGAAATTTTAAAGTCCAATGATACAGATATAAGATCATTCATCATTTACAGCACTGTTTATAATAGTGAATAATTAGGCCCTATTAATAGCCATCAATAGAAGATTATTTAAATTATATATTCCATTGAAGATAGCCATTAAAATTTATGGTACAGTTATGTATTTATTGATGCATCAGGATGTTTACAGAATATTATTTAGTAAAACATGTAAGTTAGAATATTGTAATAGGATTTCCTTTTTTTTTTTTTTTTTTACTCAATAGGCTTACATGTATAAGTGTATGTATAGAGAACTCCTAGAAAGATTTACGCAAAAATGTTAATAGTAACTTTTGTTGTGCATTAGGGCTTTTAACATTTTAATATTTTGTAATGATTAATTATAATGTTAATTTTCCAGTGAGGAAACAAATGTAGCCTTAAAAAAAGGAAAAATGGAGAATATTAGTAATCTAGAAAAGGTTATATATTTATGCATATAATATAAATAGTTATAAAATACAATTAAAATATTGATTGGATCTCAAGTAACTGATCTTCTTAATCCTTTCACTTTTGTAGGACTGGAAGAAATTGCAAAAGAAAGAGAAAAACTGAAAAAGGCAGAAAGTATCCAGATCAAAGAAGAAATATTTGAGACTTCTGAAGATACTTTAAATTGTTCAAATCCAGATCATTGTGAGCAAAAAGAAGATCCTAAAGAAAAAGATAACACAAATCTGTTTCTTCAGAAACCTGGCTCTTTTTCAAAATTAAGCAAGCTTTTAGAAGTAGCTAAGATGCCTCCTGAGTCAGATGTGATGACCCCCAAACCAAATAATAGTGCAAACGGGTGTACATTGTCTTATCAAAACAGTGGAAAACATTCATTGGGCAGCATTCAATCAACAGCATCCCAAAGCAACATGGAAAAGACAGACTCTAATAATCTGTTCAATACCAGTTCAAGTGCTCCAGGGAAGTTCTATAGCCCTCTACCCAATGACCAGTTGTTAAAAACACTGACGGAAAAGAATAGACAGTGGTTCAGCCTTTTGCCAAGAACCCCTTGTGATGACACTTCACTTACCCACGCTGATGTATCAGCTGCTTCCGTAGTGACTCCCCAGTCTCAGCCACCATCTACGTCCCCCTCACCTGCCCCCGCTCCCCTTCTGGGATCATCTTCTGCTCAGAATCCTGTGGGCCTCAATCCGTTTGCTGTATCACCTCTTCAGGTTTGTAGTGCTCATTGTAACTCATTTCTATATTGCTTTATTTAATCTCTGACTCCATGAAGATTCTTGCTCTGGGGAATCAGTTGGATATTTGTATTATCCTTGCCACAGTCTGAGAACTGGAAAGAGTCACAATTGCTATTACAAAGCTTCATTACAACTGCTATGCCTTTCCTTTCCTAGTTTAAGGCAAAGGCTTCTTGAGTTACCCTTTTTTTCCCCCAGAATTTAAAAAATAATTTCGGGTGCTAAACATTTTTCCTAACTTTTTAGACTGTTCTACTTTTAAAATATTTTGGTTTTTTATAGATGAAAAGTGGAGTATCTATGATGGGACTCCAGTTCTGTGGATGGCCCACTGGCGTCCTTGCTTCTAATATGCCATTTACATCACCTTTACCTAGTCTGGGATCAGGTTTGGGATTATCCGAAGGAAATGGTAATTCATTCTTGAGTCCCAATGTTGCTTCAAGTAAAAGTGAATCTCCAGTGCCACAGAATGAAAAAGTCTCTTCAACTCAACCTGCAGCTGTTGAAGTAGCAAAACCAGTAGATTTTCCTAGTCCAAAACCTATTCCAGAAGGTAGGTACATTGAGATAGTTTTTAGCCACTTACTTTATTTCATTGTTAACAGAGTCCTCTAACTGAGTCTCTGATGGTTATATATGTAGTTATAAATCTTTTGATTTGTTTTGTGCCATTAATTCATATTCAAGATTTGTAAAAGGTGTACATATTTATCTTGACTTAGAAATGCAATTTGGCTGGTGGAGAATTATTGACCCAGAGGACCTAAAAGCTTTGCTCAAAGTGCTGCATCTCAGAGGAATAAGAGAAAAGGCATTACAGAAACAAATTCAGAAGCACTTGGATTATATTACTCAAGCCTGCATCAAGAATAAGGATGGTATGTACCTAAAAGAGATTTCTGCTCTCTTGCTTACTTATGAAAATTAATTCTGTTTCCTTAAAATTATTTTAGTTTGTCTTAATTACCGATAGGCATTTTTTCCTATTTTGCTCAAAAAATAGTAACTATTTACATTTCTTAAATTGACATTACTTTCTTACATTTTTTTTTTATAACATGCAGACATATTGTGTTCTTAAAAAAGAATATTCCTGGGGTGCCTGGGTGGCTCAGTTGGTTAAGCAACTGCCTTCGGCTCAGGTCACGATGGATCGAGCCTCAAATCACGCTCCTTGCTCAGCAGGGAGTCTGCTTCTCCCTCTCCCTCTGCCTGCTGCTCCCTGTGCTTGTGTGCGCGCGCGCTCTCTCTCTCTCTCATTCTCTCTCTCTGTCAAATAAATAAAAATAAAATCTTAAAAAAAAGAATATTCCTACTTTTAAAAGTAAGCTGCCTGCATAAGTGCACTTGGGTCTGTTACGTTACATGCACATGTTACCCCTGGACTTTTATTTACTTTCTGAGAGAAATCATTGGGGAATAAAGTGGATTTAAAAATTAATTTCTTTTCAAATGTAGTTGCTATTATTGAATTAAATGAAAATGAAGAAAACCAGGTAACTCGAGATATTGTGGAGAACTGGTCAGTAGAAGATCAAGCAATGGAAATGGATTTGAGTATTCTTCAACAGGTGGAAGATCTAGAAAGGAGAGTTGCATCAGCAAGTTTGCAAGTGAAGGTAAAATTGACTTGGAGTAAAATCTGTTTTTAGGATAATGGAAGGTAACTAATATTTATTATATGTCTGACATTTGCCAGTTCCTATGTTAAATATCTTTATTTTATCTCATTTAATCCTCGTCAGGAAATAATTTTCCTCATCTTAAGGTAAGGAAAAAGGCTCAGAGTAAGTAACCTGCCAGTGGTCTTATAGTAAGTGGCTAAATGTGGGTTCAGATCAAATCAGTCTAACTCCAGTACCCATGTTCTTTTTACTAAATCTTGCTGCCTCCTTAATGACAACAGAAACTATCATTTCTGGTATGCAGTTTGTTTGTTTTTTTTAATTTTCCAAGACCATTTTTTTTATTTTTAATTAATTTTTATTAACATATAATGTATTATTTGCCCCAGGGTACATGTCTGTGAATCGTCAGGCTTACACATTTCACAGCACTTAACAGCACATACCCTCCCCAGTGTCCACAACCCAGCCACCCTATCCCTACCCACCCACACCCTCCCCCTGGCCACCCTTAGTTCGTTTCGTGCGTCTAGGAGTCTCTTATGGTTTGTCTCCCTCCCCATCCCTTCCTGTTTCATTTCTCTCCCCCACCCCCCCAAACTCCCGCCTGGCCTCTCAAATTCTTCATATCAGAGAGATCATGTGATAATTGTCTTTCTCTGACTGACTTATTTTGCTTAGCATAATACCCTCCAGTTCCATCCACGTCGTTGCAAATGGCCAGATTTTGTTTCTCTTGATGGCTGCATAGTATTCCATTGTATATATATATATACCACCTCTTCTTTATCCATTCATCTGTTGATGGTAGGCAGTTCTTTACCACAAGCAGAGTTTCATAGTTTCACCCGTGATAATGCAATGCTCTACTAAACTCCGACTACTGTGTTTCGTGTAGGTCTGGGAAGCACCTCTACAACAAACCATGTTGTATGTCAGGCTTTTACTCTATATAATTTAAAATGGGAGAATATAGATATATCTGATATGTGTTATATTATGATACACACACACCCTACATATATATGTAAAGTTTTAATTTATGTACTTATATACTGGGCATTACCGTTGTCACAAACAATGATCAGAACTGGCTTCCAATGGGAAGGCAAAAGAAAGGAGAGCTTTACCTTTGTGCAAGACTTTTTGGTTTTATAAATAGGAGTATAAAGTCTTCTCAATTGATAATAAGGTGACATCTCTGAGAATAAATGGATTGATGGTGAATAAGCATGAGACAAACACCTGAAAAGGTTTAGAAGATGTGGTTTCCATGTAATTTGATTTCATATTTCACATTTTATCCAGAATGAGAAACTTATGCTATAATACTATCCTATCCAATGATTAAAATATTTCTTCAAAATTACTTTAATGCTGGTATTTGGAAATTTTCAGAGATTTCCAAAAAATATCATTTTCCAGAGCTAATAAAATATCCATTTCTTGCCACAAACATAATTACCAACTTTGGGAAGTTTATCATTTGCTGAAACTATTATACTAGGCAACTATACAGATCTTTTTCCTGGTGCAATATGAAAATGCCTCATTTATCTGGCATCTTCAACAAGTGAACTCTTCTACACAAATTAATTTTCTGGAAAAATAACAATTGTTCCATTTAGTGCTACAATTTTTTGACGTGTTTGTTGGATCACTTATGTTATATATTACACTGCCTTCTTAAAATCAAGAATAATGAGTTTGATTTAAATTATCTTGGTGACACAGTATTTTCAGTATGAAGACCAATGATTAGATAATGATTAAGTTATTTATGTGCTTGTGAAGAGTTTGCCCCTTCGTTAAATTATCCTATTGTGCTTTGCTTTTTAAACTATGACATCTGCTTTCTATAATCTTTTTTTTCTCATGGTCAGTTGTTATTATTTGCTGGTTTTAATTTGATTGGTTCTGTTAGCTCTGTTTTCCTCCAACTTCCTTCCCCTTTACCCCCATCTAACCTGCCAATTCTGACTGGCTATTGGTTGGAAAAGCATATCATCACACTTTTCAAGTTACATGTAAAGTCAGAGCATGGGCCTGAAACATTTTCCTAGAGTTAATACTACTTAAGTTTTGGTGAATGACCTTATCATATTACTGTCTGCTTAGATGTTTTTGACTGTGTTCTCAGTAGCTAAGTGGAATTTTGTTTAAGTGGTATGTAGTATCCCTTTCAAACTGTAAGAATGAGGCCGTTTGATATGACTTGTACCTGATGCACTTATGCATACTATTTATAATTTCATACTTATTTCCTAAATATAAATGTTCTACTGAATTAGTAAGAAAGAATTGATCCCAATATACAAGACAAAATAATTATCACTAAAGAGGTTTAATAAAAAGCATAATGGTCATTTTGTTTCTTATTTACCAAGTACCTATTCCACATCAGGCAGTGAACATCACAAAATTGGATACAAGGTAGTTTCTGCCCTCAGAAAGCTTGTCATATGATATGGAGATAAGACATGTGTACATCTCTGTAGACTCTAGTAACTGATCGCAAACAAGTACAGAATTATGCATGAATTTCGAAAAAGAATACATGACTTCT
This sequence comes from Procyon lotor, assembly GCA_028646535.1. NCBI lineage: Eukaryota > Metazoa > Chordata > Mammalia > Carnivora > Procyonidae > Procyon > Procyon lotor. The sequence goes on from CM053605.1 coordinate 61,767,664, forward strand.
AGTGAGGAGATATGAGAAAAATCAGGGAAGATTTCATGGAGAAGTCGAGATGGAATTTGAGAAGGTGATGAAGGCTTTGACCGTCAGAGAACAGAGAATGCCATACTAGAAAAAGCAAACAGCCTGAGTGGAGCACCAGGAACAGGGAGCTCAAAACATATTTGTGGAGTGGCAAGTCATGGAATTTGACTGCAGAGTAGGATACAGAAATGGGAGCATGCGAGAAAGAGGTAGATTGAGGTACTTGAATGTCATGATAAAAATATGGGCTTTGTTAAGTAGTAGGGAGTCTTTGAAGGATTTAGAGCTGGAGGATTGATATAAGCAAGCTGAGTTGTAGGATCATTTATTTATTCAATCAACATATATACATATTGAGTGCCATCTGTTTGCCCTACTCTGCTGGAGATAAAATGACCAAAAGCAGACATGGCCCTTGCCCTCATGGAATTTAGAGGTAGAAAAATATTCATCTGGGGCACCTGGGTGGCTCAGTGGGTTGGGGCCTCTGCCTTCGGCTTGAGTCATGATCTCAGGGTCCTGGGATCAAGTCCCGCATCGGGCTCTCTGCTCAGCGGGGAGCCTGCTTCCCTCCCTCTCTGGGCCTGTCTCTCTGCACTTGTGATTTCTCTCTCTGTCAAGTAAATAAATAAAATCTTTAAAAAAAAATGTTCATCAAATAATCATAGTAGTGTAAAGTTGTGGTAACCACAACTTTACATGGAGTATTATGTGGTTCTATTGAGAACCTGTAACAGGGAGATTTAACCTCTGAAAGGAGATCAAGGATGGATTTCCTGAGGAAGTAAATTTTAACATGAGAGCTACAGGATGAGTAGAGTTAAGTAGGTGAAGAGGAACAGGGGAAAAGCCATATAGACAAATGTAACAGCTTAGGCAAAGCTCTTGTGGCTGAAGGAAAAATGGTAAGTATAGAAGAGTGGTGGAAGGAGTGAAAATGGAAAGGAAGAGCAAAGTTCAGAGACTACCGAGATTTCATGGGTGTTCAGCGTGTTCTGGCAGATATCCAGCTCACTTTTGGGGAGAGGTTGCAACAGGATCTCCTACCTCTCCACCATCTTGCCTCCTCCTCCCTAGGAGGGCACGTATTGCATGGAGCACTGGGTGTGGTGCATGAACAAAAAATCTTGTAACACTGAAAAAATAAAATAAATATATTTGGGGGGAAAAAGATGCAGAGACTACCGAGAAATTTCCATTTAACTGGTCCCATGAAATGAATAAGTATTTATTCATTCTCAAGTCCTTCTGAATACTTTACTGATTTTCATTATACCTTTCCTGATATCAAAATTATTAAATTTTCTTCTTCAAACTTTTCTTACAACTGTTTCTTTTAATTTTCTGTTCTTGTTTCTACCTAGCATTAGGAAACAAAAGGTAAAAACTTTCAGTAAAGATCCTTGAGATCTGCTGGTGTCTGCTGCTGTATTTTAAGTACAGGTAATTCACCCATCAGGCATTTCAAGAGGAAACCATAATAACATTATTCTCTTGATATATAGGGTTGGATGTGTCCAGAGCCTGCATCAGAAAGGGAGGACTTGGTATATTTTGAACATAAGTCATTTTCTAAATTGTGCAAGGAGCATGATGGAGAATTTACTGGCGAAGAAGAAAGCAGTGCACATGCACTAGAACGGAAGAGTGACAACCCCCTAGATATAGCTGTAACCAGGCTGGCTGATTTGGAGCGGAACATTGAGAGAAGGTATCTGAAGAGCCCCTTAAGTACCACCATTCAGATCAAACTGGATAATGTGGGCACAGTTACTGTCCCTGCTCCTGCACCATCCATTAGTGGTGATGGTGACGGGTAGGTTATTGAGATTAACTTGAAAAATTATTGTGCTTCTTTGCTAATTGGAGCCTATTTTCTATTGCCTGTTATCTATGTATCTTCTTGTATGTCTGTGATCCATAATGGATCATGCTATTTGCATGGTGCTTTGTAAAAACATTTTTTTTTTGTTATGTGCGTTGATAATCCTGCAAAGTGATCTTACATTTACCTGGTTGTTGACTAAGCTTTGAGGCACGTAGCCACAGTCTGTGCACTACATCAAATTTAGTTGCTTAAACCTTATTCTTATTGGCTGTTCCATGTTTTTGTCATTGCTTGGCTTTCAGTGTGATGATTGTTTCACATTCGGTGACCATAAATGTGGATATGACCTACTTAATTTTTCTATATTTCAATGCAGAATTGAAGAGGATATTGCTCCAGGGCTCAGGGTATGGAGAAGGGCATTATCAGAAGCTCGCAGTGCTGCACAGGTAGCTCTGTGCATTCAGCAGTTACAGAAATCAATAGCATGGGAAAAATCAATTATGAAAGTTGTAAGTGTTTTCATTTAAGAAATACTATAACTAATTTACCTTGTCCTGTTTTTCCCAACCTCTAAGTCTTTCTTAATTAATACATTACTTATTGTCAAAATAATGTATGCTTTACTTGCGAGTTTAATTCTTAAATACTGTATCAGTTTGATTCTTTTCTCCTTATTTTGAGCTTTTTGAAGGAACCTACCAAATATGTCTTCTCTTCTTTTTTAAAAATCTTGATTCTCATTCCGTTGAATATTGTTTATAACTCTGACTGAAGTTGTTTTCTATATTCTGTTAACATAATAGTTGTTCATCTAAATATTTTGAAGACCCTTTCACTCTTGTAAACATTCCAGTTGCTAACATTATCTGCTACAGATAGATGTTCACTGCATTCTTAAAATGTCTTTATATTTCTATTAAATTTCTTTTCTTTTTTTGTAATGCTAAGAAATACCTAGATAAGTAAATACAAAATAAGCAGATAGCTCTTAGTTTGTGTACTTGATATCATGTATATGGCATCAGAAGTAGCTGACCTGAAGAGTAAGTCTTTTATTTTTTTTTCCCTCTAACAATTAAAACTGGTTTTTCACCTTCTTTGCTCAAGCCCAAATAGCTCTCATCATGTAGTAGCCTTTACCTTGTACTAGGCACCAAATAGTCTATATTCAAAAATAAAAGCTATAGTCCATATATCTTCCAGAGAGTCATTTTAAATCATGTTCATGTCCCTCTTGTCTCTTATATATCAGATATAGAAATATTTATTATATGTGAACTTTTATGAATTACTTTGACATTTGCTTTTGAGTTACAGATTAGCTGTAAAATTGAAACATTTGAGATTGGTTTTTATGAATGACTGAGAGTAAATTTCCTTTACTTAAAATAGTCATTCCCCAAAGAAAAGAAGTGATCCTTGAATAAATTAACCTTCTTTTATTTTTACCTCTAAGTTTAGACTACTCAATACCTTACTCATTCTTACAAAAATTTTTATTTCTTCTGTGGTTTTCCCCTTCTTCATATAAAATATCCATGGAATAATGAATATGCAATTTTCACAGTCTGCTCAAATTTAGGTCTTTTCCAATCCACATTATAATTTGCTATAAGATTGAAGGTATGTTCTGTTCATCTGGTAGCATTTTTACCAGGTAAAAAGAATTTTTCTTCTAAAACTTATTAATTAAACCAGTTTTAAGTTCACCTTGGAGAAATATACCTCGTGCAATCTAGACTTTAATGATCAAAAGAGATGGAATTCTACATCAAAATGAAACTGGAACAGTTCTTCTTCTCATATGCACCAAAATAGTCATCATGATAGGGTCAGTTTTGTCATAAGAAACCCAAAATTTGTACCAAAATCTGCCTTTACATCAGAATACTTAATTTCTGCAGGCAAAAGCTTTCTTTCATTTCTGGCAAATTCATAAGTCTTTTTCATGTTATTAATATACATTTGTCACTATTTAACTTCATCTCGTAATTTTCATTTTTAATATTTAATAGAACATTATTTGCTATGAAACTATTTTGAAAAGAAGGCATAGTTTCATAATCAAAGGTCAGTGAGCACTTTTTAACCTTTAACTAGAAATGTAATTTGCCTCCAATAATCCTCATAACAAGTCCTAACAGAATGTTAAAGTACTCAATACCTTTAGAAATACCCTCTTTGCCAGAGGCTAGGCTTTTCGTGGAAAGAAGGAGCTGTCCTAATTTACCTCCAGATAATACTCTGCCCACAGTGTGCTTCATATTGTTGTTAATGTTAAACATAGGCAACATCCACAGTTTTATGCTCTACATTTGCTCTAATATGTTATGAGCTATTGCTGTGACTCTTCGAAAGTGTTATGAGCTTGATACCTGTCACCCTTTTTTAATAAGTATCAGAAAAGAATTTTATTTTTAAACCATAAATGTGTGATGTCAGAGAGACTTTATAGTATTTCTAGTTATCTCTTATAAAAATGGAATTTACTTAATGTTCATGAAACTGATTTTTAACTTTTATTGTCATAGGGACTTAATTATAACCTTCTAAATATTATGTCTCAATATTTTTACAATACAAGTTTTAAAGAAATAACTTAAATTTGGAGAAATAATACCATATTAAGGTATTTAATGATGTGGTATAAGGAAAGATCAGAAAATACTTACTGTTAGAATGGTAAACTCTGCTGCTTTTGCTCTTAGTATACATGACAATTTTAGTATTATGTATATTACATATACTTGACAGATATTTAAGCTGAATAGAATCAATAAGATTTTTAAGCTGTCATTAATGTACATATTGAGTTATATAAGACTATCTTAGACTTTCCCAGATTAAGCTTTAATGTTGTAATGAAAGTTTTAACAGTTAGGTTTGAACAGTTATGCTATTTTGTTTTTAAGAGTAAAAATATATGACTTTCAATTAGTGTAAGTGATTTACAGTTTAAATGTTTTTATTTTTCAAAATATTGATTACAAGTCATTCTCTACTGTGACAGTTTAAGCTAAACATCAAAACACAGGGTTAGTATTGACCATTTTTTAAAGCTATCTTGAAAGTTTTTCTTTTCTAACTTTGCTTCTTTCCTTTTGTGAAACTAGTTATACAGGGTATATGTGCATGGGGGGAGGGATCTCCTTATAGATTTTAAGGTTCTTAATGACATTAGAAACTTTTTCACAGAGAAGAAATAATTTTATTTTTAGTTTTACAAAATAAGTTATGACTAATTAAATTTTTAAATTTAATTTATTATTACCAGTTTTTTTCTCCTTAGAAATCATTTTGTAGCATCCATTTTCTGCACTGGTGACACTTGTTTAATTTGGGTTGAATTCCAGAGTTTCTTGGTTTGGACACCTTTTTAAAATCAATCTCAAAAAGTAGATGGATAAGTTAGCCAAAATATAGGGTCATCTTTTTACTGTTGTATATAATTTTGATACTAATACAAGTTTCCTAATTTGATCTTAAAAATTACTCTAACTGTTACTTATTTTTTTCTCAGGATATCATGAGGATGCTAAGATAAGCAAAAGATGAAATACCTTAAAAAATTAAAACACCATGTATTAAAGCTACTCATTGCTTTATGTGCTCTAATGTCACGTTAATGATTTCATATGTTAATGTGTACATGCTTCTGAAGTGTGTGCAGGCATTCAACCTCTAGCTTTGTTCTTTGCAGTCTACCTGAAATGTGCATTTTCCCCAATTGAACTGCTCACCCCGTCATGTGGTCCATATCTGTGTAATGAGAGATACATAGATGTGTATGGCTACTGTATATTTGTTAGCAAGCGGAATGTTTGTTACTAATATAATTTAGGAATTATGCTGTGTTTAATATCCCAATAACTATTCTTCACAGCAGAGAGCTAATTTTAAGTGATTTCTCATGTATTATAGTACTGCCAGATCTGTCGGAAGGGAGATAATGAAGAACTGCTTCTCCTTTGTGATGGCTGTGACAAAGGCTGTCACACATACTGCCATAGACCCAAGATCACCACTATACCAGATGGGGACTGGTTTTGCCCAGCTTGCATTGCTAAGGTGAGACTCAGTTAACACTAAACTTTTTAATTGCCAGATCAAAATGCAGAGCCATATGGGGATTTTTTAAAGATGTAATTCACAGGCCATAAAAATCACCTTTTTAAAGTGTACGGCTCAGTGGTTTTACAATATTCACAAAGTTGTACCACCATCACCACTATTTAATTCCACAACAAAAAGTCGTTCTACCATTATCTGTCACTCCACATTCCCTGTCTCCCTTTAGCTTTTGGCAACCATTAGTCTACTTTCTGTCTCAATGGAATTGCCTGGCAATGGCAAAACAATTGCCAGTTTTTACATATAAATCGAATCATACAATATGCTGCCTTTTGTGTCTGACTTCTTTCACCTAGCACAGTATTTTCAGGGTTCATTCATGTTCTAGCATGTATTAGTCCTTCCTTTTTATAGTCAAATGATATTCCATTCTTCGGATATAACACATTTTGTTTATCCATTCTTCAGTTTATAGACATTTGGGTTGTCTCCATATTTTGGCTATTAAGAGTAATGCTGCTGTGAAACATTCATATATAAGTTTTCATATGAATAAATGTTTTCACTCATCTTGGGTAAATACCTAGGAGTTAAATTGCTAGACAGATGGTAATAAGCATATATATTTTAAGTCACTTTCTGGTCACTTTTAAATTAGAAACCTGTGGACACTCATACTGATTGATTAAAGAGAAGCACTATGATAATAGCTTTAGGAAGTAAGGAGTAAGAAGTGTGAAAGGGTCAGCATGTGAGGAGGGCCAGAGTCTTTGTTAGGTGCTTCCTAAGTCAGTTACTCCCTTCCATGTTTAATCTCTTGGCCAGTAACTACCGTTAATCATTACCAGTAACTGCCATGTCTCCATGAACTAAATTCCAAACATCCCTCTATTCACTGCCTCCTTTCTTTCGGTCTACCCCCTTTCACACTCTTAACTCCAACAATTCTTTGACCTCTAGTCCATTTATCTGAAGACCTTCTCACTGTCCCTTTCCCCTTTCATGTCCTCTCTTTCCTCCTAACTTTGCTTGTAATGTGTGAACATTTCATTATCATAATTATTGCATCCACTTTTATTCCCTTACCCTCTCTCTCACTTGGGAAAACCATCATTCTGATTAACCCAACTCTTGACTTCCTGGCACCTATACTTTTATATCTGAATGTGGTTGGAGAAAATACCCAGCCCTTTAAATTCAAGGCATTAAGATGGCCTTTAATGGTGCCTGACGATTTACCTCCAACTCTGTCTCCATCCTTATTCTCAGCCAATGGACCTTACTCCCATTTCCCTGTGAAAATAGAAGGCACCAGAAGAAAATATTACAAGAATTTGCCACCACATGCACAATCTTTCCTGTGTCTGTGCTCACATACTCTACCTTCCCTCCTATGAACTGCTAGTGGCTCTGACAAACTCAGTTCCCCACTTATGCCTCAGAACCCACCCCCTCTCACCTTCTTAGGAGTATGATTCCAACAGTTCTCTCTTCTCCTACACCATCTATGTTTCTTTCTCCCCTGGGTTCTTCATGCTACTAACATGCTACTATTCCTTCCATCTTGAGAGAACTAAATAAACAAAAAAACCTTTTTTGGGCTCACTTCTTCCTTGATGCACCTCCCACATAAGTTTTCTGTTCTAGTTCTCTGATTTTTCTCCTCCAAATCACTCTTGAACTCACTCCAGTCAGATTTTCACCACCATAAATTCTCCAAAATTGCTCTTATGATGACCACAAATGACTTCTACATTGTTTAATTCAGTGATCAGTACCTAGGTCTCATCTAACCTATTAGAAAACCCTGTTTCCACTTGACTTCTAGGTTGTCTTCCTACCTTTGCTCTTTTTCAGTTCCTTTGCTGTTTTCTCTTATCTCCCTGATCTCTAACATGGGAGCACTTTCTTAGCTTCAGGGTTATCTGTAAAAATGGGATAGAATCTAATTCATAGAGTTTTGTTTTGTTTTTTTAAGATTTTATTTATTAGAGGGAGCACGCTTGCACATGTGCAAGAAGGGGAAGGTCCAAGGGTGGAGAGAAAGAATCTCAAGCAGGCTTCTCGCTAAGCACCGAGCCCAACTCAGGGCTAACTCCCGTGATCCTGAGATCATGACCTGAGCTGAAATCAAGAGTTGGACGCTCAACTGACTAAGCTACCAGCCGCCCCTAAATTGTAGAGATTTTTGAAGATCGAATATGGTTGTGTGTGTGAGAGTTTTTATGACTTCAAAGTTCTGTGACATGTATATATTAATACTTTATATTTTATTTACATTTTATAATATATTTTATAATTTTATTTTTATATTCTATGTTTTATAAAATAGCAGAGGGTTCCTATGGCATTATATTCACCAATAATCACTTTTTAATTTTTCATTACTTGGTTCTTTTGTCATATCTAACTCAGTAATAATTTTCACTGGTTGTATGTAAATTATCTTTTAGCTTCTTAACTGTCAAGTTATAGAAATTCCCTCAAATGCTTTGTTAATTACTAACAAATTGGTATGTTAATTCTTGAGTTATTATCTGGTAGACTATAGGAGGTTTTGTTTTCAGTCAATTTGCTTAAAATAGAATTTTGGCTATCTATCATCCAAGGAGTGGACTAGGAGATGTAGGATCTATGATCTAATCCAAGTGCTTTATGTAGTGCAGATTTCTAAGCCTCTGCCCTCTGTTTTTTAAATGTAGTGAATTAGATATTGTTTCTTATAGCAATAAAAAATACATTAAACATTTAGAGGTAATGTTTTTAAACTGTCTTTTCAGTTAATTCAGTTTTTATAAGTATTTATACTATATTGCTCTCAAATGGCCATTTATGCATATATCATTATAAGTATTTTTACTTTGTGTATATGTATGTGCAGGCCAATATATATACATGCACTTTATTATATTTATATTTTTTAAATTTATAGATGTATTTGTTTTTATATTTATCTCACAGGATCACAGAATTAAAAGACATGTGTATATGTGTATGGATATATATTTATCTATACACATACACATATTTATACACAGTCATAGACACATACATATGAGTTTTCAAACTCCAGTACCTGTAAAAGCCAGGCAAAAACACAAAAGAGTTGGGACTGTGGCAAATAGGAAAGTCATACCCGAATTTAAATATAACAGTCATTACTCAGTTCCAGCCAGTTGTTGTGATGTAGACATGTGAGCCCAATGTTCCAGGATCTACTAGCATTTCAAGATTATGGATTTTTATGCTTATCCTCCCAAATGTTCAGTGTTGGCAACAAACTCAAGACTTTTTACAAGTATTTTATGAGCCAAACAGCAACACATTCTGTGGGCTATTTACAGCCTGTAAGCCACCAAGTCACAAACTTCTGATATATAAATATACAAACAACAAAATTGTGCCCTTGTATGAGTGATCTGCTGATCTGCTTTAGACATACTGAAGTTCTTTTTGAATTTGGGTTACAATAGGAGAGAGAAAAAGGGTAGGGAGTGGGGCATCTCTGCCCCAGAACAAAGTAAATCAGATAACAGAGTAACTGTATAAAAACTTGCATTTATGAGTGCCTAGGTGGCTCAGTTGGTTAAGCAGTTTAGCGTCTGCTCTGGTCATGATCTCCAGGTCCTGGGATCGAGCCCCGTGTGTGGGCAGGGAGAGTCTGCTTCTGTCTCTCTTTCTTTCCCTCTACTCCTCTCCCCTGCTCTTGTTTTCTCTCTTTCTCTCTCTCTCTCAGATAAATAGATAAAATCTTAAAAAGAAAGAAAGAAAGAAAGAAAGAAAGAAAGAAAGAAAGAAAGAAAGAAAGAAAGAAAGAAAGAAAGAAAGAAAGAAAGCTTTCTTTTACAAGTATGTGAATATGGGGTCAACTGGCTGGCTCAGTCAGTGGAGCATGTGACTCTTGATCTTGGCTTTGTGAGTTCGAGCCCCATGGTAGATGTAGAGATTACTTAAAAAATAAGTCTTAAAAAAAAAGAATGAGTATGTATACGGTGGAATGAGACAAGCTGATAAAGATTATTTAGCAAAGAAATATATAAACTTCAGTGTTTTTTTTGAAATACAAAGTTCTTTTGATTCTGTAATTTAAATTTCATGTTTCCTGCTATAGTTATTGGAGCATAAGGATAAACATGGAGGACATTGGGAGAAAGAAAGGAAGGGTGAATTGGGGGAAATCGGAGGGGGAGATGAACCAAGAGAGACTGTGAAATCTGAGCAACAAACTGAGGATTTTGGAGGGAAGGGGGGTGGGGGGTTGGTTGAGCCTGGTGGTGGGTATTGAGGAGGGCATGTATTGCATGGAGCACTGGATGTGGTGCATAAACAAATGAATCTTAGAACACTGAAAAAATAAAATTAATTAAAAAAAAAAGAAAATGATTCCAAGTAATAACTTAGTTCCCATAAGGAACTAGAAGTTTTGGCCTCTTGTTCATGAAATTTTATTTTTTTTAAGTAATATAATTATTCAATCTAATTTAATTTAATCTTCATTAAGTGGAGTTTTTCATCATTATATTAACCATTCTTTCTCTTTTTTTATGATTTCAGGATGATAGAAGTTTAGTGTAATATGAAATCTCATAGTATCAGATATTCATGAATAAAAATAAACTAAATGGAAAAGAGACTTAGTAAAACATTTTAATTAGTTAGTGACAAGGGGTAGTGATTCTTTGATATGATATAGGAAAGGTATTAGATTTATAATTTGTTTTATTATTTCAGGCAATTAAAATATCTCCTTAACTATACTTTTAGCATCCCAATAAAAAAAAATACTTTTAATTGCTTATGGGCAATTATTTAAAAATATTACTAGAAAAGTTATGAAATCCTCAAAGAAATTACTATGAAATACTGCGAAGAAATCTTTTCAGCCAAATTTATTTCAAGAATACAGCCAGCTTTAGATTGTGGCTGGACTGAATATCTGACTCTACAGTCTTATTTTTTTTAACAGTCTACACGAGAGAAGAAATAATTTTTTTAAAGATGTATTTAGTTACTTTGGAGAGAGAGTGTGTGCGCACACACTTGCCAGGGGCGAGGGGCAGAGAGAGTCTTAGGCAGACTCCAGGCTGAGCCCACAGCCTCACATGGATGTGGAGCCAGTCACAGGGCTCGATCTCACAACCCAGAGACAATGACCAAGGGTCTGGTCTCAATTGACTGCACCACCCAGATGCCCAATGCATAGCTCTCTCCTGATTTATTATATTTATTGTAACATTAAACTCTCAAAATACAGACTTATTTCCCTATTTCTGAATGGGGGAGGAGTGCTCATTGTTATATTCGTGTGCTGACTGCAAGTTGTGTTACCTAAGGCTACACTGAGGTGTTTTTTTCCGTGTAACTTTAGAACTAGTGTGATCTTACCAGTTGTGCAGCTTATCTTTCTTATTTTACAGATAAGAAGATAGGGCCTCACAGAAATTTTTGTATGAATTCCATGGCTACTTACTGACAGAGCCATAGTTAGAATTCATATTCTTTAAATATGATCACTTTATACATCTTTATTGTTTTCCTCAAAAACAGACATCTCTCTCTCTCTGATTTCCCACCATTGCTTTGTTCACAACTGGGAACCACAATTTAGTGGAACTCTCATTTTATAGCAAAACTTTTTTTTCCTTTATCCAGTAGATTTAATCACTTACAGGACTTTCTTTATTTGACACAGTGAGCTATTTTTCATGTTTTAACATAGTTTTTAAATTACCTCTTCAATTGTCTTGTTAAGAAGCTCTATATTTAAAAAAAGAAAAAAAAAGCTCCGTATTTTTATTTTCACCTTTGTTCTTAATTGTGTTCTAAAAGATAGTCCTTTTGTCCTTTAAACTCATTTGGTTAGTGACCTAGAGCAAAGGGATACTGCTAAATTCTGTAGTACTGAAGATGACTTACCGTGAGATCAGCATCTTTAAGTTTTAGGAATTCTTATGATTTTCATGCTTTATTAGATTTTAACCTTATGTTACAGGAGAACAAATTCATAGATCTCTCTTAAAAATAAAATTATCAACTTTATAGATCAGAGATAATATTCTTTGTCCTATCAGACTTTCATAATTTAGAATATTTAGGAGGTCCGTAGATGGTTATCTTCTTATACCTCATTTACTTTTTTTTTTAAATTAAGGCAAGTGGTCAAACTCTGAAAGTCAAAAAACTTCACGTCAAAGGAAAAAAGACTAATGAGTCAAAAAAAGGCAAGAAAGTAACTTTAACAGGGGACACTGAAGATGAAGACTCTGCATCTACAAATAGTTCACTAAAAAGAGGAAACAAGGACCTGAAAAAAAGAAAAATGGAGGAAAACACTTCTGTTAACTTGTCAAAACAGGAAAGTTTTACTTCTGTTAAGAAACCTAAGAGAGATGACTCCAAAGACCTTGCTCTTTGCAGGTATTATTTCAGTTTGCATGTAAAATATACTTATAACATTTCATATTATTTGTTATAAACTTTCTACTATATTAAAGGTGACTTTTTGACAATTTATATAAATAGGAAAATGTAAAATCTATAGTATAAATAAATATATTCATCTTTTTAAATAAATTAATTTGTATTGTTTTTACTTGAAAGATTATAAAAATTAAGTTTTTAGTAAAAATAGGTAATTCTAAGGCACAGATACTGATTTCAAACATTTTTTTTTTTAAGTATGATCCTTACTGAAATGGAAACTCATGAGGATGCATGGCCTTTTCTACTTCCTGTAAACTTGAAACTTGTTCCTGGTTATAAGAAAGTTATTAAGAAGCCTATGGATTTTTCCACAATTAGAGAGAAATTAAGTAGTGGACAGTAAGTAAATAATTTCAGTTCAATATTTATTGAATGCCTAGTATGTGCTGGGTACTCTTCTAGTGAGCTAAAAATATATTAATTAAAGGACCTGCCTTTGGAGAGGGTGTGCATGTGTATGTGTGTATTTGGTGAAGATAGAATTGTTTGGAAGACAAGTCCATTGAAATTGTTTAGACAATTAAAAAGCAGTGTGATAAAGCTGCCTTTGACATTGGAAGGCCACCAAACCCAGCCTGAGAGGTAAAGAAAAGTCAGAGGGAAGCCTCCCAAAGTAAGTAAATAACATAAGCTGGAGTTTATATTGTATCAGTGAAATATTTATAATATCTCATGTGGATTTAACAAAAATTGACTGTAATCTTTTCAGATCACTACAATGTAGAGATAAAGGGTCATTGGAAATTTTAAATTAAATTAAAATTTAATTTTTAAAATATTTAATTTTTTTAAATATTAAAAGTTTTATTATGGGTTGTTGGAGAATACTAAAGATTTATTTATTAAAAATGGAAGAAAACTATTATTTTCTCCTCTCTACCATATTCTCTTTGTGATCCTACCTGAAGAGTAAAGTGACTTCCTGGCCACGGTTACTGATATTTGTTAGATAAAATTAAACTCCTACCAGAGTAGCAGCTGTTAACGGAGTTTACTTGGTTCTGAACAGTGGCCCATTTTGGAGCCCTCAAAATGAGACTGTTCACTTACAAAATAAGCTCACACAAAAGCATTCCACGTGTGAATGGCCAGGCACTATGAGCAGTACGCATTCTCTTCTTCATTCTCCTCTGCTTCTCTTATTCCTTATTACTGGTTTAGCCTAATGTACCTGTGACCATAACTTCGGTCCAAGTCACAAAAAATAATGGAGAAAGAAGGAAATTTACATTGAAAATATATCTATAAAAGAGATTTTAATTACATTATTATTGTTGTTATTGTGATTACCTTATAATGCAGTATATTATTTAGTTCCTCCTGGATGTTCTTTGGGTGAAAATCACTGTGCTCCTTTATTTATATTCAATTTATAAGAGTTGAGTAGAACTTAACTCGTAATGATCAGTGTCTGTCTCACATGTTTCAAAAGATTGTATTTTTGTTTTATTTTTAAAAAAATTACAGAAGGGACCTGCCCAAATTCAGAAAACATTTAAAACCATTAAAACTATTGATTCTAATGTGATCCAAAAAGCAGTAGCTCATGTCTAGATATGAACTAATTCTTTTGCTTTTTCTATCAAAACAATGAGATGTTTAGGTGGGTAGCATAATGGACTTTATAATCAACATGGCCAGGACAGACTTACACAGAAAGGCTTTACATATGTCTCTAGTTCCTGAATGGAGGATGAACCTAAACCTCAAAATCCCCAAAATAAACATGAACACAGAGCTTAGACACTAACATTTGTGTTCCCTTTTGAGAATGAGTCTTGGTGAATGGAGGAGGTCACAGCAGAGGCAAGCAGAGAGAGGGAAGCAGTCCTCTACCATCTTGTTTGTGATGCCAGTTCTGTGGGAAGCAAAATTTAGTAGATTCAAGCTCCTCTAATTTCAAGTTGTTTCATTAAACCCAAACTAATAAGCTAGAACCAAAACTCATAAACAGTATTTCAAACGTTTAAACTAGAAATGTATCAAATAGAGAGGAAGAAGCAGTTGCTTTAATGAATCTTCCTGGGTTCCATCAAGTGTGGGAGTAGTGTTTCTTTCACCTAGAATCTCACCTAGAATTCTGTCCTGGATTCTAGTTCCCCCAGCATTAATCATTAACCTTTTCCTATAGTAAGGAACAGTCTGAAGAGATAAATATTTCTCAAAGTAACTTTTAAATATTTTATAAAAATTATTCCCACACATGCTGTATGATTCCATTTATATCAAACTTCCAGAAAAGGCAAATCCATAGAGAAAGATAGACCAATTAGTGGTTGCCAGGGATGGGAAAGGGAAGAATGGGGAGCAACTCCTTAATGGATATAGGTTTCCTTTTGGGGCAATGGCAATGTTTTGCAAGTAGATAGAGGTGGTAATAGTAAAAGTTGTGAATGCACTAAATGCCACTGAATTTAAGTCCACCTTAAAATGTGTAACTTTATATTATGTGAATTTCCCCTCATTAAAAAGTAATAATAATTCCCAGAAGAACAGGAAAATGAGTGAGGTTACCTAAAGTCTGAATTAATTTTGTGAGCTCATTATAGATAGAGAAATGTTATTTTATTATTGCACATAGCAGAAGGAAGTGAGGAGTGGAAGACTATACAAAGTATCCCATCAAAGAAATAGTTCCACTTTTACCAGGGCTCGGAGTTTCAGTGTGTACTTCAAGGGTATTTCTAATACATAAATTATTTTTGTATTTAGCTTACCATACGTTAGAATTAATTTTAAAGAAAAAATCATTTAAATTTCTAACAGCTCTCTTTCGAAATGTATTGGGTTGGCTTGAAAGAAACCACTCCGTTTTTACAGTGAAAGATTAAGCCTATCCCACCAAAAAAGCGCTGAAATCACAGTGCTTTTTATGGAAAGGCAGGTCTTCCTGATGTTATCTCTGCTAAAGGGATAGAGCTTTTTTTTTTTTTTTTTTTTTTTTTTTGCTGGTTTTGGATTATCATACTCCAGTGCTTGAGCAAAAGAGCACATGTGAAGAGAGAAGAATGGAAATGGGAAATGGGGAAGAAATAACACAGAGCAATATATTCTGGGATTTATGTAAAGGCTACAGGGCAAGTGTAATATTTTTGGTGCACAGGAAACATTTCCATTACTTCTACTATAACTAGTTTTGAATGTGGACCACAGGCTACCACAACTGGTCAGAGGAACTAATAAACTAGTCAGGTGGGATGGTCCTGGGACAGCGCACTATGTACAGGCCAAACGGGAAATGGGATGTGGGGAAAATGCTAGTTAGTTGAAATACATCTTGATCTTCAGAGAAATGTGGTTTTTCCATTTAATGTTTTTAAATCCTGCGTGGTTCAGAAGATATTAAAAGATATCATGCACATGCAATTTTTTTAACGCTCATCTATAAGAGAGCATAATATGTTTTATATCAGTTTAAATGTAGTTATCCTAATCTTCTTTCTTTCAGTTTTACTTTTTCATTTTACCTTTTATTACCTCTTCATTTGTTTTTAAAACAAAGCCACCCTATAAAAACAACTTCTAAATCGTGTGTTTTCTTTCAGATATCCAAACCTTGAAACCTTTGCTGTAGATGTCAGGCTTGTTTTTGACAACTGTGAAACATTTAATGAAGATGATTCTGATATAGGCAGAGCTGGCCACAGTATGAGGAAGTATTTTGAAAAAAAGTGGACAGATATTTTCAAAGTGAGCTGAAGTTATAATAATCTTTTTTTTTTCCTTTTAAACAAGGACAAATGAGACCAGCAATGTGAACTGTATTTACATAAATGTGCAAGGCACATGCATACTGACTTTTTTTTCCTTAAAATAAGTATCACAAAAAAAATGTATCAGAAGAATGATACCATTTTTAAAGGCTTCACTCCTACAACAACCAAGGCCCTTGGTTATTGGTTTGTGTAATTTATCAGCTAATTTAGGTAGAACAGGGAAGCACACCCAAAGAATTTTCAAAGGAAAGGGTGTTATAGTGCAATAGCAATTAAAATATATCAAATCGCACTGAATATTCAACACCAGAGCTCTAATGTGGGAAATGGTTCTCCTTTCCCTCTCAATAAATATCTATTTTTCATTTTTTTACTTTGTAGTTTATTTTTTAGTGAATGTATTTAATTTTATGAATTATTTATGATTAAACCACATCCAGAATCTTCGTTTTCTGTGAAAAGGAAGAACTAGAAAATTGCTTTAAATCTTGAAAATACAACAAGGAATGTTTTAAAATATAAAACAAAGCCAAGTTAAACTGTTTACACTGATGTGCTATAAAAGCACCAAAAATAAACTTTACTGTAGAGTTACAAGTACATTTATATATATATATACATATCTATATATATATATATATGTTGCTGCATCACTTGTGTAGTTAAATTGTATTTCAAGACAGTGAAGAAAAATTGACATGTATATACTGTTCATTATTGTTTATATTAAGTCTTGTTTTAAATATGTATTATGTGTATATATTGTTTGGAGACATTATTGTTTATGCCTTAGAAGGACTGTAGCATTTTATTTTAGTCTGAAGGTAATTATAGCTATACAGCTTGTACAGTAATTATCCTCTTATCCTCTACCAACACTGTGGCGTCTCCTTGATCTTGGTAGTGCCTGCCTTTGAAACAGGGTGTAGGGGATATTAGTTTTCCATTTTTCTATTTTGTTATATAATTTTAAGCCACCAGGGCCTAAATTAAAGTATAATCATTTGTATCCATGTGGAATAAAATTGTGACAATTTCCTACACACACAGTATTTTTTCATAGAAACATTTCCTTCCCATTTGCCTTGCCTCAGAAATAAATTTAAAAGACATTTGTAACCACTGTGTTTTATCTACTGTGTGTTGTGGTGGCCTGTTGGAGGCAAATAGATCAGAATTTTTTTTGTACCTATGTAAGAGTACTTGAAGTTTTATTTAAAATCAAATGTTGTGGAAAAGGTAGCATTCTTTTTTTTAGGAGTGTTATTTTTCACTACTATGTGTGGCACGGATACAATAAAAGACTTTTACAAACTAGTTTTTTAGTTTTTCTTAATGAACCTGAATATATATTCTTTTCAAAAAGATAGTTAATTCAAATTTGATTTTTACAAAATCCTAAAGGAGGAGTGGCAGACTGCGTAGTTCAACGAACATTGGGCTGGGCAGAGGAGGGCGGTTTTAAGTCAAGTTTTGTGCCTTTCATTAGCGTCTGAGCCTCTCTGGACCACATTTTGTTGTTGTTTTCACGTTTTCAATATGAAAATATTAGAATACATTTTAAAAGTCTTGTTCTGGTATGAGAAATGTCTCGATTGGTAGACATGTAACCAATTGTCAGTAGTAAGAAAAATTGATCATTTAAATTTGTCTAATCAGTCATGAGCTACAAATTCAAGTATTCATGAAATATGGTTTGATGCCTTGCTGGGCTCTGAGGAATCACTGGTGAACAAGACAGGCACAGACCCTTCGTGGAGCTTACAGCCTCATGGAGAAGTGGTCCTGAGACGATGTCCTTAGAGAATGGCTTTTAATAGGGAAGGGAGAATAGAAAAGTTTTGAAGAAAATATTCCTAACATTAAAATGCTTCGAAGCCACCAAGTGTTTTCCAAAATTTCTAGATTATTTGTGGAGACTGATAGGAAAATCAGCTGTTATTATGTAAATATGTCAGTTTCTGTTAACCAAAATATTGCACTTACGCGTCAGGGGGCTCGTGCTTAATCAAAAAGACCATGTGGAGAAAAGAACGAGGTGGTGCTGTGAATAAAGTGTCTGGTTTTTGTGTTTATGGATGTGCCAGATGCTCCATGGGGAGTCTGCTTCATGGGGGTGTTGTGCCTTAGGGATGATACATGCTTACATTAACTTATATTAGATGGTATATAAGCAGCTTGATAATAATATGTCTAGTGTCTGAGGAGTTCATAAATGAGAAATAAAATACTTAAACACACAAAGCACAATTTTTCAAGAGTGATAATTTTCTTTTAACAATAAATAAGATAACTCTGAAAAAAGGAAAGCCTGGTCAATATGGGCTCCTTAGACCAGTGTCTTCATTGTTACTCAACAGGGATAGCCGTTCCAGAAGTGGGCATGATCAGAAAAGGGCATTTGGTCTAGGTAACAATTGTTACTATACATTTGTGGATCATTTGTTATGTGGATGAATCTTGCAGTCACAGTGCCCTGGGTTGGGTGTTTCTTCAACAAACTGGTATCATTGTTCTCTTCAAATTTAAAAAGTTTACCTAATCTTCTTCTATCGCACAATCACAAGAAAGCACAACATACTTTAATGAAGATAAACTAGGCTTTAACCTGAACCTTCTTCATTTTAGTTTCAATTGCTCTGTAAATTATAAACCACTAGCTTGCCCTCATGATTAGATTTAGATTATCACTGAAGTGATAACCCACCAGAATAACCAAACAGTGCACTACTATTTAACACAGAAAGTAATCATCAGGTTGAGACAGTATGTAGAGTAATTTAATATTTATTTAACTTATAACCATAGTGAAAATTAAACAAGTAAAAACTTATCTATAGGTATACCTTGAATTCATAAGAACTAACTTACATAAATGCAAGGGGATCCCTTTTTCTTATTTCAATGGAAAAATAAAATTTGTTAGAAGGACTAATTTTAATCAAAATCATGAAGGCTCTAATCTGTCCTTGGTACCTTATGTACCCCCTCTGTTCTTCTTATCTTTTCCATCACTTCCATCCTCATCCCCTGGAAGAAATTTAAAATTTTGTTCATTTAGCCTCCCAGTAAACATCTTCAGGAAATCTGGTATCAATCATTTACTCCTTCTGTAAATTTGTGTGGGCTACCTCCAGGTTATTTGTATCTTAAATATTTCCTTCTGAGTAATGAAAGAAGTTTGTATTCTGTTAAAAGAATTTCATTCCAATAAGGAGACAAAGGAGGTATTTTTTAAAGAATCAAAATTTTCCTTCCACAGTAATATGACATAAAAAATACAATACTGGGAACTAGTAGAACCTTATCTACTAGGAAATTTGCTTCAGTGAGATCTCTTAAATCTTCATGGGCTATACTACTACTCTACGTTAAAGAGGAAAAAAAAATTTTAAGCCTCAGCTATATAAAGTTGAGGTAACTCCTCTCCTCAATTCATGTCACATTCTTTTTTTTTTTTCAAGATTTTATTTATTTATTTGACAGAGAGATCACAAGTAGGCAGAGAGGCAGGCAGAGAGAGGGGGAAAGCAAGCTCCCCGCTAAGCAGAGAGCCCGATGCGGGGCTCGATCCCAGGACCCTGAGACCATGACCTGAGCCGAAGGCAGAGGCTTTAACCCACCAAGCCACCAACCCACCAGAGCCCTTCTTTTATTTTTTTACTTCTTCACTCAGCAGCTCCTCAATTTCCTTCAATTTCAGTTTCCCCACATACAAATATTTTTAGTATATCTTTCCAGTTAACTTTTTTATATTTATTTAGCAACATGTGTATCTTTATAAATAGTGAGAAAAATGTTTTTTTATTTTATCAGTTGCATTATGCTATAAGTTTTTCTATTTCTTTTGAGTTGAAAAAATAATATGTAAATCTAGTTCATTACTTTTGACTGCTGCAAGGTGTTCCATCACATGCACATACCATATCTTACTTTTAAATTTCTCTCTCTCTCTCTTTTTTTTTTTTTCCAAATTTCTCTTAAGAATGAAAACCTAAGGGGCACCTGGGTGGCTCAGGTTAAGCATTTGACTTTTGATTTTGGCTAAGGTCATGATCTCAGGGTCCTGGTATTAGGCTCTGCGCTCAGTGGGGAATCTCCTTGGAGATTCTCTTCCTCTCCCTCCGCCTCTACTCCCTGCTCACTCGTGCTCTCTCTCTCTCTTTCTCTATCTCTCAAATAAATAAATAAACCTTATTAAAAAAAAAAAAGGAAGAATGAAAACCTGAGTTGCTTGTAATTTCTTGTCACTGCAAGTAATACTGCAGTGAATGTTGTCATACATGTCCAATGTGTTTCCAAGTGACCTTCGTTTTCTGGTATGTATGCCCTTGTATAATCCTTTTCCACATTGTATGAAGGTTAGCCTGTGTGACGAACATAATATGGCAGAGGGATAGCCTGTAAATTCCCAGATTAGGTTATAAAATACATTTCTGCTTCCACGTTGTTTTCTTGGAACATTTACTCTGGGTAAACCCAACTACTACATTATAAGGACACTCTAGCAGCACTATGGAACAGCCAATAGCTAGCACCAACTTGCAAACCACACAACTGCAGCATCTTAGAAGTGGATCCTACAGCCCAAGTTAAACATTCAGTTGACTGGAGCCTCAGCCAACATCTGGACTACAATTTCATGAAAGACCCTGAGCCAAAACTACCCAGCTAAGCCACGCTTGAGCTTTTATTTTTTATTAAAGAATAATTGACATATTAGTGTCAAGAGTACATCATAGTGATTTGATATTTTTACACAGTATGAAATGATCTGCATGATAAATGTAGCTACTATATGCCACAGTACAAAGTTATTACAATATTACTGACCATGTTCCCTATGCTGTACACTACATCCCCATGACTTTATTTTATAACTGGAAGTTTGTACCTCTTGATCCCTTTCATCTATTTCAGCCTCCCCAACCCTTCTTTCCTCTGGTAACAGTGTGTTTCCTGTATCTATCAATCTCTTTCTATTTTGTTTTGTTTTTCCTACATAAAAGTAAAATCATGTATTTTTCTTTGACATATTTCACTTAGTATAATTCTTTGTCCGTCTATGTTGTTACAACTGGCAAGATTTCAATCTTTTTTATGGCTAAAAAATGTGTGTGTGTGTGGTGTGTATACACACCTTATCTTTTTTATCCATTCATCTATTGACAGACATTTAGGTTGCTTCCATACCTTGGCTTTCGTTACAATGAACATAGGGGTGCGTATATCTCTTTAAATTGATGTTTTTGTTTTCTTCAGATAAGTACCCAGAAATGGAATTGCTGGATCGTGTTGTGGGTTTTAATTTTTTGAAGAACCTCCTTACTGTTTTCCATAGTGGCTGCACCAATTTATATTCCCAACAGTGTACAAGGGTTCCCTTTTCTCCACATCCTGACCAACACTTGTTATTTTGTGTCTTTTTCATAATAGCCAATCTAACCGCTGTCAGGTATTATCTTCTTCTTGTTTTGGTTTACATTTCCCTTGATGATGAGTGATGCTGACTACTTTTCATGTAGCTATTGGCCATCTGTATGTCTTCTTTGGAAAAATGTCTGTTTTTTTAATATTACATTGCGTGAATTCTTCATATATTTTGGATATTAACCCCCTTTTTGGATGTATGACTTGAAAATATCTTCTCCCACACACTAGGTTGCCTTTCTGTTTGGTTAGTGATTTCCTTCACTATGCAAAAGCTTTTTACTTGATGGAATCCTCTTTGCTTATTTTAGCTTTTGTTGCCCTTGCTTGAAGAGACTGGTCCAATAAGATACTGCTAAGATTGATGTCAGAGAGCTTACTATGTTTTCTTCTAGGAGTTTTATGGTTTCAGGTCTTATATTCCAGTCTTTAATCCATTTTGAATTTATTTTTGTATATGGCATAAGATAATGGTCCACTTTCATTCTTTTGCATGAAGTTGTCTAGTTTTCCCAAAACCATGTATTGAAGAGACTGTCTTCCCCATTGTGTATTCTTTGTATTCTTTCCTCCTTGGCCATAGATTAATTGACCATATATGCATGGGTTTATTTTTTGGGCCCTCCAGTCAATTCCACTGATATGTGTCTGTTTTTGTGCCAGTACTATACTATTTTGATTACCATCACTTTGGATTATACTTTGAAATCCAGAAGCATGATGCCTTCAGCTCTTTGTTCTTCTTCCTCAAGATTGCTTTGGCTCTTCCAGGTCTTTGTGCTTCCAAACACATTTTCAGATTGTTCTATTTCTGTGAAAAATGCCATTGGTATTTTGATGAGGATTGACTGAATGTATAGAATTGCTTTATATACTATAAATATAGTAAAATATATATACATTTTAATAATATTAATTGTTCTGATCCGTGATCACAGAATCTTTCCATTTATTTGTGTCTTTCATCAATATTTGTAGTATTTGGTTTCCAGGTTTTTCACCTTTGTCAAATTATTCTTCTTGATGCAATTGTAAATGGGATTATTTTCTTAATTTTTGATAGCTCATTATTAGTGTATAGAAATGGAACTGATTTCTATATGTCACTGAATTATTGACTCACAGAAACTATGAAATAATAAATATTGTTGTTTTAAGTCACTCGGTTTTGAGTAATTTGTTACACAGCAATAGAAAACAGACTGTGTGCGATAAAAGATTCTCTAGGATGTACACAAGAATATGCACACATTCCAAGCCATTACCATACTGCTTTCAAGATGATTGCACCAGTCTACACACCTACCAGCAGTGAAAGAGGATTCTTTTTCCCTACCTCCCAATGAGTGTTCAGTATTTGTATTATTTTTCACTAACAATTTTTTACAGATTTTAGAATTTGAATACCATGTTTTGAAAAGTATCAAGCAATTTATCTACTCATATTAGCAGCTTCAAGCTCGGTGGGCATGTTTGTAGTTTCTTTTTTTTTTTTTTTTTTTAATGTAGATGTCATTTCTAACCCTATCTGCTTTCTAGGGACTGTAAAAACTGCACCAGATTCTATTTTCAGCCAGCAATATTCAGGAGATGAAACATTTGCATTTGCTCTAGTTAATTGGGAAAGCTGATAATGCTAAAGAAAAAGTTCAGGTGAATAGAATATATGCAGGTGAATAGAAGATATTGAAAATTCTTAGGTATTGCTGGGGCTTGCATAGATTTATGAGTTACTGTAGCAAAAGCAGTGCTTGGAAGTGTGATGGGTAAGGAGTTGGCTAAATACAGGGTTAGAGAAAAAGCTAATTTGGATCCTCTGGACCTTACCTGGAAGAGAATTTTGCATCTTAGCATTTAAATCAAGGGGGAAGTCAGGGGCACTTGGGTGGCTCAGTCAGTTAAGCAGCCAACTCTTTATTTCAGCTCAGGCCATGATCTCAGGGTTGTGAGATTGAGGCCCGAGTTAGGGCTCTGCATTCAGCAAGGAGTCTGCTTGAAATCTTCTCTCCCTCTCCCTCTGTCCCTCCCTAAAAAATAGATAAATAGATAAATCTTTTTTAAAAAGATAAATCAAGGGGGAGCAGTAGCAAAATTAATATCTGAGATCTGTTTGTAGTTTCTCTACCGTGAATACATATGAAAATCATTTGGGTTGTTGTCATTGGATGACTAAATAAAAATTTGTGAGGTATAAGTTGTATATAGTTCATTCTTGAACTTTTTCTTTTTCCTTAAGGTTTATTTATTTATTTGAGAAAGAGAGAGAGAGAGCACAAGCACTCAAGCAAACAGGGGGAAGGAGCAGAGGGAGAGAGAATCCTTAAGCAGACTCCTTCCTGAGCAAGGAGCCTGATATAAGCTCAATCCCATGACTCTGAGATCATGACCTGAAACAAGATCAAGGGTCAGCCTCTTAACTAACTGAGCTACCCAAGTGCCCCCATTTTGAACTTAAAAACAATTTTTTTAAATTAAATTTTAAACTAAGTATCAAGCTTAATTTCTAAGGGTACTCTTACCCTCCCCAAACAGAATCCTTACCATGTCCTTTAATTAAAAAACAGCCTTAATAATCATGGTAGTAAATGTCAAAGAATATGATGAATCTTGAGGGAGAATTCAGTAGTGAATATAGAGGCCTAAGGCTTAGAGTGAACTGGGAATATATCTTGGGTTCTGAAGTGAAAAGAAAGCTCAGTAAGTTCATTAGATCACCAAAGGATAGTGAGGCATTTACACAACACAGATTTGTCTGGAGACAGTATAATGTTTTGAGAGGCTATATACTTATTCTAGTGATTCCTCCAATTCTTAAAATGTTTACAACTCCTTTTTAAATATTGCTTTCAGCATTTGTAATACACTTTTCTGAATATTTCCATTATAGCAAATCTCAATTCCTTTTAAAATAGGAATGACTTTTTAAAAACAAATTCTATTCAGCCATTCAAAACTATCATATGAGGGCGCCTGGGTGGCTCAGTGGGTTAAGTGCCTGACTCTTGATTTTAGTTCAGGTCATGATCTTGGGGTCATGAGATCCAGCCCTGCTGGGGCTCCACACTCAGCAGGAGTTTGCTTCTCTCCCTCTCCCTGAGCCTCTCCTCCCACTTGCACTCGCATGTGTGGGCACACTCTCCCTTTCTCTCTCAAATAAATGGATAAATCTTTAAAAAGAAACTATAATGTAAATCTATGTTCATATTGGTAAATTAAGTTTTTTAATTTACCAATTTTTAATTTACCAACTTAGTTTTACTAAGTTTTAGTAAAACTGGTTATACTATAGAATGTTTAGTAATTCTGTTAAAATATAATTAATGTATAGTATGGGGAGATTTGAAGTGGAATATAAAAATGTTCACAATGGTTTCTTCTCTGGTTGGTAGAATCTGGGAAGATGACATCTTTCTTTGCCTGCTCAGCAGGGAGGCTGCTTCTCCCTTTCCCTTTGCCCCACCTCCTTGCTTGTGTGCACATGCTCGCTCGCTCTCTAATAAAATCTTAAAAAAAAAAAAAAAAGACCTAACCAAGTATGGTAAATTTAGCTGGTAAATATAAACTGGTGAATATAACGAATAATGCTGTTTAAAAAGGATTAAAGATTGAGGTATAACATAATTGAGATGTGATTTACTTTCACATCTATTAAGTTAAAGAACTTTCTATTATATAGATGTTTTCCACATGGAAGATACTTTAACGTATGTAGTAGCTGTCTTGTCTCCTTATTTCCTTCCATTCACTCTTGTAGATGTTGGTTGACCATATGCTTCAGGGGAAAGTGGGTTCTTTTCCAGCCTCAGGAGGGTTAACCTTAATTAATGGCAATTCCATCTCTCTTGAAAGTAATTGCTTAATATATGGGCACGTGATACAATTCTGAGCAGTGACACATGAGAGAAAGGCTGCTTGCGGGACTTCTGAAGAATTGTCCAGAGGAGAACAGTACAAAAAGGACATCAGTGTCTATCATGCTTTCTTGCATAATAAAAAAAACATGAAACTTGGGGTGTCTTGGTGGCTTAGTTGGTCAAGCATCTGCCTTTCACTCAGGTCATGATCCCAGAGTCCGGGGATCAGGCCCCACTTTGGGCTCCTTTCTCCAAGGGGAGTTTGCTTTTCCCTCTCCTGCTCCCTCTCCCCCTGGCTGATGTTATTACAAAGAACAACTGGAAATTAAAGATAAAATAGGATTAATTATGACCACAGTTACATAATTAAAGCAAAGAATGCATAAAATACGAATTCTAAGTTCAAGTTCCAACTATTTTGATACTCTGTTGTGTGAAATAAGATAACCAGCTCACTTATGTGATCAAAGATCCCTACAAATTCTTAAAATGTTTCTTTAGTATATTGGCAAGATACTTTAATTCACATCTCATAAATTACAAATTCAGACTAGAGACCAGCTTCTAGTCTTCTAGAAGAATTCTCTCTAAACTTGCCTTTCCCTAAAACTAGCCATATTGGCCTGGAGGTCTCTGTGCTGAACGACTGGCATGTGTAGGCAGGAGTTACTTTTACATAATTAAAGGATATTATAACGAATTTGCTCATCAAATTAGTGAAGATTAAATATTACTCAAGTCAAGAATGTGGAGAGACAGGCACAACCCTATGTTGCTGAGAGTGAAACAAACAACTCCTCTGAAAAGCAAATATGACAGTATTTATTAGGAATCTTTACACCCTTATGCCCAGTAATTCCATTTCTATTTAACAATGTAAAGACTTATGTACAAAGCCATCTAATCCAGTATTACTTATAATCACAAAAATATGTAAACCATCCAACAACAGGGAAAATGTTAACTAAATTATGGTATGATTCTGGAAATGTGGACTTACGCAGAAAAATAATGAAGCTACTGGAGAAATATTAGACATGGTAAATAGGACATAAGTTTAAAAAGACAGCTCATAGGACTTTTTGTAAAATCACTGGTATTTATTTGAGTGAAAGACTAAAAGGAAATATTACCTCTTAGTGGGCTTTTTTTAAGTGTAGTTGACATACAACGTTATATTAGTTCCAGTTATACACACAGTGATTCAACATTTATATACATTTTGAAGTGATCACCATAAATCTAGCTGCCATCTGTCACCATACAAAATTGTCACATATTTTAACTATATTCCCTATGCTGTACGTTGTCTCCCTGTGTCTTATTTCGTAACTGGAAGCTGTATCTTTTAATCCCCTTCCCCTATTTTGCCCATGCCTCACCTTTGCAACCACCTGCTTGTTTTCTGTACCTGTAAGCTGGTTTCTGTCCAATGAAAAGGGCCCTGGGGCTCAGGGGCGAGCGGACTGCCCTGAAGAGATACGGGAAACCTTAGCACAAAAACGATAGCAGAAAACACCAGGTTATGGACCGTTGAGGTTGGAGCTCGCCTAAACAGAAAAGAGCAATGACGAAGGTTAGAGGAGAACAGACTACAGGAGAGAAATACCCGAGAGGAAGGGGACTGAAAAAACCCTGAGCTGCAAAAACCAGTTGATACAATGCCACCTTTAAAACCACATTTCAGGCACTTGCTAAGCCTTGGGACTTCAGCTTCCTCAACTGGGAAAAAACTGTGAATAAACGTCCTTCCAAAACTGAACTCCGGTTCATCTAGGGCCAGCATTAAGGGACGCCCGCCACGGAGGGTGGGAGGCCACGCATGCGCTCTGGCGCGGGGCGTGTTCGGGGCGGGGCCTGTTTCCTTTCTCTTAAGGTTTCCGCAGTTGCCAGCCCCGCCCTCCTCACCTGCGCGTCACGTGGCCCTCGCGCGCCCTGGGGCACCTGAGGGTGGATCCCGCGCGCCTTGGGTCCTGGAGGTGGACTTGGCGGCGTCCTTGCGCCGGTTGAGCAGCGGCGACAGCAGGTGGGAAAGCACGGCTAGGGTCAGCTCGCGGAGCGTCCCTACTCTGGGTGTTTGAACCCTCTGGTTCTCGAAAGTCTGGTTCGAAGCGCGCGACGGGGGCCAGCCAGGACCTGGACGGGAGCGGGGCGCGGTGATGCGGCCGGGGCCGGGATCGGGCCTGCGAGTGTTGCGTGGATACCTCAGCTGGGCCGGGTCGGATGCCCCCGCCCCGGAAGGCCCGGCTCGGCGTCAGCTGTCCGCCAGGCCGGCGGGCGCCGGGGTGGCTCAGTTCGCTGAGGCCCGGCGGACTCCAAGAGTGGGGTACACTGCATGCGGGGGGTCACTGCGTGCAAGGGGTCACTGCGGGCGGGGGGAGTAAGTCAAGGGGCTTTATTTGGGGAGATTTGGGGCACATTTCCGGTTTGCTTTGGATTAGCTAGGGATGCGTGTGTTGACCAGCCCAGGGATTGACCCTTAAGCATGACGACGGAGTGGCCGCGCACACCCCGAGGCAGGTGGTGGTAGGCTTGAGAGTGCTTTTTCAAAACAGATTTTTCATTCAAGTGATTATGGCTCTATTCTTCCATCCGTTTGGTCTGGAACTGCAGAGGGAGCTGAGTGCCACAAGGGTGTGGAAGCCGAAGTTTGTTTGCAAGATTACCTAGTGTACTTGCACAGTTGGGATTTGGGAGTTCTTCGGAAAGACCTCATAATCTTGCTTGTTTTCCGTGTGGTAATACAGGTGATAGTCTACCAGGACATTTCGTGGGGTTTTTTGTTTTTTTGTTTTGGCTTGTTTCTTGGACGTTGTTGAGGTTTGGGGAAAATGCTGAAGTTTGGGGATACAATAAATATAGATGTGCTCCATCTGTTTGTAAAGAATTCTGCAAATAACTTTGGAACAAGGGATTGTGAATTACTATCTAAGGGTGTACCTATTCCTTGAGAGCTGATTATTGTTTCATTTTGCATTATTTTTCCACTGCTGGATTTGTTTGTTTTTTTTTAGTATTGGTAGCTTTATTCTAAATTTTCTAATTTTATATTATGTTCATGTATGATATTTAAGAGGTAGAACTCAAGTGGATTTGGAAAAAATCAACAAATATTTATTTGAGCATGTTAGATGTTTGGCACTGTTTTATGTGATACGGATACAGAAATGAGCAAGATGGACAAGATCTCCATTCCTTTGGAGTTTACATTCTAGTGGTGGGGAGACAGATAAATACATTGGTTGGTGGTAATTGCTACTCTGAAGATTAAAACGGGGTGCTGTGTTAGCCAGGAGGGTTGCTGCTTTACACTGGGAAACCCTCTCTGAGGAAAGACACTGGAGTTGAGATCTGAATGAGAAATAGAATCCCAGAAGCAAAGGGAAGAGAATTTCAGCCTGGGGAAACAGCTTTGTGAAGATCTAAGACAGAATCCATTTGACCAGGCAGGCTGGAAGGAAATGAGGGAAAGGGGCAGGACTTGAGATCTAAGAAGTAAGAAGGCAAGAGCCAGGTACATAAAGTATTTTTAAGCTGTGACAAAAGGTTTGGATTTTAATCTAAATTTGTAGTTTCTTTGGTTTCCTTCTCTTGGTTTCCTTGGATTTATTAAATTGGTTCTTCACCTCAAATCTTTTCTATCATTTTATTCTTTATCAAACAAGGTGGCACACCATGACATGGGAGCTTTCAGCACTGCTACTGGAATTTTGAATGAAACCATTTCTTAGTTTTTATGAGAGAATGGTACAGTTAATGCATCTCAAAGGTGGAGCTGTCGCCTTGGCTCCATTCTGTGGAAGGAGCAGCTGAGACAGTTTGTTAAGAGTGGAAAATCTTTTTGAGTTGAGATTAGCAGATCTGGAGTGAGGCATTTTTGAGAGGTAATTAGTTAGGGGAGAGGCTCCACAGGTGAAATAAATACCCAGTGTTTTAGATGTTCAGTGTCAAATCAGTTTGAAGTTATTGACAAGGTTCCTTTTCAGGAGTTAATGGATCTTTATTGGTGTGTCAGTTGTGACTGTGATCATCATTAGAGTTTATAGTCTTATCGGTGTTTTCTCTCCAAATTATTCTTATCTCAGGTATAATAGTTTGTCCTTTAAAAATATGGGTGTAGGAGCTTTCACTGAGCAAATCCTTAAATTGATTTTGACTCTTTTATATGGATTTGAGTTGCATTTATTTGACTCTAAGGATGAAGTAACCTTTATTTAAAAATTGCAGGACATTTTACTTCAAATAAAGAACATGGTGAAACTAATTCACACCTTAGCCGATCATGGTGACGATGTCAACTGCTGTGCATTCTCCTCTTCCCTCTTGGCTACTTGCTCTTTGGACAAAACAATTCGCCTGTACTCCCTAAGTGACTTTACTGAGCTGCCCCACTCGCCACTGAAGTTTCACACCTATGCTGTCCACTGCTGCTGTTTCTCCCCTTCAGGACACGTTTTGGCTTCCTGTTCAACAGATGGTACCACTGTCCTATGGAACACTCAGAATGGAGAGACTTTGGCAGTGATGGAACAGCCCACTGGTAGCCCCGTGAGGGTTTGCCAGTTTTCCCCAGACTCCACTTGTTTGGTATCAGGGGCAGCTGATGGAACGGTGGTTTTATGGAACGCCCAGTCATACAAGTTATATAGGTATGAACAATGAAACCCTTTCCATTTTTAACCCTATTAACAAGTCTGTCAAAAAAAAAAAAAAAAAAAAAAAACAAATAAAAATAGAATACTTTGACTTCAAGGAGCAGATAATTTTCAGATACCACAAGGAAAGACATTTTGACCTGTCTTCTGAAGGTCATAAAAACAGATGTTTAATATGGTTTTTGTAGTAGATTTGCTTAGCCCTGAGAGTTTTAAGTCTCCAGTCTTTCCCTTGTAAAATAAGGGTTAATCTTGTTAGACTTTTATGGATTTTTACTTTTAAGAGGTAGATGAAGAAAACAGTCATTTGAATAAGACTCAGTCATTTTAGGCTTTATTTTTGTCACTTGTGACTCAAGCATTCACAGTAATAGAGTGATGGTAGGTAAGTCTCACCTGAGAAACACAGCTGTTTCCTGACTAGGATTCTTGCTGGGCGAATGATCAGCCCCAGAAAGAAGAACCTTGTGGATTAGTGTGGTGTTGTCATTAAAAAAAAAAAAAAAAAAGAAACACCTGAAAAACTCCTTTTAGATGAAAAAAATCAATTAATTTTAACTGCTTGTGTTCTGTTGCAACTTGCCAACTTGAAAGCTATGTACTTTTATGTCTATTATGGTAAAATATATATCACATAAAGTTGACCATTTTAATCATTTTTAAGTGTACAGCTCAGTGACATTAAGTATATTAAAGACCATAAAGTTTTAAATGTAACCAAGTGAAATAGCCCAGTATTTCAGTATAACCAGTATTATACCCAGAAATTTCAGTATACAGTATACTGTATATCTGTATATATTCAGTATACAGAAAGTATACTTTCTCCTGTCCCGCATCATTCAGAGCACAACTGCTGCTCATTAGAATTAGGTCTGTGGGTTGAAGAAGGTGATGTGTTCTAAGAGGCATTAATGAACCGTTTAAAGAGACAGCTCAGAAGGAAGGAGTCTCAAGTTTTTTTATATGGATGAAATATAGCTGTCAACTAAGAAATTTTCTTTATCAGGTAATGAATTCTGCTGCTCTACCATTACTTCCCTAATGTATGCTGCTGTGAAAAGATAACACTGCAGTGGATTTAAGGACTGGATGGGACCCTGCACTAATTGTTAGGCTTTTACCAGTTTATTTTTCCTAATTGAGAAAATTAATATTGTCAGCACATTGCCTCCTTATCATCCCAATTTTAACTTGTTCACAGCATTTTCTTTTCATAAAGAATTTATATTTTATCTGTATTTGTATTTTATACTTGAAGATGATGCTTCTGAGTGATTTTAATACAAAAGTTGTAAGTACTTTTGACCCCAATAACATGTTTTCCAATAAAAGGTTTTCTTTTTAAAAATGTATGACTTCATTTGATATTTTGGTTGTCAGAGCTTTTTTTGTTAAGTTTTGTAGATTTTAATGTGTTCATACAGACTTGCCATACAGAAAAACATGAAGCTACATGGACTTTGGTTCGGATCTGTATAGTTTAGGCCTCATACATTGCTCAAGATAATGTTTAAAACCTTTTTTTGGAAAAGCATATCTTAGTTTATAGCATATGATATTTCTATAGACATCTGTTGCCCTTTTTAGTTCTCTGATAGCCATTTTTCTTGTTTTTACTATAGCAAGCTGCTGTTAGAAATTGTACTATAAAGTAAGAGATACTCTGAAATGAAATGAAACCTCCCACCCTTTTTTTGCTTTTATTTCAGATGTGGTAGTGTTAAGGATGGCTCTTTGGTGGCCTGTGCATTTTCTCCGAATGGAAACCTCTTTGTCACCGGCTCCTCATGTGGAGATTTAACAGTGTGGGATGATAAAATGAGGTGTCTACATAGTGAAAAAGCACACGATCTTGGAATTACCTGCTGTGATTTTTCTTCACAGCCAGTTTCTGGTTAGTTATTTTAATCTTTAAAGCGCTTGTAGTTCCTATTTGTAATTTGTGTATAACTTTTAATTCTTTTATTCATTTTCATTTCATCTTTAATAAATGAGAAGCCCTTTTAATTAATTCCTATTAAGGAATCATTCTTGTCCTTTATTTGATCAAAATGAAATCATGAAATACCATAAGGGAAATCAGGTTCTTTAATATATGTTGGGGAATGACTCAACTTTGTATAGTAGATCTGAATGCCTTGATTATGGTAATTTAAAGGGCCTCACTCTAATGGTTGTGCTGTGGATTTTAAAATACAGTATATTTTTCAGTCACTGAAAAAATAAAATAAAATTTAAAAACATTAAAAAAAATATGGCAGAATTCCCCTGGGAAAAAAACATAAATAAAATACAGTATATTGGTCTTCAAAGAGAAATGTGAAATTAAAAAAATTGGAAGCAGAAGCTAAATTTTCAGTTTACTAATTTAATCTTCCAAAAGCTAAATTTATAAAATAAGATGTTTGACAACACAATTAGCTTTTAGAAGACGAAATACAATATAGAATATATTGAATATAGATAGACTCTTGGTTTTAAATAGATAACAGTGAACTGGGAAGCTCTCTTCTATTTCACCCTGTGTGATAGGATGGAAGTTCTCTTTTGCTGCCTTGAGTCCTGTTACACCACCCATTCTGTCCTATTAGCAATATAATGTGAGCTACATTGTAGATTTAAGACTTTTCAGTCATAGGTGAAATTAATTTTAATGATAATTATTCATATATAAAATATGTCAATAATTGATAGGAACATGTAAGATATTTTACTATTTTTCAATAGTAGGTTTTTGAAATCTGGTGTGCATATTACGTCACGTTTAAATTTGTCCTAGCCACATTTCAAATGTCCAGTAGCCACATGTGGCTAGTGACTACCTTATTGGACAGCTCAAGTCCAGAGGTGGGCAGGATGGTTTTGGGACTCCCCTATTTCAAACCCGTCAGTGGCTGATGAAAATAAGATTAAGGCAAGGTATAAAATGCCAAATCCAAAACCCAAAGCCTTTAAGTACCAGGCTTATAGGCTTTGTTTGCCTATAAGCATTCTGTTTGCCTGCCTCCTCTCAACTCACTCTTGGCCTCATTCTCTTGCCACACTGGCCTCCTTTGGTTCCTTGAATGTTTCTAATATTTTTCCAAGGGTTTACGTTTTACGTGGACCCTTCACCTGGTTCACTGTTTGTTATCCTTTAGATTTCAGGTGAAAATCACTTCAAGTGAGCCTCCCCTGTGCTTATGTACATAATTGTATCTTAGTGTGTATCAGTGCCAAAACTTCCTTTGATGAAACTGTATCTGTGATGTTAGGTGGAACTTATGTAAAAATGACTTGATGATATCAATATATACATTAGCCACAAATATTTAGGAACTTATCTAGTGTGTATATAGTTATACACTGAAATTATCTCAGCATTAAAAACTAGTGGATTTTTTTGTGACACCAAATTTATTGATTACTTTCCCTGATTTATATAATTTCTACCAAATAAAACAGACTGAAATTATGTTACTTTGGATTTATATCATTCCAGCCTTTGTCTTGATTCAATCAAATGGGGAAAAAAAAATCTCTATTATTCCATGTGAATTGTAGACTAAGCTTTTAAGAAGTGGGTATATCCTTTAAAAAAAGAAAGTTGGGAATAATTAAGTGTTGAACACTCAAAACTTTTCTTTTTTCTTTCCTTTTTTTTTTTTTCTTCATAACTTCCTTATTTTTCCCATTAGTGCTAGCTTTATAGACTCTAAAATGGGGTTGGAGGATAGCCCAAGCTTAGTGGCTCAATATTGGCCCATGGAGCCTTGAGTTACACTCTTCATGGAAGGAAATAAAAAGGTATTTGTTGTAGTAAGTTCAGTGGCCATGGTTATAATCCTTTGATGCACCTTGTTTAAAATAAATTTTTTTTTTAGATTTTTTTTTTAAGATTTATTTATTTATTTGACCGAGATAGAGAGATTACAAGTAGGCAGAGAGGCAGGCAGAGAGAGAGAGGGAAGCAGGCTCCCTGCTGAGCAGAGAGCCCAATGCGGGGCTCAATCCCAGGACCCTGAGATCATGATCTGAGCTGAAGGCAGAGGCTTTAACCCATTGAGCCACCCAGGCACCCCTAAAATAAATTCTTTAATTAGCATTTCATTCTATGGTTTACATTTATAAACGTATATAGTTTAAGCGAATACAATTAACAGATCACAATATAAGAAATTGAAAAATTTTTGTTTTAAATATTTTATCAATTATTGTGTATTTATTTTTAACAAATTTCCATTTTTAGATGGAGAGCAAGGTCTTCAGTTTTTTCGGTTGGCATCATGTGGTCAGGATTGCCAGATCAAAATTTGGGTCGTTTCTTTTACCCATGTCTTAGGTATGTATGTGTGTATTCAACTAGTAGTTCTCTAAAATTATTTGTGAATCAGAATTTCTGCTTTAATTAATCTTTTTACTTAAGGAACTCTGGATATCTAAAAGTGATTATAAAAGTATGTATTAATAAATTTTAATCAGAAATTACATGCATATACATTATTTAAAAATTGGGTGCTCTCATCTGATCATGACCTCACCACCACCACCACCACACACATTCCTGCTCACCAGAAGGTAACCACTTTGCACTTCATTTGTTTGCAACTCTTGGTCGTTTTCAGTTTGTATAAGTATTGTTTTTCCACCGTATTATAAATTTTTTCACTATAGTGACTGTTTTGACAGTGCGTGAGAGGTCTTTCTTCCATGTAATGCATTATTCCTTCAGGTGATCCTTCAGTCAAGAAACTTACGTTGTTCAGTTTTGGAAAACAATATTCCTTTAAGTTATTTCTTCAGTGATTTCTTCCCCATTTCCTCTCTTTTTAATAACTCATTGATTGAGTGGTGGACCTCCTTGATTTCTTTCCCTGTGTCACTCATCCACCACATTTATCTGTTTATCTTTTCCATACTTTATGGAAATACTCCCTAACTTTATCTTTGAACCTTTTGTATTTTTTATTCCATCATATTTTCAATTTCTGTAAGTTCATCTTCTCTGTTTCTTTTTTCTTAGTGTCCTCCTTTTATTTTATGAATGCAAGATCAACTCGAAACTCCGGTATCAGAGGCTTTTTGTTTTGTTGTTCCCTTCTGTTTCCTGATCATCTTTGTTTGCTCTTGAGTCTTTTTGTTGTTGTTTACGCTGATCTTTCTCTTTCATATGCTTACCTTCTTCAAATTCTGCTGATCCTTGTATTCCATTGACATTTAAGAATTAGGCAATAAAAAAAAGATGTTCAGGAGCTCTGTGCACATAGGGTTTGTTGTTGCTGGCTTCCCTTTTAGGATGAGGAAGTGGGTTGTTGGCTCTGACTGGAGAGGTTTAGGGGCTGAGAGAATTGCCCTGGAGCCATCAGGGAGCTCTCCAGAAAGCCATTATTTTTCCTAGAAAAGTTTTGCCTAGAGAGAAGCGTCTGGCTTTTGTGCAACATGCTATGGATGGGATGAGGCAAGGATTGGAGGTGGACACCGAGTGTTTTATCCACAGACTTTGCTAACTTTTTGTTTCTAAGTTGATATCTGTGTCATTGTGACTTTCCTTTTCCCCAGCTGTTGATGAGTCTTTTGGGGTATTCTAGGGCAGATTAACTGTCTTCTGGGCCGTCACATCTCCCTTTGCACTTGAGCTGTTACTCCTTTATACCACCTCATCAGTTATTTCGCTTTCTGCCTTCCCAAAACTGGTTTCAGTTTCTGGATTTCTGATGCCTTTCTTTCCATTCTCTTCATTGATATGCTTTTAGATCTTTATTAATTCTTTCACTGTCATTTTAATGGGAACTCTGAAATTACATGGTTAACTAGCCATCTTGCTTCAGATGCCTAAAAATATTCTTTATTGTTACCTAATCTTCAGTTAAATTACAAACTGCATTTTGTTGTTTACAGTAATTGTCAAAGATAAACAAAGCTGGACACTAAAATATAAGGATAGATCTTAACCAGTAGTATACTGTTGCGATAGGGAGAAGAGTCCAATATGAACTGTACTCAGCTTCAGTTTATACGGAGGTGACTGGACATTTTGGAGGGAGAATGAGGGAATGAGGAGGGAGGTCAGTGGGGCTTGTAGAGTCAGGGAAGTGAAAAATTACAAAGAACAGGAAGGATGGGTATGAAACTCCTCTGGGTTTGCTGACTGGCACTCAGGGAGATTAGACTCCTACCCTCCCACAGATTGGGAGACAGAGGTCCTAGCATCAGGTGTTGGCTGAAACGAACAGCAAATTCTATTGGCAGCCTTGAGTTTTCTCAGGCAGGTACTTTACAGGGGCTAGGATTATCCTAGGCATGCAGCCTTGAGCTGTCAGAAACTATGTTAATGTAAGTCTTTATAGGCCAGGGTCAGGGCCTCAGTTCAGAAGAGGGCTCAGAGTTTCATCAAGGAGAAAATCTTTGTCATTATACCAGTATATACAGAAGGGCCCATTATCAGGAAATAAGTATTTCTCTTGGTGGAAATTCAGTTAATTTATTACCTATCAGGTTATATTTAGTTATTCTTTTAATGTATTCAGTGACATAGTGGTGAGGACCAGCTTTTGCTGTTCAGTCCTGTCTTTTTACTCCTGCCAAAGTAAAATTCTTATGAGAATCCATAATATAGTTGTATATTGGGTATTCTAAATATGTCTTTAGTAATTGTGCAAAAGTCAAACATTTCATGCATTGTCTGGAAAAGGTGTTTTTACACTGATTCTTTGAAAAACGTACTTAACGGTTTGTAAACCCGCACCGCTAAAGCTTTCTTATAAAGTGTTTACCATCATTTGCACCTAATTTTTTTAATTCCTTATTTGTTAGGGAGGAGTAAATAGAATTATGGATCTTACATTTGAGAATATAACCTATGGTGATATTGCAAGTTCTATTGGTCTTCATGTGGTTTACACTCAACATTTTTGCTGTGCTCGTTTGTTTATGCTACAGCCCCTGATCTCTGTGTTCCCAGTGCCTTCAGGGACCACATCTCCTATTTTTTCCCTATTTTGAATAGAAATAAAATATGTATATTTAGTACTAATAATATATTTTTTCCATTTATTGAAACATTTACCTCCTCTAATGACCTTTTTGTTTAATGAAATGTTGTTATCCTAAGAGGCATTAATGCTTCAAAAAAGTTTTTATTCTGATAAAATTAATAGATTTCACTTATTTCTTTGTCTCCTCGGGTCAACTTCTTAATAGTAAATTTTTATAAGTTATCACTAAAATATATTGAATTTCTTCAGTTTAGTTTTTAAGTATTGTGATATTTCTTTTCAATGAATTACAGAAAGCACAAAAAGGATTTTAGTGTTACCATACTTTGTAGGAGTATTATATCATTGGAATTACAGGATGTATAAATTATCATTGATTATTTTTTATCTATGGAATGAGAAAATATTTTCTTGATATCAGATTTTAAAAACTAATATTTGTGGGGCATCTGGGTGATTCAGTCAGTTAAGCATCTGCCTTTGGCTTACGTCATGATCCCAGGGTCCTAAGATTGAGGCCCACATCGGGTTCCCCACTCAGTGGGGAGCCTGATTCTCTCTCTCCCACTCCCCCTGCTTGTGTGTGTGCACACACTCTCTCTGTCAAATAAATAAAATCTTTTTAAAAATTAAAAAAAAAACCTGATTTTTGTTTAGGTATTGGGGCAATTTGATTCTTTTTAGGCATTCGGGCAATTGGTGTATGTGTATATATAGTTGTGTGTATATATATATATTTTATGTATATTTTTATTTTATTTTTAAGTAGGCTCCATGCCCAGCATGGGGCTCAGATTCATGCCCCTGAGATCGAGTCGCATGTTCCACTGACTGAGCCAACAAGGCACCCCAATATATAGTTTATATTTTTAAAAATTAGATGTCAAGATTGTCTTAGTAGTTTAAAATTTTAGATTAGTTTAACATGTTATATTTTTATGTATTTTATAGAGTTTAAAATTTTAAATTTTTTTTTTTTTTTTTTTAAAGATTTTTTATTTATTTGACAGAGAGAAACACAGCGAGAGAGGGAACACAAGCAGAGGGAATGGTAGCGGGAGAAGCAGGCTTCCTGCCGAGCAGGGAGCCTGATGTGGGGCTCGATCCCAGGACCCTGGGATCATGACCTGAGCCGAAGGCAGACACTCAACGACTGAGCCACTCAGGCGCCCCTAAAATTTTAAATTTTAAAAGTTCTTGATCATTATAATCTCTCCATGTTTGCTGAGTGCACCATTTTCTTTACCCATTACTGAGCATTTGAAACCACTTAATCATACTGCATTACAATAACTGAGTTGCATGAAGATTTTTTTCATATTTGTATTCTTTAGGCACTTAAAGGTAATTTATTAAAATAAATGAGTGAAATAGTTTTGACTTAAAAATAAATTCTGAGCACAGTCGGCTTGCTAATTTTTCTTGCCTTGTTATTTGCAGGTTTTGAATTAAAATATAAAAGTACACTGAGTGGGCACTGTGCTCCTGTTCTGGCTTGTGCTTTTTCTCATAATGGGCAGATGCTAGTCTCGGGGTAAGCTATTTAGTTTAATTTCCTTAAGCCGTCTTGATATGGAATAGAACAGATATACAGAAAAGTACATAAAAAGTGAGAGAACAGCTTTGATAAATGGATGCAAACCTGAGTAATGACTGTTCAGGTCAAGAAATGGAACATCACTGGTTCCGCTCCAAAAGTCTTCTCCTTCCAGGTGCCCCTTTAGGGTGATAACACCTCAAGTCATATACAATATCACTTTTTTCTTTTAAACTGCTTTATAACAAATCGTGTAATGTGTATTATTTTGTGCCTGGCTTCCCTTAATCAACATGATGTTTGGGACATCCATTTGCATTAATGCATACAACTATGGCTTGTTGGTTTTCATGGCTTTGTAGTATTCCATTGAATGTGTATACTATAACTTATCCATTCTAATGTTGACAAATATGTGGATTATTTTCAATTTGGGAGCATTACAATAATTGTGAATCTGTGTCTTCTAGTGTATATGTTTGTGCATTTTTTAAGGAAAAATACATAGGAATAGAATTTATGAGCCACAGAATAGTTGTATTTTCAACTTTGGCAGGTCACATCAAATTGCTTTCCAAGTAGCTGAACTCCTCTATAGCTGTGTTATTTCACAGCCTAGCCTGTAGTTGATACTTGGTATTTTTAATTTGTTTTCATTTTAGCCATTCTTACGAATATGAAGTATTATCTTACTGCATTTTTAATTTGCATTTCCCTAAAACAGGTTAAGAATCATTTCAGAAGTTTATTGGCTACATATGTTTCCTCTTTTATGAAGTGCCTGTTCATGTCTCTTACTCATTTTGATTCTGTAATATCTTTTTCTTATTGATCGATTGTTGAAATTATATATATTGTCTAT
Organism: Procyon lotor; assembly: GCA_028646535.1. Lineage (NCBI taxonomy): Eukaryota > Metazoa > Chordata > Mammalia > Carnivora > Procyonidae > Procyon > Procyon lotor. The sequence continues at coordinate 61,807,101 of CM053605.1, forward strand.
AGTTCAGAATACAAGCCATTCATGTGTTGCAAATATCTTTTCTCTAAATTTGTCTTTTCAGAGCTTAAATTTTAGTGTAGTCAGTTTCTGTTCTGAGTTGAGGATATTTTCCCATATTAACTTCTCAAACCTTCATTGTTTTTCCTCTATCAGATTTTATTTGTGTACAGTACAGTAGAGTCCAATTTTATTTCTGTCCATGTGGATATCCAGTTGTCCCAATAACATGTATTGAAAAGATCATCTTTTCTCCTGTTCTGCTACTTTGTCAGAAATCGCTGACCATATATGTGTGTATCTGTTTCTCAGCCTGTTATTTCATTCTCTTGTTCTATTTATCCTTGCTCTAAAACCATTCTGTCTTTCCAAGGCTTTATATTTCAGCTATTCCTGGACTTTGACATTCCATATAGAGTTAGCTTGTCAGATTGCCTCCAGCTCTCCCCTTTACACAGACCTGTTGGATTTTCATTGGGGTTATACTGAGTCTGATAAATTTGGGGATAATTGACATCTTTATGATATTGAGTCTTTTAATCCATGAATACGGCATATTTACCCATTTATTTCTGTTTTGACCTCTCTCAATAAATGTCTTCTATGTAGAAGCCTCCTTATCTTTACTAGATTTATTTCTAGGCACTTAATTTTTGTGTTGCTATTATAAAAAAATGGCTAATATAAGTATATATGAAAAGACAAAATTGAAATCTTGTAAGGGTCTTAGTTTTTGCATTTTTTATGTACAAAATCATACCACATTTTGATGGCTTTTGTTCCTTCCATTCTAATTGTTATACCTCTGACATCATCTATGCCTTATTGAACGAGCTAATAATACCAGGATAATGGATATAGTGATAATAGCCAACCACTGATTCCTCTTTGCAAAGGAAAGCTCTCATTATTAAGTATGATCACTGTAGGTTTTGGGAGATAAACTTTATTAGCTCTTCTGTTCCTTCTAGTTTGTAAGAGGTTTTGTTTTGTTTAGTTTTTATCATGAAGAAGTGTTAAGATTCTCTTGAAATAATCATATGATATTTCTTTTATTAGGGTGGTAAATTATATTGATTGCTCAAATGCTAAACCAACCTTGCTTTGTTGGAATAAACACAGTTTAGTCAGGACTTGACTGTTTTTGTGCATTGCTATAGAGAAGCCTGATTCTAACTGTTGTTTCTCTGGATGTAACTTGTATTTTTTTCACTGGCTACTCATAGAACTTTCTCTTTGTGGTTTTTTGTCCTTTGTATCGAGATTTGGATGCCTTTTTACTTGGTTTGCTTTGGAATTCACTGAGCTTGTTAAATATATAGAATGAAAATTCATCAGTTAACGGGAAATTCTTATTCATTATCTCTTCAAATATTGCCTCTATCCTTTTTCTCCTCTAAATCTGGGATACCAATAAAATGCAAAATATACTTTCTTACTATAAACTTTATATCTTTTCTCTTCTCTGTATTTTTCATTCTACTATTTCTTTGCCTTTATTCTGAGTGGTTTCCCCTTTGCTGATGCTCTCCTTAGCTTTATCTGATATGTTGTATTAAACTGGTCCATTGATAAATCCTTAATTTGGGTTTTTTTTTGATCCTGGAAATTTGTATTTGGCTATTTTTTCAGGTCCACCATGTCACTTTTTATGATTTCTAGTTCTTCTGTTGAAAATTTTGACACTGGCTTTTATTTTTCAAAACTGTTCTGTAAAGCAATTGCTTTGGTACACAGTAGCATGATTCCATTACTTTGTATTCTCTTGGTATACTTTGGTATATTTTCTCCTTGCTGCCATTGGATTTTCTCACCGTTACCTGTTTGATATCACAGGTCGTAGCATTGAAATCCACATTTATGGCTCTTCACAGTAGCTTTTGTTCCAGCTAAGATATTTAGATTCCTAACAATCACTGAAAATATTCCAAACTAAGCCTGATTGTTCTTTTCCCATATGTTCCAATCCTTGCCAAATAATAAGCCAAAAAATTAGTTATGTTGTCATTATTTTAGATGTGGCTCTTTTATCTCAAAAGATGAAAATGGTTCATCATCAACAAGCAAGTACTTAAAAAAAAAAAAAGGCAAGTGTAGTTACTCTCTTTTGACCTAGAATCAAAGTCAGCGAAAGTTTAAACAAAGTTGCATTTCCTTCTGTTGTTTGGGGGATAAATTGTGCATTTCACTCTTAAGAGTTTAAGTGACAAAATGATAATATGAAATTCAGCAAGTATTTATGACTCTCTTATGTGCCCAAGTCTCTGCCGGTTGCATTACAGCATGAAAAAGGAAGTATAAGACAGTGTGCCCTTGCAGATGTTTTAATTCTCTATCCTGATGTTGATTGCAAGATCTGACATGCCTTTGCCTTCTAAATCATAAAAGAAGTGTTAAGTGAAAGTCAGTAGAGTTTTTGTGTTATGAAAACTGTTATTAAAAAATGCTGTTTTATAGCATTATAACTCCTTATTAGCTTGTTTATATGTCAGTCATAATTAACATTTTATATTAACTAAAATGTACCTTTTCCAGTCATTGTGGATAAATGGAATTTTACATTATTACATATTTTTTGGTATATGATATCGCTGTAGATCACTTTCATATATTTTTTCTGGATATTCTTAATTCATTTGGATAAATATACAGGCACGTGAATGGGTTGGAAATGTAAAATGGTGAAATATAAACATTTAGTTTTTTAGGGAAGTTGGGAGATTTGTTTAAACCCCAGTTCATGAGTAGATAAAGAACAAATTGGTCAATGAAAGATTCCATTTGCGACTAAAAGTTACTGGATAATGAATGGATACATCTGCTAAAGAGGGAGACAGTGGGAAAAAATGAGTAGGATAAAAGATACTTGAATACACGTGGCTACAGAGGAAAACTGAATTGACAACAGAACGGGGTTATACAACGGGTGCGCTAAGGAAGTTGTATGGGGCATAGATACAGAGTGACCATGTAAAAAGCATCATGGGATTTATGCAGATATGGAAGGATTGGGAAACGGGATTCCAAGAGGCAGGAAATTCTTGAGTGGATTAAAATGTATGATAAATATAAAGAGGAATAAGGGGAATTGAGGCTGGAGAAATAGATTGTAGAGATGATAGAGACCTAGGATGTTATAACTTTGTATAGATTGAGGAAAATGATTGAAACTTTTAAAGCGATCCTAATATGCATTGCCTCACTACAGGAGATGGGTGCTAAAGGTGAAGGACAGAAACTGAACTGTGATTTAGGTCGATAGTTCTCTTATGTTTTGGTCTTAGGATTCTTTGAGTTTCTAAAAGTTATTGAGGACCTCAAGGAGCTTTTGCTTATATGAAATATATATATTGCTATTTACTGAAAATTGAGAAAATTCTAAAATATTTTTAATTCATTAAAAAAATTCAATGCATGGTAACATTTTTTCTAAGGGAAAATAAAAAAATAGAAGACTGGATGGTTTTATTTTTTAAAATCTCTTCCGTATCTGGACTAGTAAAACCAACGGGTTCTCATACCTGCTTCACACGTTCCATTAGCTCTCCGAGCTATCATGGCATCACATACATGATGGAATAGAATATGCAGGAAAGTCTTCCCTCCACCTTTCTCTGCATCTCTCCTCTAATCATCCTCCTCTAGCACCTTGGCAGAATTTGTCTTTTGTTCCACCCTACTTCTCTTGATCAACCAGATAAAATGAATATTGTATTTATCAGCTTCTGTTCAGGAAGGAAAGATCAGTCTTCATAATTCAAATAGGACTGCTTCTTTCCATAGAAGAAATGGCATTCATAAATTCCATTAATTCTCAGTTCTAGTAGTTCGGATTCCTTGGAAACCAGTTTTAAAGTGCCCATTATTATTAGAGTTTTAAGAGTTTGATAAATAGCATCCTCTTTTCTTCTTGAGTCAAAAACCAGTAAGAGAGAAGTAGAAGACAGACTAGGGAACATGAGGGCAGGTCTGCAGCCGAGCTGCTCCCCTGCTCTTGGGCAGCCAGGAGCACGGCAGATGTCCCCGGCAGGGGCAGACCAGATACAGCAACATACAGAAGGGGCTGGGCCACATGACCTAGGGTCTTCCCGCAAACTTGCCAGTCATTTGTCCTTCTTTTTCTGCTGAGCAAGAGAGGGAGAAGAGAGGCCAGGAATCTTATTCCAGAAAGGGTGTGAAGTGTCCCCTCTCATCCCAATAAGAAGCCTATTTATATTTTATCTATTATAAATGTGAAGGCGAGAGTTTTGTCATTCATGTGGAGTGGCTTTACAAACAACCTTCTCTTGCTCAGTAATGGTAGCGTGAGCAAGCTTAAGATCACTTTTCCAAAACTCAGATCATCTTTCCCTCCAATCTCTTTACAACATTGTTCATGACCCTATAGAATGGGCCGGTTCCTTTAGTAGCCTGAAAGTACATGAGGCCGTTGGTCATGGAGGGTTATTAGATATTGCATTGCTTGAAATTAGATGTCTTGTGAAAGCTTTAGTGAAATTCGAATAGCTGTGCCGCCTGCGTTATACATTTTTAGGCTAAAACTGTCAGGGTATGCCCCCATTATGAATCAATTTTAATTTTAATATATTCATGGGGAATGATGATCTAGGAAGGGTAAAGTCCAAAAATTTTGGTTTTAGGATCACATAGAACTGAGTTTCCATCCCAGCCCTGCCACTTCCTAGTGTGTGACCTTAAGCAAATTCTGATTTCATATTTTACCTCAGCTTCACTTTTGTCATTCATAAAATGGGGAAAATAATAACACATTCCTAATAAGATCGTTCTGAAGCTTAAATTAAAAAATGCAGACAAAGCATTATTTGGGGGTATAATAATTGTTAATGCATAATTATTAAATGTTATATGTTTTATTTTCTTATGTAATCCGGAACATTGGACATTTTCTGATTTCTGCTTTTTCTGAGTTTTAGCCATTGACCTGTCCTAAGGGGGCATTATAAAACAGCTGTTTGAAATGTACCATGTTCATTCAGAAAGAGTTGTTGAGGGCTTTGTGTCGTAGGATCCTCAATATAAAGCCCTTGGGGGAAATAGTTCCTTCAGGTCTCAGTCTGAGGAATTGATGTCTCTTTTCCAAACTTTGGGTTTGTGTTTCTATCTTAAATGGTATTAATGCATCATATTTTCTTTTTTTAATTGCTGTTGAAGCTCAGAACCAAAATTGCAGCCCTCCTGTAGCAGGGTGGACTGGATTTTATGATGTATATTTTGGACAATGAATTTTTTTAAAGATTTTATTTGTTTGAGAGAGAGAGCAGGGTAGTAAGAGAGGGAAAGGCACAGGCAGACTTGCACTGAGTGCAGAGCCCGATCCCATGAACCATGAAACCGAACCATGAGACTGTGACCTGAGCCAACATCAGGAGTCCGACATGCAACTGACTGAGCCCCCGGTCACCCTTTGGACACTAACTCTTAATCTTCATTTCTCTTGCCCACCACCTCTTCTTTGTATTCTTACTCTCTAGTCTCCTTACATATTTTTTACTTTGTTTTTGCTACATCTTTGTGAGAGACTGCAAGTACTTTCTGATTGAGAAGAAACGTAGATAAATACACTTAAAATAAAAACACTAAAGTGCAAAATCTTTAAACCTTAGGAATACGCTTGCCCTAAAGAAATGTTGGTAATTTCATTTGATTGGCTTGTTTTTTTTTTAAGATTTTATTTATTTATTTGACAGACACAGCGAGAGAGGGAGCATAAGCAGGGGTAGTGGGAGAGGCAGAAGCAGGCTTCCGGCTGAGCAGGGAGCCCGATGCTGGGGCTGGATCTGAGGACCCTAGGATCTGGGCCAAAGGCAGACGCTTAATGACTCAGCCACCCAGGTGCCCCTGATTAGCTTTTTGGCTATAGTATAAAGCTAGTTTAGACTAAAATGCTTTAGGTATTTCTGATATGGGGCTGCACAATGTCACTGTAATGTCATGGATCCCCCATGAGTCTGTGATTATATGCTCTTCCATATCAACCACGTAATATGTGTGGTGTTGCTCTCACCCAATATCCATGTAGATATAATTGACATACTTGCCTCATAGTCTTGAATGAGCAGAGCTGAGGTTTAAGAGTGCCACAAAACTGAAGAAATGGCACATCAAGAGGTTTGAATACTAATGCCTCCTTTATAAGGAAGTGTGGGGTTAGAGTGACAGGGATACTGAATGTGGATACTGAAAAGTTGGGGTAAGATTACATAAAGTAGGCAGGAAATGTATAACCAAACAGTTGAACTTCTTGTGTGCTATTGGTTCAGGTTCAATTTAGGAAATATTTTGAAGTTTTATATGGTTTGAGTGGTTTCAAAGTATTTTATTTTGTGTCTCTTTATAGTGGTCCTGTTATTCTAGTCTTTCAAACTCCAATCTCAAATATTAATAACTATTATTTTTCCCTAATCCTAATTCCCTTCCCTCACATCTAATCAGTTATCAAATCCTATTGTATATTTCTTTGAACCCCATGACCAAATTAGAGACTATAGGAGGTGAGTTGACAATCTTTTTTTTTAAAGATTTTATTTATTTCTTTGACAGATCACAAGCAGGCAGAGAGGCAGGCAGAGAGAGGGGGTAGCAGGCTCCCTGCTGAGCAGAGAGCCCGATGCGGGGCTCCATCCCAGGACCCTGAAACCATGACCTGAGCCGAAGACAGGTTTTAACCCACTTTAACCCACTGACCCACCCCGGCACCCGACAGTCTTTTTTTATCTCCCAAAGTTCACAGGTCTCTGTTTATGATTTCCACTCTTCTTGCTAGGATTCATTAGACTCTTAAGAGGTCTTCATATTTGGCCTTTTGTTTCTCAAATTCATTTTTACACCTCAATAGCGAGTGAACCTAGTCCATTGCCATCAGAGTTGGCTCTGTGTTGCCTACAAGGTTGTCCAAATTTCTTGGGTGCTTTGTTTATTGTTGTTGTTGTTCTAGTCTGTTTTTGGCCTTATTGCTTGCTATTCCCATAGCGGACTCCTGCTTGTTGTCCTAATTGCTGTCTCCCAGTTTACAATGCTCACAAAGATTACTAATGATGATCCAGCTCTGCAACTGATATGTTACCAGGATGGGTTAGGGTTTTGGCTTTTATAACATTAAAAGAAACCATGTAGAGTCATATCAAGTTTAGAATTATAATTTTCAGAAAGGAGTCACAAGATGTGTGTGGACGCACGTGTGTGTGTGTGTGTGTGTGTGTGTGTGTGTGTGTGTGTGTCTTTGTAGAGGGAGTAGTAATTAAGGCATGGCCATATCATTGATAAAGAACAGTGCTGTCTGAAACAAAACCCAAGGAACAAGTACTATTGACCCTTGAACAACATAGGTTTGAACTGTGTGGACTTATATGCAGATTTTTTGGTACAGTACATTATTTTTTCTTAAGATTTTAAGATTTTCTCAAACTTCATTATAAATAGGTAGTATAGAATACACATAACATACAAAATATGTGTTAATTGACTGCTCATTATTGGTAAGGCTTCCAGTTAACAGGAGGCTTAGTAGTAGTCAGGTTTTTGGGGAGTCAGAAGTTACACATGGATTTTCAACTGCATGGGAGAAGGGGTTCAGTGCCCCAAGTCCGTGCATTGTTCAAAGGTCAACTGTAATAGCTTTCCCTTGTAGTGGGTTTTCCCTTCGAGTTATTAACTTGATATGGGATTGTGTCTTATTTATACATCATAAATGCTTACTCTGTTTATGGCTAGATGGTATAAATGGCATATGTGATTGCTTACTGAAGTTTATAATTTTTTGATAAATTTCATATATGGCATGTAGTGTTTTGAGTAAAAGTTCATACGTAGGAAAAAAAAGAGGCTGCATTCTAAGTGTTTGCACAACAGGTGCACCTGGGTGGCTCAGTCAGTTAAGTGTCAACCTTCAGCTCAGGTCATGATCTCAGGGTCATGGGATCAAGCCCCCATCACTTTGGGCTCCCTACTCAGTGGGGAGTCTGCTTTACCCGCTGCCCCTCCCCCTGCTTGTGCACACACGTGCTCGCTCTCTCTCTCTCTCTCTCATATAAAATCTCTTAAATATTTGCAAATCAGTATCTCAGCCTATTATAAAAAAGTTATTTAAATGATTTAAAAATACTAATTAATAAATGCTGTACTTTGTGTTTATAAAACTTCTCACCCATAATTTCCTTTTTCTTTTAAAGATCGGTGGATAAGTCTGTCATAGTATATGATACTGTAAGTATTTCAAAATCTTTTGTGTGTGGTTTGTGGAAATCATGTTTGTTAGGCTACCGAACTAAAACTTTAGTTAGGCAAGATGAACAAAAAGTATACTTTTTTCGAGTGCTTAGAGTATATATTTTCAGAAATGCTAATAAGATAGTTATATAGGTTAAGGTACACGTTCTGGGACAAGCCCTTAAATATTTCAATAATGATTTTAAGATGGGCAGATGTCTAAGAAGAAAGAAAATAGAGATTTAAAGAGCACCTATATCCAAAGAAAAAATTACTTCAAATTGATCATTCTTAAATTTTTATACCTGGCTTCCATAACATCAGAGGATGAATGTTTACCCCAGGGTTGTGGAAGTACACTAGTGTAAGCTGAAAGTGGCCTATTATCAGTAGAGTTCTGGCTGGGTTTAGACTGTAAGGAAGAGTAGGATTTGATGGACTTGGGAAAATGCAAGTTTTTGGTAGACCCATCTGAATAAAGACCAGAGTTTCACAAGTATGAAGGAAAAAAAATGTTTTATATGGTAAAGACGTGTTTGATGAAAATTTTCCCCAAGAGAGAATGGAGAATATTTAATGGAGCCTTATAATGATGAATTCAGCTGCCGCTATGCCAGCAAATCAAACAGATGTAAAGCATCCAAGTGTCGTGGGTCAAGCAAGGAATCTAAGCTAGTCCTCCACATTAAAGGTCAAATCACTGAGCACTCTATAGGTGATAGGCAAGAATACTCCAACTAGGTGAAGTAGATCCTGAATGTTTCCCAAGAAATTTTCGTGAGATTTTACAAGAACCACTATAACATTAAATTTTTTCCACTAAATATGTATGAGTCTCAGTTAAATACAACTAATACAACACCTGAAACAAAAACAATACTGTATGTTAATTATACTTCAATTTTTAAAAATTAATAAAATAAATACATGTAGATGCTAGATGGCCAGCTAAGTGTACTCAAAATCAAAGTGACTAATTTCTACTTACTGGTCCTGCAATGGATGCCAGTCAGATGTCATAGCAAGAATACAGATCATTTCATGTTACAGATGTGTAGGTTACTATGAGTAAAATCAAGTAAGTCAGCAAAAGCCAAGAGTGTTTTATACTAAAATCTAGGAAGATGGTCAGCAGACAACAGTGCTACCTATCGAGAAAGAGAGAAGTAAGTACTTGAAAATATTATTAGATATAGATGTTGGGTAAAGTGTCAGCTTACATTTGTGACTAATAATAATATTAAAACACAGCATATAAACCATTTATGTCAGATGAGTCCTTATCAATAATTTTACTCCTGCCTGAGTAAAGCTCTTTTTATTGTTTTTCAGAATACTGAGAATATACTTCACACGTTGACTCAGCATACCAGGTCTGAAGTTAACCTCATTTTGCATTAATAGAATTAAAAAAGTAGCCTGAGGATACATAATGGTTGTTTTTGTTAACTAGGTATGTCACAAGTTGTGCCTTTGCACCCAATACTCTTTTACTTGCTACTGGTTCAATGGACAAAACAGTGAACATCTGGCAATTTGATCTGGAAACACCTTGCCAAGGTTAGTAAGGGCATCTAATCCATTTCAACCCATTCACCATTAAAATTTTAAATTCCATAATTTTTTGGCAAATTATTCACCTTTTTCTCAGTATGAAGGATACATCCAAATTTAATATAATTTAAAAAATAATTTTAGAGAAGCCAATGTTGAAAGTAGTTAGTCTATGTTAAAACTGTTGATAAATGCTTTTCAGTACACATTCGTGGATATCATACTTCCTGTAGTTTTGTAAGCTATTTGTGCTGTATACTATCTTTTCAGATAAATACAGCCTGGGAACAAAATAGAAATCAGTTTTATTTGTTCATTTTATTTTTCTCCTCATCAAACAATGTTGACACATAATTTAGGAGTTTTCTTTTTATTACTGCCAGAATTTACAGAATAGTGGTGCTAATATGCAAATGATAGAGCACATAGAGTACTCTTGCTGATGGGAGGTTTTTGCTTTTTTGTTTTGTTTAAAGTAGACTCTGGTCCAGCATGGAGCCTGATAAAGGGCTTGAACTCGTGACCCTGAGGTCAAGACCTGAGCTGATGCTTAACTGACTGAGCCATCCTGGCACCCAGATATGAAGTTTATAAAATAAAAAAAATATTTTTCTGGAGTGAAAAGTTCTAAAAGAGTAGCATTTAATACAGTATTAATTAATACTATAATTATACATAGTATTATATTTTTGAAATTTCTTAAAAGAATGTAAAAGTAGCAAAACACAGATTTAAGGAAATTTCATTTACTTTTTAATTCTCAGTGGGAATATTTGTGAAAGAAGTATTACTCTTTATTGTTACTTTACCTGCCTTTTTGTTTGTTGGTTTGTTTTCAGAAGCAAGGAGCACAGAAGATCAAGCGAAGTTTACTGAAGACTGGTCAGAGGATGATGTCTCAATGTGGCTTTGTGCACAAGGGTTAAGTGAGCTTGTCGGTATTTTCAAAATGAATAACATTGATGGAAGAGAACTGTTGAATCTCACCAAAGAAAGTCTGGCTGATGATTTGAAAATTGGTAAGATTAGTGGAAAATAGGTGGTATTTTTTTTTTTTTTCAAGATTTTATTTATTTACTTGACAGAGTTCACAAGTAAGCACAAGTAAGCAGAGTGGCAGGGAGAGGGAGAAGCAGGCTCTCCATCGAGCAGGGAGCCCGATGCCGGCCTTGATCCCAGGACGCTGGGATCATGACCTGAGCCAAAAGCAAATGCTTAACCAGTTGAGCCACCCAGGCACCCCAAGATAGGCGGTCTTAAAAGTGACTTTTAATAATTTACTCTGATACTGGTTTCAGTTGTATTAATAGTTTCCTCTTAATATTCTGGCATAGTAATTATTCCAGTATATATCTTCATAAGGAAGGACAGTATATTTTTATTAGATTATGGAAAAGAAATGTTACATAGTGTTTCTTCAAAGCCACCGTGTAATTAATTTTAAAAATGTGTATATTTTGAAACTTGAGACATAATTCACATGATAAAACTCACTTTTATAAGTGTACAGTGGGGTGACTTTAAAGTGGGGTACACTTTAGTGACTTTAGTACATCAACAGAGTTGTACAGCCATCGCCACTGTCTAATTCCACACTTTAATATATTCAGAAAGAAACCCCATGGCATGAGCAGTCACTCCTCTTACCCTTTCTCTCTGGCCCCTGGGAACCAGGAATCTGCATTCTATCTCTAAAGATTTGCCCTCTCTTGATATTTCATACAAGTGGAGTATACAGTATGTGACCTTGTCTGGCATTCTGCTTAGCATGTTTGCAAGGTTCATCCATGCTGTAGCATATAGTTAATACTTTATTTCTTTTTATGACTGAGTATTTTTTTTCATTCTCTGAAGTTATCACTTTTTGCTTAACCATTTATCAGTTTAGATTGTTTCCATTTTAGTAATTATGAATAATGCTGCTCTGAACGTTTGTGTACAAGTTTTTGTGTGGTAAAGTTTCCAGTTTTCTTGGGTGTATAATTAGGAGTGGAATTGGTGGGTCATATAGTAATTTGGTGCTGACCTTTGAGGAACTCTGGACTATTTCCAAAGCAGCTGTGCTATTTTACGTTCTTACCAGCTATGAAGATTTCAGTTTCTCTGTGTCCTTAACACTTATTTTAGTTATAGCCATCCTAGTGGTTTCTCATTACGGTTTCAACGTACATTTCCTGTGACTGGTGATGTTGAACATCTTTCCATGTGCTCGTTAGCCATTTGT
>CM053605.1:61819201-61834182 GCA_028646535.1 Procyon lotor
TGTGTGACCTCTATCTTTTTTTTTTTTTCCTCTCTCCAAGATTGGTTTTACTATGGGTTCTTTGCATTTCCATATGAATTTTATTTATTTTCTATTTATTTTTTTGACAGAGAGAGAGAGAGGCCACAAGTTAGGCAGAGAGACCAGGGGGCGGGGGGGGGGGGGCCGCGGCTGGGGAAGCAGGCTCCCTAATGAGCAGAGAGCACGATGCGGGGCTCGATCCCAGGACCAAAGGCAGAGGCTTTAACCCACTGAGCCACTCAGGCACCCCTTCCATATGAATTTTAGAATCAACTTGTCAGTTTCTGTTTCAAAAGAAAAAAAAAAGGCCACCTGACTTAAAACTTTTATTTTTTTAAAGTTTTAATTAAATTCCTGTTAACATGCAGTGTAGTATTAGTGTACAATGTACAATCAGGTGTACAATGTAGTGATTCAACACAAGTGCTCATCACAAGTGGCCTTCTTAAAAAGCCACCTATTTTGGTATGGATTATACTGACTCTGCAAGTTAATTTGGTGATTATTGTCATCCTAACAATATTAAGTCTTGCAATCCATAAGCACAGGACTTTTTTTTTTTTTTTTTTTTTGAGATAGAGCATGTGTGAGTGGAGAGGAGGGGCAGAGGAAGAGAGAGAATAACTTTTTAAGGTTTTTATTTATTTATTTGTCAGAGAGCACATGCAGGGGGAGCAGCAGGCAGAGGGAGAAGCAGGCTCCCTGGTGAGCAAAGTGCCGTCTAATTTCAGAACATTTTTATTCCTTCAAAAGGTCTCCATTCTCAGGGTGCTTGGGTGGCTCAGTTGGTTGAGTGACTGCCTTCGGCTCAGGTTGTGATCCCTGGGTCCTGGGACTGAGCCCCACGTCAGGCTCCCTGCTTGGTCCCCTACCTGTGTTCTATCTGTCAAATAAATAAAATATTTAAAAAAAAAACAAAAAACCCCATTCTCTTTACCTAGCCCTGGCAACCACTATTTTACTTTGTCTTTATGAGTTGGCCTGTTTTGGACATTTCTTTGAAGTGGAACCATTAGTAAGTGCCCTTTGTATGTGGCTTCTTTTATGTAATGTAGTGCTTTCAGGGTTCATCTATGTTTTATATGTGTAAGTACTTCAGTGTGTGAGGGTTCCAGTTTCTTTACCTCTTTCTCAACACTTATTATTACCTGTCGTCTTGATTATAGACACCCTTGTAGCTGTGAAGTGGTACTAGATCGTGGTTTGGATATGTATATCCCTAACAATATGGAGAATCTTTTCAAGTGCCAATTGGCCATTTATAGATTTTCTTTGCAGAAATATCTGTTTAGATGCTTTGCTCTTTTTAAATCGCTTTGTCTTTATTGTTGAGTTGTATGAGTTGTTGATATATTCTGGATACTAGATCCCTATCAAAAATAATTTGAAGTCTTAGTGTCATGCTATAATAAAAATAATACCACAAACTATTAACATACTATAATAAAATCTTAATGGGAAAGCTTAGGAAATAGGATATCCATAATGAGGTTCATTGGTAATGAGGAGTCAAGTAACAACAAAAAAATCAAAACCAGGGGCGCCTGGGTGGCTCAGTCGTTGAGCATCTGCCTTCGACTCAGGTCATGATCCTCGGGTCCTGGAATCGAGCCCCACATCGGGCTCCCTGCTCGGCAGGAGGCCTGCTTCTCCCGCTACCATTCCCTCTGCTTGTGTTCCCTCTCTCGCTGTGTTTCTCTCTGTCAAACAAATAAAATCTTTAAAAAAAAAAAAAATCAAAACCATTTTAAAGTATAGTGTTACACTTTCCTTACATGGTAAATATAGCTCGTGAATGTATTTAAATATCTTGGAATCTTATGGCTTTTTAAGAAATTAACAGAATGATGGTTTGTCAGATAGTTATATTCTCAGGCCATACTGTGAAAGCTATTTTTGCATCTCTAATAACTTATTTCCTGTATAATATCTGCCTAAAAGTGGATAATAGAGTATAGGGTGTTTTTGGTTTTTTTTCTCTTAAGGTCTGCTGGATTTAGCATCTTCATTGGTTGATTTCTCATTCCTCCCTCATAATAAACTTTACCTTATCATGCAGAAGCACTTGACAGTGTAAAGCAGTAATTTTAGATTTCAAGAGAGGATATTTGAAAAAAAAAAAAAAGGATATTTGAAAACATAAAAGAAGCATAGTAAAAATAATAAGAATAGAATTATATTCTGATAATGAATAAGAAATTCTTGGATTTAATTAATGGTTTGAAATAGTTTTTGAAGGATGAGTCTCAGGCTTAGTAGTTAGAATCATTTTAAACCTCAGTGAAATAAGTTTCAGAACTATCAGCCCAAGCCAAAATTGAAATGTAATTTAACTTCTGTGATAGTCTAATAGCAGAAATAGGAAAATCATTATTATGAATAGAGACAAAAATGTTAACATTCTGTAGTAAATTAAGGAATCTGCTTCAGAACAAACAGAATAAATTATTAAATAGACTAGGGCATTTATTTTTTCATATCATTCTGAAATATTTTAAAGTTCTAGGGCACTGAACTAGGGTTCAGTTGGTTAAGTGACTCTTCGTTTTAGCCTAAGTCATGATCTCAGGGTCATAAGATCGAGTCCCGTGTTAGACTCCATGCTGGGTATGGAGCCTGCTTAAGATTCTCTCTCCCTTTCCTTCTGCCCCTCCCCCCGACGTGTTTTCTCTCTCTCTCCAAATAAATATGTAAATAAAAATGTAAACAGCTAATAACACTAAACCTCCTAAAATTAAACGTCCTTAAAAATTAAGGTAATTTTTAAAACCTGATGAAAGTAAAAATACAAATGAGTGAAACGTGTGTACAGTCTTGGACAAACAGATAAGCTTTATTTATGATTGTGTTTCATATGAGATCAGCAAATATATCTAGTTTCAAAAACTTTTTAAATAATATTTAAGGTAGAATTTTTACATTATTAAACTGAAGATCTTTAAAAATTGTTAGGCAACTTTTTGTTTAAACACAGTAACCAATAATAACAAACCTTTTCTGGTTTTATATAGTTTATTAGTACTCAGCAGTCTGAAATTCTCTAATTTTCAGTATAAAATTATGTAGAATAAACTCTCCATTAGTTGCGGATTTATTTTAACTACACGGTATTCTATGCTACAAAGATTAAAGATTTTATCAAGAAAACCGTTCCATGTGATAAAAGAGTATATCTGAAGATTTTTGGTTGTAATAGATAAGCTCTGTGCAGGTCTCTAGCAAACACAGATATCAGTGCTTCTCCCACCCTAACAGAGTACATTTTTTTTTTTCCCCAGAATCTCTAGGGCTACGGAGTAAAGTTCTGAGGAAAATTGAAGAGCTCAGGACAAAGGTGAAAACCCTTTCCTCTGGAATTCCTGATGAATTTCTCTGTCCAATAACTAGGGAGCTTATGAAAGATCCTGTCATTGCATCAGGTATGTGTGATGCTTCTCTAAGTTTCAAGGCATATGTGCTAAATGAAAAAATAATGTGGGTAGTTACCAGGAGTTTGTTTAAATGTGGAAAATTTTTAAAATCTGTTTTATAGCTCATAAGTAGTTTTTTTTTTTTTTTAACTCCTTTGATCCAAGGTAAACTAGTGAACATTATATATTAATAAAATTAGATGGAGTAGGTTTGGATAAGATTAGAGACAAAAGGGTTAAGTTTAACAAGCTTTACTCAAACTTGTGAAATGTGTTTTTGGTTACAAGAATGCAAGGTAAAATCTTTTTTTTGAGATAGACTGTTGAGATCTCTTATGTTTATTTTCATCTATCATGAATTTAAAGAACCTTACAGGAGTAAGATTTAAAGAATATAAATTGCATCTTTACACATTATTTTCTAATCTTTGTCAGTAGGCCCAGACGTATGTACTTTACATAGTTGTAATCAGTGAATCCATATTATGTTTTTTAAATTTTTGTGTAAAACAGTATACATTTCTAAATACTGATTTAGTCTACTTAATTTTCAGTTTTAATAACTTTATTCCACGGTAGCTGTATGCTACATTTTTGACTCTTGCAGACACATACACATACCAAATAGTAGAAATCTTTATATTATAAATAGCATTGCAGTGATACGTTGGTACTTCCTTTTTCTGTTACCCATTACTTAGGGTTCTTTTTATGGCATGTGTGCCCCAAAGCAGAATTAACACATCAGAATATTTTATGAACATGAAAAGAACAGTTTTGATAGTTTTCATGACTCAGTGGACATTTGAGAAGTGTGGTCTTCCCCCATTGTGTAGTCTTGGCACCCTTGCTAAAGATCATTTCACCACGTACGTGAAGGTTTATTTCTGATTTATTGTGTCCCATTGGTCTGTATGTTTGTCTTTATGCCAGTACCATCCTTTTTTGATTATTATAGCTTTATAATGTTTTGAAATCAGGAAGTATAAGGCTTCCACCTTTGTTATTTCTCAGGATTGTTTTATCTCTTCAGGATACTTTGGGATTTGCTTACGACTTTCTGAGTTTTCCTATCCCTGTAAAAAGTGCCATTAGGATTTTGATGGAGATTATATTGATACTGTAGATGACTTTGGTTAAGTATGGACATTTTAACAATATTAACTCTTCCGATCCATGAATAGGATGTCTTTCCATTTATTTGTATCCTCTTTTATTTCTTTAGACAGTGTTTAGTAGTTTTCAGTGTAAAACTTGCCATAATTTTCATCACAATGGTGTTTAATCTGTTGATCAGTTCAGAACTGACAGCTCCAACTCATGACTATCACACTGCTTTCCGTTTTTTTAGGTCTTCTTTACATTCTGTTAGCAGTGCTTTGTATTTCAGTGTATAGGTTTTGCACACATTTTGCTAATGCTGTTCTTAAGTATTTAGTATTTTTGTAACACTATAGATACTAGTTTTTAAAAATTTCAATTCCCAGTTCTTGGTTGTTTATTTCACAAATGATTTTGTATTTTTTTCATACATGATCGTATCATCTGCAAGTAGACATTTGTATTTCTAATCTGTACACCTCACTCTGCCCCTACCCTTTGTCCTATTTCTTGTTATGTTGGCCAGGACTTGCAATACAGTGTTGAAAAGAAGTGGTGGGAATGCCCTAATCTGCTTTTAAGGGAGGTATTCAGTTCAATTCAATCTTTCACCGTTAAGTATGACGTAAGCTGCCTTCTGTCAAAATAAAGAAGTTCTCTTCTATCTCCAGTTGCTGAGAATACATAAAATGCTTATCCACTGAAATAAGAGTTTTTCTCTTTTATCCTGTATTATGATAGATTACTATATTAGTTCCCTCTTGCTCTCATAACAAATCACCACAAAATTAGTAGCACAACATTTCTGTAGATCAGAGGTCCAGTACATTCTCACAGGTAGAAGTCAGGGTATTGGCAGGTTGTGTTCCTTGCTGGAGGCTCTAGGGAAGAAACCATTTCTTGCTCATTTAGGTTGTTGGTAGAATTCAGTGTCACACTGAAAGTGCCAAAAGGGCTTTGCAGATGTGATTAAGGATCTTGAGATGGAAGAGCCCCCTGTATTATTGGGTAGACCCAGTGTAATCATGAGGATCTTTGTAAGTGAAAGAAGGAAGGAGGAGAATTAGAGGAGAGGAGAGGTGACAACAGAACAGAGGTTGAATCGATAACAGGACCACGAGCTAAGGAATTCTGGCAGCCTCTAGAAGCTAATAAAGACAAGGAAACATTCTTTCTTCAAACCTTCAGAAAGAATGCCGTCCTGCTGACACATCGATTTTAACCTAATGAAACTAATTTCATCTAAGATAATAAATTGTAATAAGTCACTAAGTTTGCAGTAATTTGTTACAGAAGCAATAGGAAACTAATAGAGTGGCTCCTATTTCCAGCTTCAAACCTAGTATCTCCTTGTATCACATTGCATCTCTTTGACCCACCTTCCTGCCTTCCTCTTCTGCTTTCAAGAACTCCTATGATAAGATACTTTCCTGTCTTAAAACCAGCTGATTAGTGACCTCAATTCCTTGGCAAGCTTAATTCTCTTTTGCCATGTTAACAAAGTCAGAGGTTCCAGGATTAGCAAGTAGACATGTTTGTGGGTCATTATTCTGCCTTACAAAATTATATTCATTGATTTTTTTATTGTAATATACAAATATGTAAAATCATTTTAACAGTTTTTGAGTTTAGCGATATTGAATTGATTCTGGATAGCTCATATAAGGACGGGCAATACCTGCGGTATTTGTCCTTGTGTGTTGACTTACTTAGCATAATGTTTTCAGGATTCATCCACATTGTATCATGTGTCACAATTGCTTTCCTTTTTAAGGCTGAAAAATATTCCATTGTGTATTTATACCATACTTGGTATAAAGTATAGACAACCATGGACATGTGTTTTTTTATCACCTTTTGGCTATAGTGAATAATGCCACTGTGGATGTGGGTGTACAAATATCTGCTCCAGTCCCTGCCTTCAGTTCTCTTGGGGTATGTCCCCAGAAGTTGAATTGTCTCATCATATAGTAATTCTGTATTTACTTTTTTGAGGAACCACTCTACTATCTCCACAGTGGCTGTACCCTTTTACATTCCCACCAGCAGTGCTCAAGGGTTCCAGGTTTTCTACATCCTTGCCCGTACTTATTATTTTCTAGTTTTTGTTTTATAATAGTCATCCTGATGGGTGGGAGGTGGTATCTCATTTGGGTTTTGATTTTCATTCCCCTAATGACTAGAATTTTGAGTGTTTTAGGTACCTGTTGACCACAGTATCTTCTTTGGAGAAATGTGTGAGTCCTTTACCATTTTTCAATCTGGTTTTGTTGTTGCTGAGATATAGGAGTTCTTTATATATTCTGGATATTCCTTATCAGATATGATTTATAAGTATATCTCTCATTCCACAGGCTGCCTTTTCACCCTGTTATAGGGCCTTTTGATACACAAAAGGTAATTTTGATGAAGTCCAGTTTTTTTCTTTTCTTGCAGGTGCTTTTGGGGTCATAGTCAAGCATTAGCAAATCCAATGTCATGAAGCAGTCCCTCTATGTTTTAAGTGTTTTATTGTTTTAGTTTCTACATTTGGGTTTTGTTCCATTTTTGAGTTAATTTTTGTATCTCATGTACTTATCCTTTAGTAGGCAGATATCCACTTTTCCAGCACCATTTGTTAAAGAGACTGTTCTTTCCTCCATTGAATGGTCTTGGTAGCCTTGTTGAAAATAGTAGGCTGTATATGTGGGGGGTCATTTCTCTCTGTATTACGTTGGGCTATATAGCTCCCTTTATGGCAGCACCACAGCTTTGGTTACTGTGGCTTCGTATATAGTGAGTCTTCCAACTTTTTCTTTGAGATTGCTTTGGCTCTTCAGGATCTCTTTGAATTCCATATGAATTATAGATTTTTCTATTTCTGCAAAAAATGTCTTTGGCATTTTGAGAGGGATTGTGATGGAGATCACATGGATTCTCTAATTGCTTTGGGTAGGTAGTATGGGATTTTAACCATTGTCTTCCCAGTCCATGACCACAGAATGTCTTTCCTTTGTGTCTTTACTTTCTTACATCAGTGTTCTGTAGTTTTCAACATACAAGTCTTTTACTTCCTTGCTTAAATTTACGACTATTTCTTTTTGAATTGTAAATGGAATTTTCCTAATTTCCTCTTTGGATTCTACATTGTCAGTGTATAGAACCACAGCTGATTTCTGTATGTTGATTTTGTATCTTGCAACTTTGCTGAATTGATTTTAGAACTTTTTTTGTGGACTCTATAGGGTTTGAATTCTTCACTTATTGCTGGATTTGATAATATTTTCAGTATTTTTGTAACTATGTTCATAAGGGATATTGGAGTTTGTAGGAGAGTTTCCTTGGAGATTTGAATTATGAAATCAAATATAGCTTTTTAATAGGTTACTTCATCAAATTAGATTTGAGTATTCTCTCTTCTTGGAGGTTTGCATTTTCTATTCTTGATTCTCTTGCTTTTTGTTTATAACTGCATGGTATTTTTCTTTGTCTACTTTAAAAACAAACAGTGTACATCTTGAATTTTCACATAATAATCTTTCACCAAAGGTAACCCATTTCCTAACATTATAGATGAATAAAAATGCTCTTCTGATTGAATGAAATTGTCTTTTTGGGATCTTGCTTCTTGCCTTAAGCACAGTTTGTGTGATTTATCCATGCTGTTTATACAGTACAGTAATTTATCAATCTTTATGTGTGAATATACTACACGTGATCCATTCTGTCATTATTGCCTGCTGTGAACTTTTATTCATCTTCTTTGGTAAACACACATGTATGTGCAATGCTGTGGGGTATATTCTGGAGAGTAGATATGTACAGGCTGGCACCCAGGGGTTGAAACAGCTTATACCCCCTCCAGCAGTGTGGAAGAGTTCTAGTTGCTCCCTAGCCTTATTTATATTTAGTATTGCCTCTTTCATTTGTCTTTATGACTTTCATTGAAGCTTCACATGCAGTTCTAAGAAATAACACATCCTGTACACTTTGTCCAGTTGTTCTGCCAACATTTTGCAGAATGATGCATTGTTACAACAAGGATATGGACACTGAGGCAGTCTGCCAACTTGGATTTCCCCAGTTCCATGCATGTTCTGTAAATTCTACAAGTTTGTCCCCTTTGGAGGGTTGAGCACCAATCAAGACAGAACAGTTCCAAACCTTCTTTTGCCTTTTTATAACTTATCTGCCACCTATCTGTTCTCCATTTCTAAAGTATCATATGAATGGAATCATACAGTAAATTATTCCACATAGTATAATCCAGGGAGAGTTGCCATCTTTTTAGATTTAGATTTCCTATATTAGAGGCCCACCTGTGTGTAGAGATTAAATACTTTAACGATTTAATAAATTTGACCTGATTTCTGTATATTATGACTGATCTACGTAGGCTAATTCCTTCCTGCATGTTTCCATTTCATTTTGCTTTCTTCTAGCTCCTGTTTTCTCCTCCTCTGACTGAATCTTTCTGAATTGATTACATGTCCTTTTGGCTTTTCTCCCCTGGATGTTTCAGAAGACCTCTATACCTTGTATCTGTTAAACTAACTGCCTTAGAAGCATTCTTCTATCCTTTAAAAAAAAAAAAGCATGTGCTGGAGAGAATCAATAGGAAATAAAGATTTATAAAATGTGGAGGCTTCTTATTCTGATACACATATCAGTATGCTCAGAACTACTGCAGACACAACAGTATTTCATGGTATGAATGTGCCATCAATTAACTTATACACTGTTGTTTATTTTTTTAAAGATTTTTTTGTTTGGCAGAGAGCCCGATGTGGGGCTCGATCCCAGGACCTTGAGATCATGACCTGAGCAGAAGGCAGAGGCTTTAACCCACTGAGCCACCCCAAACTCATACACTGTTGATGGACATCTTTTTCCAAGTAATTCTGCTGAAGAAGATCCTCAGTCATGTAGAATATATATAGGTACACTTAAATATTCCAGTTGGACAAAAGCTTAATAGTGATACATACTAGCCTATTTTTACATTTTTAGTTTGAATTATGCTCATCTTTTTAAAAACCGGCTTGCCCAATTTTTGCCCATTCAGACCTCTAGATAAATTTTAGGATCTGTTATGCTACAAAAGAAAATCTAATTCATATTTTGACTAGAATTGCAGAAAACCTAAAAACAAAATTTGGAGTTGGAGGAACAGAAGTGAAAACTTTAGTCAGATGTTCCGTCTATTTTATGGCTTTCAAGTGTATTCTGAGCATTTAAGTATGTTAATTAGTTTAGGTAGCTTTCTGAAAAAAAAACTAATAAACCCTAGCTGACCATCTTGCTTTTTCTCTAAAGTCTTTACAGTGTTTTATCTCAATTATATAGCGAGAACATACTCTGGCAGCTGTTTTTGTTCAAGTATAATGTCAGTTTAAATCTGATTTTTTGGTTTCAAATAATTTTTCCTTGATAGTATTTTTAATTCTTGTCCAGGGTGCTTTTTATCAGTTTGGGAAAACTTTCAGCCATTCTCATTCTATGTACCTTATCTCTTACACCTTTCTAGGTAATTTTCTCAGACCTATCTCCCAGTCCTCTATTCTGCTGTTTCACCTTTGTTAACATTGCTTCAAAATTTGAGTATCAGTAGTTTTTCATTTCTGGAAATCTGATTTAGCCTGGAGTTTGGAGCTGGCCTGCTTGGGTTTCAATCCCAGCTCTGTCACTCCAAGGTCACATAAGGTAGGGAGTTTTTCAGGCCATCCATCCGTTTCTTCCTAAGATTGTTGTACAGATTAAATGAATATAGGTAACAGTATTTTAGAACAGTAATTATAGATTCTTATTTTAGAAATATTTAGAAGTTGAATCAGTTTTCATTTTCTGAGGTCTGTGCAATCCCACATCTGCTCCTCCAGTCGTTTTTTGGTTTTGTTAAGATTTGACAGAGGGAGAAGCAGACTCCCCACGTGGGTCTCAATCCTAAGACCCTGGGATCATGACCTGAGCTGAAGGCAGATGCTTAACCAACAGCCACCCAGGCGTCCCCACCTTCAGTCAAGTATTACCTGTGGAGCTTCAGTGCAGGGAGAGGTGCTAGGCTTGCTCTGCCCATTTTCCAGGGCAATGAGAAAATAAATTCAGAGCCCAGGCCAGTAAGTTTCTGTTTTCCACTTGAACTTGGAAGTCGGCTATACATAGAAATGTCATAAATAAAATATTTAAAAAGATGTTTCTTTTAATTTGACAGAGAGGAACACAAGCAGAGGGAATGGTAGCGGGAGAAGCAGGCTTCCTGCTGAGCAGGGAGCCCGATGTGGGGCTCGATCCCAGTACCCTGGGATCATGACCTGAGCCGAAGGCAGACGCTTAACGACTGAGCCACCTAGGCGCCCAAGAAACATTTTTTTATAAGTATCATCATCTAGTAAGAAATTTGGGGGCTTAATTGGCTTGATTACCAGAAATAGAAGTCTAAGAAACACATCTTATAATAGGTATCATTTCTTTGGTATTTTACCAGAACCTGGGCATCAGAGTATATTGAATATTGCTTACTTCCTAGAACTAGCTGCTGGTACAGTTATTGATTTGTCTACTCCATATCTTGGGTTATAGCAAAAGTCAAATGGCACTGTTTGGACAAAAAATTTTTATGGAAGGATTTAAAACCAGGTCAATTTTAAGAAGTAGTGAAAACAAACTTATAAAAAAAAAATTGTCATTTTTCTCTCCTGGCCACACCTTTGATTTAAATAATCTAACTATTTGTAGTAGACCTCATGTGTGAATTTTTCAAGAAAACCAGGACTGTCATTTTTAGTGTCTTTTCATTTATACATGAAAGGCTGTGTATGTCGGGGAGGGGTCTTTGCTTTGTAGCTCTGATAATCCCTCTTACCAGCCTGGAATGAGATTTAGTAGAACACTGTGAAACTTTTTTTTTTTTTTTTTAAAGATTTTTTTATTTATTTGACAGAGAGAAACACAGCGAGAGAGGGAACACAAGCAGAGGGGACGATAGCAGGAGAAGCAGGCTTCCCGCCGAGCAGGGAGCCCGATGCGGGGCTCGATCCCAGGACCCTGGGATCATGACCTGGGCTGAAGGCAGACGCTTAACGACTGAGCCACCCAGGCGCCCCTAGAACACTGTGAAACTTTATATATCATTAGCAATGCTAATTCCTGCTTTTCCTCTTTGTCAAATATTTGGTACCAGCAGAAACCTGTTGGTTAAAGAATCACAATTTTGGGGTACCTGGGGGGCTCAGGTCATGATCCTGGAGTCCTGGGATTGAATCCCACATTGGGCTCCCTGCTTGGCAGGGAGTCTGCTTTTCCCTCTGACGTCTCCCCTCTTATGCTCTCTTAAATAAGTAAATCTTTGAGAAGAAAATCACTATAATACCACAAAAAGCTGATATTGACGTTTATGTAAACTGTGGCCAGTGTAACTGATGTTATGGTAGAAAGCCTGTACCTCTGTAGACGGATTTGACATTTTATTCACTACCATCACCCAAGAAACTAACAATCCACAAGCAGGGAAGGAAAAATTATTCACTTGGGGGAATTCAGTTAAAGGTGATACCAGGCTCTAACAGTGTAGAGAATATGAAAAGTTGAATACACTCAACAATTATTAACTGATGATAAAAGCCTATTTGAAGTTTTGAGTATTTGCTTGTTCTCTTTTTTTTAAAGATTTAGAGAGAGTGAGCAAGAGAGGGGCAAGCAAACTCCCCACTAGGCAGGGAGCCCGACGCGGGACTCAATCCTAGGACCCTGGGATCACGACATGAGCTGAAGGCAGACACTCAACCAGCTGAGCCACCCAGGCACCCCTGTTGGTCTCTTTTTAGAAGCTACTAGGATAAAGGTAACCAGCAGATCAAAAATACCTCCCTAAGCACTAAAATTAAATATTACCAACTTATTGTTCCATAATTCTAGTTTGGTTTTAACTCCTCCCCAAAGAAAAAAAAATTGAGATTAGCTAATAAAGCATAATCCAACCTAAAGGATTCAGGAAGCTTGCAAGGAAAAATGAAGGGTTATGTACGTGTCTGTAAAAATAGAATTCAGACCCAAAAAAATACTATGTAATACTGAATACCACAGTTCTCAGTGAAGGTGGCTGTTACTAGCTATGCAGCCTCAGACACAGGAACAAAGCAGAAACAATAGTGTAAGGGAAAAGATTATAGGCTCGATCATACCTCAGTCCAAAATAGATCTCTCTTGAACAGGTATGGGACATTCATAAATATTAACCCTACTTAGGCACCAGACACTACCAGAACTAATACAAAAACTGGGCCCCTTTCACCTGGAAGGTCAAAACATTATCAAATTTATCTAGACTGGTGGCAAACCAATTAGCTATAATTGAATTCTTACTATTCCACATAGTAATAGCATGGACATCATTTACCAGTGTGATGGTAATACAAGATTAAGGTTCATTATACTCAACTTTTTATAAATAAAAATTGAGTTTATTTTCCTACTCCCTGTTCTTATAATTCAACAGTAAGACCCATTAAAAAATAGACCTTTCTCCATAAGAAATATACAAATGCCAATAAGCACCAGAAAAGATGTAAAGTATCATCATGGAAATTAAAATCAAAACTACACTGAGATGTCATTTGATACCTACTAGGAAGACTAGAATCTAACATGTGTTATAAGAGTTTGCAGAAATACTGGGAGGGGAAATGTAAAATGGTACAGCTGCTGTTGAAAATAGTTAACATGTGATGTAGCAGTTGTAATGAATGCTCATAGTAGTCTTATTGATAAGAGCCAGAAAGTGGAAATAACCCAAATGTCCCATCATTGAATGAATAAAATGTGGTATATCCATACAATGGATTATTAATCAGCTATAAGAAGGAACAAATACATGTTACATGGATGAACCTTGGAAACGTTCTGCTAAGTGAAAGAAGCCAGACACCAAAGGCCACATATTGTATGATGCTATTTATAGGAAGTGTCCAAAACAGGCAAATCTAAGGAGACAAAGTAGATGTGTGGTTGCCAGGAAAGGGGAGAGAGAATGCTCTGGGGTATAGGGTTTCTTTATGGAGTGACAAAAATGTTTTCAAATTTATAATAATTCAGAATTGTACAACCATCACCATTAGGAATCTGACCTGTATACTAAAAAGGGTAGATTTTATGTCAACTGTATCTCAAAAGAAAAAGGCACTACCTGTATCTGCAGGACTCTAGGGAACAAAAGGAAGTTGAGGTTATTAGAACCTTACATGAACCAGAATGGAGGCCTTAAAGAAGGGGTAAGGATAAGACAAATTGGGGCAGTACCTACAATGAGGCAAGCAAAATATCTTCAGAGTATAACCAACTCCCCCTGCTGGATGAAGGGCCGTGGTTAGGCACAACTGGTAGGAGCCTTCACTATTTTTTTCTTCTTCTAGAGGAATCCAATTACAAGATCACTGGTAAAGCAGAAAAGTGTTTTTGCATTATCCTGGCTCCAGCATGTGGAGTCCTCCGTATCATGGGTGAAGTTAGAGACAATAGCTTAATAAGTTTAATCAGCATTTAGCAAGTCAAATCAAAGAGGAATCAATAGCCTTCATGTTTAAGTGTGTATGTAAACAAAAGCAATTAAAAGGTATAACACTGCCACAACATGGGATGGAGAGGGTATTATGCTAAGACAGAGAAGGACAAATACATATGATTTCACTTACATGTGGGGTAAAAAAAAAAAAAAAAAGCAGCAGCAGAAACAGACTCATAGAGAAGAAACTGATGGTTGCCAAAAGAGGGTAGGGGAATGGGCAAAATGGGTAGAGGAGGGAGGAGACAGGCTTCTACTTAGGGAATAAGTAAGGGAGATAAAAGGTACAGCATAGGGAGTATAGTCAAGGATACCGTAATAGCTTTGTATGGCGACAGATGGTAGCTGCACGCTTGTGAGCACAGCATAGTACACAGACTTACCAAATCACTTTTTTAAATTGAAGTTAGGTGTGCAACAAAGAATGTACAGGGGCACCTGGGTGGCTCAGTCATTAAGCATCTGCCTTTCGCTCAGATCACAATCCCAAGGTCCTGGGGTCAAGCCCCGCATCGGGCTCCCTGCTCAGCAGGGAGCCTGCTTCTCCCTCTCCACTTACTTGTGTTCCCGCTCTTGCTGTGCCTCTGTCAAATAAATCAATAAATATTTTTATAAAAGGAGTGTCACTAACCTTATCAGATATTAAAACATGTTTTAAGCCTTTATAAATAACACAGAATGAGACTGGCACATGAATAGAACAATGCAAAAAAATTTTTTTTTAAATCCAGAAATTGATTCAAGTGCGTTTGGAAATTTAGTGAATGATAAAAATGGCATGTTGTCAGTGGTAACAAATATTTAAAAAGTGGTATTCTCACAACTAAATGGCCATAGGGAAAAGGGTAACACTGGCTTCATCTCTTATTCTGCACATCTAAATTTCAAATGGATTAGAGATATAAAGTCCCAAA
>CM053605.1:61834682-61849644 GCA_028646535.1 Procyon lotor
TCGGGGGAGGGCCGCCCGTGCCCATGGTGGCCCTACTGGCCGGGAATGGGCGGAGCGGCAGTCCGGTGGCCTCTCATTGCTGAGGCACAGGACAGTGCGCTCCGGTGCCTTCTCTCTGCACCTCGACAGGAGGGCTGTGACAGAGCTCACAGGACGACCACCCAGGAGAAGCAGCTCCCCACACGCCAAGTTCACAGAGACGTGCGAACTATTCACACGGGACACCCCGTGCCTGGGTCTGTGCAGGGCCGGCCTCACCGCGAGCCAACGCTTCTACTACTCAAAGAACAGACCAAGGGCCCACAGCTTACATTTGTTTTTCTCCGGCAGCGAGATAAATTGAGATAGAGAGAAACTCTTAATTCATTGAAGGGCCTCATGTCCTCTCCAAATCCTTCTCGGGGAAACTTCCTTAGGGCATACTGGTACCTCTGGGCTGCCTCTTTCATCTTCCCTTTCTAGAAATCAAAAACACAGAAATTGATCCTTTTCCAGATGCTCCAAGATGAATAGGCTCCCACAACCTGAAGACCCTGGTGAGGTTCTCCCCCCATCACTGAAACCATCGGAGCAGACGGGAGCATCCTGCTGAGGGAGCCGCGACCCTGCTGAGGGAGCCGCGACCCGGCTGGCTTG
The DNA here is from genome assembly GCA_028646535.1 of Procyon lotor. Lineage (NCBI taxonomy): Eukaryota > Metazoa > Chordata > Mammalia > Carnivora > Procyonidae > Procyon > Procyon lotor. The sequence goes on from CM053605.1 coordinate 61,835,319, forward strand.
GACCGGCTAGCATGAACCCGTTTTGCCGTCCACACAGGCTCCTGCAGCCTCCGGCCTCGTGCATTAAGACAGAAACTGGTTTTCTAGGAAGCGATCTGTACATTGCTAAATTGAGAACTATCAATCTTAATACATCAGAGTATCCTCTCTGTTATACATTTATTATTATTATTTTTTGAGATAGAAAGAGAGAGCGCATACACACGGAGGTGGGGGGAGTGGTGGGGGAAGGGCCAGAGAATGTTAGGAGGCTCCACAGCCAGCTAAAGCGGGGGTTGATCTCATGACCCTGAGATCATGACCTGAGCCAAAATCAAGAGTTGGATGCTTCCCGACTGAGCCACCCAGGTGCCCCTGTTAGATACTTTTGAAAACCGGGCACCTGGGTGGCTCAGGGGGTTAAAGCCTCTGCCTTCGGCTCAGGTCATGATCTCAGGGTCCTGGGATTGAGCCCCGCGTCGGGCTCTCTGCTCAGCGGGGAGCCTGTTTCCCCGTCTCTCTCTGCCTGCCTCTCTGCCTGCTTGTGATCTCTCTCTCTGTCAAATAAATAAAATCTTAAAAAAAAAAAAAAAAAAAGAAAAGAAAACCATCTCAGAAATGGTCCCTCGTCTACAAATATTTTAATGCCAAGTGTAACAGAAATCAGATGAAGAAATGATGCAGTTCTCAGGGCAGAGACAGTCTTACCGAGAAGCTCAGAGCCTGCTGTAGAATCATAATTTTCCTTTGAAGAGGAACTAAACTAGGGCTTTAAAAATCGAACAGCGCTGCACGTCATTTTCAAGGCTAAAGAAATCCATTTGCTCAGTCAGTTCTACCGCGCAGCAGGTATGAAGTCTGTCGAAGATGGCTTGATAGTTCTAACATAATTGCCTACCAAAATTCATATTAAAACCACTTCAAAGCCACAAGAACACACACTCTGAACTCCATTTCAAAAGGATTCCAAGGCAGGAACCCTGCTGGGTCGTGCTAGATGCCTACTTATTTGTTATTAAGAAAAGAAAAGGGAAAAATGTACTGTACCCAGTACAGCAGTCTCATGATAAAAGGATTAAAATGCTCAAAATGCCCTTTTTTCGTTTGTTTTCAAAACATTTAATTTTGTCTAATCAAAGACCTGGAAAGAGCAGTGCTCCGCATAAATGGCCTACAGCATCTATCTAAGCCAGGGGTGGGCCAGCTCAAGCGCCTGGGCCAAATTGGGCCTGCCACCGGTCATACAGTCCGGCTGGGCCACGGCCGCGCCCATTCTCTCCTGTGTGACCTGCGATTGCTCTCCTGCCACGGCCGCGAAGCTGGGGAGCGGTGACAGAGACCACACAGCAGAGCTTCACACGGCTACCGTCTGGCCCTTTACGGGAAGAGTCCGCGGGCTTCCGATGTAAGCTGATGTCTTATTTTGGAAATTTTACTCTACATTTTATTTGAAATTTTTACTTTTAAATTATTAGTCTTTCTGTTTCCCTTTCCAAGGGAGAATGGGGGAAAATTAAGTCAGTCTCCTGAGTAACAGAGTATTATATTGTCCCTAACTTAAATGAAAACATCTCTAGAAACCCTTTCAAAGGGCAGAAGCTTACAGAGATTAAAACTAAGGTAATCAAGTCTTAGGAGATTCCACGATCCTTTTCTTCTGAAGATGTCTCCTGAGGGTCCCCTTCCCGCGTGTGTCCCAACGCGGTGGCTACGGAATCCCCTGTAGTCACAGCCGCGGGGACTCCTTCCGACGGAGTGGTTCTCCCACACAGAGAGGGGCTGTCACGTCCTAGAAGAGGGCAATACCACTTACTTTGTACATCATGTTTCCTTCCTCCATCAACTTCTGTAAAAGTATAATCAAAATATCAGGCTTGGAAGTAGCCATCGCCCAGGCGGCATTTCCTGCAAAACAAGACGCATTCAGACACATGTCAGCGCTGGGAGAGGAAAGGAGGTCACAGCTTCTGAGGTGAAGGTCACAGACAGCTGCATGGCGTGTCCGGCGGCCTCCAGACAATGGTAAAATGAAGGGGACACAGGCTGGCCCCCGAGAGTGGGTCTCCCCTCGGATTTGCCTCACGCTGAAGGAAGCATCTGGGGGGTTGGGGGGCAGAGGGAGGCTGTTCCCCTGAAGAAAACAGAGTGTCGAGAACCTGGAGCATCAGAGCAGCCGAATCCTCACCCCCATCCTGTTCCCACGGAAATTTGGGGAGAATCACTTAAACTCGGCTTCTGAATAATCTCCTTCACTTCCTGCAGGGCCCACATGGGCTGGCTGGCCAGTGAAGGCCTGTGCTCTCAGCCGCCGGAGCACTGCGGCTGCCCTCCGGCCGGATCGCACCCCTGCGGCCCGCGGCCCCTCTCCCGAGCACCGGCAGGGGGTGCGGCTTAGGAAGAGCGGGGTCAGGAGACACAGCACTCGGCTTCCAACGCAGGCTCTGCCGGGCACTACGACCTCAGGGACGCTATGGGCCCCACTGTGCCTCGGTTTCCTCCTCTGCAACATGATGGGGTTATCCCTACCTCCTTAGAGGGTGGGTGAGGATGACAGCTGCTACAACTAGAAACTGCTCAGAGTAATTCCCCAGACAGTGAACTCCTTAGTAATATCCACTGACCTCTTCGCCAGAGGCCCCTCGAGTCCCCTCATCATGGCAAAGGTCTGGCATACTAAGCTACAAGAGCCCTGTTCCGGTCACCCTGTACCCACACATTCTGGGAGGTGGGTCACGTTCCAGCCTCCCCCCCAGAGGGGAATGGAATGCCTCCCCGCAACAGCCCCTGGGCACCCCAACACCCTCAATTCTCAGTTCAGTGCTCTTCAACACCGGCCTGCTGCTCTCCACCAACACTGCAGTGATCATGTTATGAGCTATTTGAGCATTCTGGACAACTGTGATTAAATGAGCCTTACAGAGAAAGAAAAAAAAAATCTCTAAGCACCTGACATCTTACTTCCTAATCTGGGAGCAGGTTATCTTTATGGTCCCTGACACACACTAGGATATGAAGCCCACCTCCCTCTACTGCTGCTGAAATGAGGTGTTTTCTCACCTAATTTGGCTCCTTTTCTCAGCAGCGTAACCACCACGGATGTGTTTCGACAACCGATGGCTCTGTCCAGGGGGCGCATGCCGCTGTGGTCCACGTGCTCAATCACGGCTCCCTTCTCCACCAGATACAGCACCTGCGGCGGGAGAGATAGAGCCCTGAGCAGTGGCCAGCCGGCAAGGGGGCCGCACCCACTGGCCTCTGCCTCCTGGGAATGGGCTGGCAGTCTGAGCTTTACTGTGACCTTCCCTAACTCTGCCCCTTAAGGACCCTAATGGAAACGAAGCAGATAGGGAACAGAGGAGCTTCTATCTAGGGCTAAACCTCAGTCTGCAATCCCCAACGAGGAAGGCAGGTGAACACTCCTAGGGAGGGACACGTTATGTACAAGCACCCACACTGTGCAGGTGAGTATACGCATGTCCGCTTCCCGGCCACAGAGATGGCCAGAGTCCTCCTTTCATCTCCAGTTACTTGGGAGGCAGATGTCGGCAGCCCACAGCAGTGGGTACCTCAGAAACATTCGATCCACAGTGCCTGATGACAGCAAGCTGGAGAAGCCTGAGATCAGATAAACCCAAGTATAGCTCACTTTAAGGCTGAGGATAGAGACTCAAATATTGGGAATGTAAAAGGGTAAGTTTTGAGACCATGGTACATAGACAGATTTGATGTGGTATGACAGCAGTCACCTGGACATAGATCACAGAGGAAAAAACCCCTCTGGCTACTCAAATTGTTCTACTCAGTAGAAAAGAAGTCTGTAGCCAGCTTAGCTTTTCATGTGACTCTGATAGTCTACCAGCTGCTCAAAATGATATTGGGTTAATTTCCATAATATATAAAGAGCTTCTACAACTCAACAACAAAAAACCCAAATAACCAATTTTTTTTTTTTTAATATTTTATTTATTTGACAGAGAGAAACACAGCGAGAGAGGGAACACAAGCAGGGGGAATGGTAGCGGGAGCAGCAGGCTTCCTGCCAAGCAGGGAGCCTGATGCGGGGCTCGATCCCAGGACCCTGGGATCATGACCTGAGCCGAAGGCAGACGCTTAACGACTGAGCCACCCAGGCGCCCCCCCAAATAACCAATTTTAAAACAGGAAAAAGACATGACTAGACATTTCTCTAAAGGTGATGTACAAATGGCCACCAAGCATATAAGAAGATGCTCAACATCATTGATCATTAGGGAAATGCAGATGAAAACCTCAAGATACCAGCTCACACCATTAGGACGGCTGCTGTCAAAAAGAAAAAAAACTGGGACGCCTGGGTGGCTCAGTGGGTTAATGCCTCTGCCTTTGGCTCAGGTCATGGTCTCAGGGTCCTGGGATCGAGCCCCACATCAGGCTCTCTGCTCAGCAGGGAGCCTGCTTTCCCCTCGCTCTCTGCCTGCCTCTCTGCCTACTTGTGATCTGTCAAATACATAAATTCTTTAAATAATAATAATAATAAAAAAGAAAGAACAAAATTATAAGTGCTGGAGAGGATGTGAAGAAATAGGAATCCTTGTGCATTGTTGGTGGGAATGTAAACTGGTGTGATCCCTCTAGACACAGTACGGAGTTTCCTCAAAAAATTAAGAACAGATCATTGGATCCAGCCATCCCACTTCTGGGTACATATCCCAAAGAATATGGATAGATCTGGAAGAATTTACAGGATCTGGAGGAGATACCTACACACCCATGTTCACAAGTGTACACACTACTCATAACAGCTAAGAGCTGGAAGTAACGCAAGCATTCACGGACAGATGAACTGATTAATACAATGTGACAGAGCCACGTGATAGGATGTTCGTCAGCATTTAGAAGGAAGGAAATCCTGGTACAGGCTGCAACATGGATGAAACTTGAAGACATGATGCTTCGTGAAAACAGCCGGGCACTGAGGGACAACTACTCTAGGACCCCACGTAGAAGAGGCAGGACAGAAGTCAGTTCATGGAGACAAAGCAGAGTGGTAGCTGCCCATGGCTGCAGGAGGAGAGAACCGAGTCCTTGAGGAGTGAGTACACAGTGTCAGGGTTACGGGGTAAAGTGTGGAGGTTGGCTGTACAATAATGTAAAGGGTACGTACACTACTCTTCACTTAGAAATGGTTAAAATGGTAAGTTTTATATTGTGCATTTTTAAATCACAAAAAAAAAAAAAATTACACCAGAATGCTAAGCGCTTCCCGCTTCCCTAATACGGATAAACTAGGATTCGGTAAGGCGATATAAGGGGAAACATAAAGGTGTGGATATGGGGGGTTTAGTTACACAGCTGTAACTGAATCCTCCAGGATTCTGAGACCACTGAGCGCCAGCAGCACTGCCTCCTGAAAGCATCGAAGCACAGAGGTGCAGGGTGAGGACAGCTTCTGCTCCAAGCCACTGCTTCCAGCAACCCAGGCTCTGTCCCTCAGGCTAATCTGCACGAGGCATACGTAATTCTTCAAAAGTGGCAACTCTCAAGGAGCCCAACATTCCTCTAACACCCGCTCCGTGTCTGGGATGTGGAACCTGACAAAGACAGGGCTTCTGCCCTGAGAGACATTCTGCAGGTCTTAGCTTATTACTGCTCTGTCCTTTCTTATCTCCGTTAGACTTAGACATCTGGCAAAGAGATAAAGACAGTGCCCTAAGCATTTTATATTATTTTTAGACAATGGCACATCCATTTCAAAACAAACGAGGTAATTATTTGATTAGTAATTTCTCATATACATAAAAAAGCAATTTTGAGATGCTCTGTACAGGAATTCTATTTATACGGGTTACTGGAAGAAAATAAAACTACATATGCATGTGTGCATACATATTCAATTGTGCGTCTGCTGTAGACACAGTTTGTAATTGAGAATTTGGAAAGTTTTAAGAGTCTATTAAAATCTTTACTAACGTTCTGGAACAGAATGCATGTCACAGAATAAGAGAGAAATGAAAGCAAGCCCACAGCACGCCTGTACACGCTGACCACACGCAGATACGGCCTCACACACGCAGGGACCTGTCCGACTCCGAGAGCGGTTCCCTGTGCGGCTGGGCGGCGGGACCCCCCGGGGCACCTACCGTCTCCGCGTCGCCGTAGAAGGCGGCCAGGTCCAGGGGAGTGCGGCCGTTCTTGTCCGTCTGGTCTATCTCGGCTCCTTCCTCAACCAGGAACTGGACCACTGCTCTGTGACCTTTCAGACAAGCCCAGCTTAACGCCGACAGCCCCTCTTTGTCCAGAGAAGAAAGCGCGGCCCCTGCAAGAACAGCGCATTCCCAGAATGGGAACTCGTAAGACAGAGCCCGGAGGCAAACAGACTCACCCCTGCAAACACCGGCGCTGACCAGTCAAGCCTCTGACCTCTGAACTGGGGGCATGATCACCGCTGATGAACCTGAGTAATGGGTGTGACATTCGCTGCCCATTCTTCCTACTTATGTGTAAACCAGAGAATGTCTGTAACAAAAAGACTTTCCAAACTTGAATCAGAAAGTACGGTCAGCGGGTCTGCCAAAGCTCTTTGCTTCGTCCTTCCAAAAGAAACCTCTGCAGGGGCTCCCACACTGCTACCTTTTGAAAGGAGAAATTCCACGGTGCTCAAGTGTCCTTCACAAGCGGCCACCATGAGGGGCGTCCGGCCCTGCTTGTCACTTAGGCTCACATCACAGCCGCGGTCCAAAAGCAGTCTGACAATCTGAAAGAAACACTTGGAATTACAATCCCCCTGCTCCAGGCTCCCTACCCAGGCAGGCTTTTCTACACTTAGAAGGAGTGAAGGGTTCTCTTCAAACACCTCTCAAAGTTGTGTGATTTGTGGGGCCTGTGAAATCTTTCCATTGTGTTCCTTTGAACAGAATCCTCTTGCAAATATATATTCTTGGACATGTTCAATTCATTACTATACCTACAGAACGTGTACACACAAGGCATAAACAGTAACGGGGAGAAGGGGAGGTACCAACCGCCATCAAGCAATGACCAGACAGCCCCAACAGCGCACATGGGAGAATGGAGAGCTAATGCAGGGGGAAAAGGTCATTCCCACCAGCTATCCTCCAGTAGGGGACACAGGCTCTCAGGAAAGTGTTCACCCACCACACCCCCAAGCACTCTGCTTTACTAAGCCTCAGGGGTTTTGTGGATGGCCTGACCTGCACAGCAGGCAATTTTTAGCAAAGCTTCCTGGAAGAGATTCCTGGCCTCAGAGTAGTGCCTTCAATCAGTGCTTGGTGATAAGGCTGGGGAACAAAAACAAAAAACCAGAGAGGCTTCTCCTACAACTACCTACACCTAAAGGTGGGAGGGCATAATGGAGGGGGTGGGCCTGAGTCCCCCTCCCCCTGCACGGTACCCGTTACATGGTAGCAACAACAGGAGTAGCTTATTCCCCATGCTTTCCTGTTCCTGATACACTGACCTGTGCTTTCCAAACCTCCCCATGATTTAGGAAGACTGAGACCTGGAGACAGGATGAGCCAGGGCAGCACAGAGAAGCTGTGAGCATGACAGGGAGCAGATGGTACAGACCAAGCTCTTGGAAATGGAACTGAAAAGCCAAAATCTTGGTGGGGAGCACTTGCAACTCCTAACAATGGGACTAGCAAGGAGTAACATGATTCCATGATGCAAACTTGGATCTAGAAAATTCTTCCTATGATGCACATGGTAGGATCCATCTGCTTGCAGCCAGTGTGGAAGCTGATGCTAGGCATGGGGTAGGTCCATGGCCGCTGCTCACAAAATGAATAAATGGCCGAACTGCTGTTCTCAAGGATCCCCTGCTCCCTTGAATTGAGGCAACAACAGGTCACTTCTAGTGAAAGAAACCAGCCTGATGGGGCATCTGGGTGGTGCAGCTGGTTAGGCACTCGACTCTTGGTTTCAGCTCAGGTCATGAGCTCATGGTCCCGGGATCCAGCCCCACACCAGGCTCTGTGCTCAGCAGAAGTCTGCTTGAGATTCTCTCCCTGTCCCTCTGCCCCTCATGCTTGAGTTCTCTCTCTAATAAATAAGTAAATCTTGAAAAAGGGAAATGGGAAGGGGAAGGAGGAGGGGAAAGGGAAAGAAAAAAAAAAAGAAAAAGAAACCAGCCTGAACCAGGGTGCTGGACCAGAGAGAACATGCTTCCTTTTCTAAGGAGCACAAGAGAACCACTCTTCTTCCAAGTATGTATGCCGGACGAGTGGGTCACACAATCAGGACAACAGCCGTGTTACGGCCAGTCTTCCGTTATGGTGACAGGATGCACCCAATCCGCTTTCCCTCATGGGGGGAAAGAAAGCAGCTTCAGGTCTCCCCCAGCCCCGGCCCCGCTCCTGGTTACCAGCCTACAATGGAGGACTGTGCTTGCCTGGCAAACGTTTGCGGTTATCGAGACCTGACAGCACAAGCAGAAGCCGAGTACGTGAAAAAGCCAGGGCTCAGATGAGACGGGCCACAGTGACCTCCACCCCACCCACTGCTTCTGCAGCCTTCACGGGCCCACCAGGTACCTGCCAATGTCCCTGGCGTGCCGCACAGAACAAAGGTGGGACCCCTCTCCTGTTGGTCCGAGATACAGCCGCTCCGTGCTCCAGCAGCAGCTCGCACACCTCCAGCTTGCCTCTTCCGGCGGCGGCAGTCAGGGCTGGAGGAAGGTCATGGGGCAGGGGGAATCTGTTAGTGCGAGGTGGCTCAAGTGGTCCCAAGTTCTCATGTCATCCTCCCACCCATAGAAGACGGCTTGGCTGCGCATCACCCCCCACCCCCCAACCTGGCTGGGCTCTGTGACAACAGAACACAGAAGAAACGACAACATGCCAGTCTGAGCCACATCCTGAGATGTGCAACTCCTCGGAACCCAGCCGCCATGGTGGGAGGAAGCCCAACCGCCCTGCGGTGACACTCGCGGGGAGAGGAACTGAGGCCTGTGTGTGGCTGACCATCCCAGACGAGCTCTGAGCACACAGCCAGCAATAACCCGGCCAATGTGTGTGCGCCCCATCCTGGCAAGGGTCCCCAGGGTCCAGCTCCAGCAGGTGAGGCAGGTGAGCAGAGGGGAGCCTTCCCTGCCAAGCCTAATCCACACTGTGGATTCAGGAGCCACTAGAGTTTTGTTTTATTGCTTTATTTTGCTTTTTAGGGTTTTTGTTTGCTTTCTCCCCACAGCAAGAGAGAACCAGTGCAAAACACACACACACACACACACAAACACACACAGATCAGTATATTATCCAGTCCAGCCTCTTCTTTCCTTAGAGGCATACATTTTAATCAACAAGAACAAACTGCTGAGGGAGTCAAAAGCGTATCAAACCATCCTTGTCTTTACGGAGTTTTCGGAGTTTGTCTTTACGTACAAGTGACAATGTATGATGAGTGGCCGTGAGCCTCTTTGTGTAGCACACACAGGAATGGCACCAGCCCTCGAGACCCCGCAGTGTCCTCTTCCACTTCATCTCCATCCTGAGAAAGTCGGCAGTGCAGATGACAACTGTCCCTTAATGTGGCTCTTTTTGTAGTTGTCAGAAATGCTCTGGCTAATGACAGGAGAGCATCATTGAGATTGCCCAGTGACAGGCTGCTCTGGTGACGCATTCCCTGCCTTGGGGACTTGGGCCGGGAGTGAGGTGAGTGCTCACTCCCTTTAGGAAGGAGAGAGAGGCCTTGCTCTCTATAATCTCTATAGAGTATCTATAGAGTACTATAGAGATATAGTATCTCTATAATCAGTCAAGATTCTGGATTAAGAATGTCAAGAAAGCAAGAGGAGAGGAATGGATTGGAGGGGGTCTTGAGTGCTCAGGTGACCAGCCCAGGGAGATTCTGGGCGAGTGGCCCACGGGGAGCAGCGGTATTCCAGGGAGGTCAGCCAAGGATAAAACAAGAACAGTATGGAAGGAAAGAGAATACATCGAAAAGGTTCTCATGGGGGCCCTACGTGAGTGACTGCCCCCTCACCCCCAGGTCGTGATTTCCGATGGGGTGTGGTAAAAAGAGGGGTTTAGTTAGAAGAGGGTCCTCCGCTCTGCCTCGTGAATCATCGTCTAGAGGAGAAGACATTTGTTGATTTTGGGGACAATCCCAAGCAAGCATGACAGGTATCAGTGAGGAAAGGACAGGAAGGGCCTGGGACAGTGGGACAGTGAGGACGCAGGAGGGAGGACCTACACGAGGAAGGGGAGGCTCTCTTCCTGCTGCTGGCCTGGGACAACTCTGTTTTTAAATCCTGCCTCACACCGACACATTTCCAGCTTCCAGAACAGATCGAGTGCTCCTCCAAATCAGTAAGACATCTCAGGATAAAAATAAGGAAAACACAGGACTAAGGCCCTCAAAAAGGGAAGGTCCATATGCCAGTGAACTCATGAGCAGTAATCAGCCTTGTGAGCCACCCGACTGAGAAACGCTCACACTCCCACACGGCTGGCTGAAGACCTCCCTATTCCGTCCCACAGCAGCCCCGCCAGAGAGACACGTGAGGGGGATGCCCCGGGGCGCACGGAGGGACAGCCTCAGGGGAGCCGCAAACTGGAAGCAACCCCGTGGCGGTCAGTAGTGAGATGCATCAACAAACACAGGTCCTGTCCACCAGGGGACTGCCACACAGCAATGACAAACGACATGCTGCTGAAGGCACCCCACGGGCCAGTCTCCCCAGCGTGTCACCACTGCCAACAACATGCAGGGGGACGGGGCCTACGCGCAGCAACAGAGCCCCAGCCCAGAGGCGCTCCCCCCTCTCACAGGGCAGCCTGGCTCAGCTCCCGGCCCCAGGGTGTATGCCCCACTCTCCCGGGGACCCACGGGAGTCAAGCCCAGGGGAGCCACATGCTCACAAGCCCTGCCTTCCACACGCACGTCTCTGTCCCTCTGTCCTCCTCAGACCCCTCTCAGGAGCTCCAGTCAGCCTGGCCACAGTTCAGGCCAGAAGAAGGAGGGAGGGAGGGAGGGGGAGAGAGAGAGAGGAGACAGACACACAGATGTAATCCTGCCATCTGGGCCTGATCTCCCCGTGACAAAGAGCAGTTCCTGTGAGAGACAAAGAAGTCCCCTCGGGCCATCTCCAGGGACACAGGTTCTGCGGGCTGCGCTTCACCTCGTCACACAGGCAATGCGTCCTCCCGGCAGATCACCTGAGCTCCGCAAGGTCCCAGGGACCTCATGTGCCAGCAAAGTGAGGGAGGTGGCGTGGCCCGGGAGCAAATGAGCCAGACCCTGGCTACCCCGGGGCCCTGAGGAAGCGAAGGTCGGGCTGAGGAAGACGGTGGGGAGAGCAAGGCCTCTCTCTCCTTCCTAAAGGGAGTGAGCACTCACCTCACTCCCGGCCCAAGTCCCCAAGGCAGGGAATGCGTCACCAGAGCAGCCTGTCACTGGGCAATCTCAATGATGCTCTCCTGTCATTAGCCAGAGCATTTCTGACAACTATAAAAAGAGCCACATTAAAGGACAGTTGTCATCTGCACTGCCGACTTTCTCAGGATGGAGATGAATGGAAGAGGACACTGCGGGGTCTCGAGGGCTGGTGCCATTCCTGTGTGTGCTACACAAAGAGGCTCACGGCCACTCTTCATACGTTGACACTTGTACATAAATTATAAATAAATACCATAAACAGAAGAGTATTTAAATCAGTTTTAGATATTAATGTACTGGGGTACACGTATGGGGGTTCCCAGACGCAGAATGTTTGAAAACCAGTGTGAAGGTGATCCTGTTTCTATCCCACAATCTAAACCAGCAGGTCCTGGCCCTGGCGGTCCCAGGCACGCTCCGCACAGTCCGGTCCTACCCAGACGTCAGTGTTAACAACTCCTCAAATACAGGAGCCTTGGGGCACGTTTCTGTGCGCTTTCTGGATGGCTCGGAACATGACCAGGGAGTGGCTGGCAAGATGGGAGATCCGGATAGCAAGCCCACCCCCTGGGCCTGCAGCCCCTCTACAACCCTCCTCCAGGCAGGGGTCTGCTCACCCCCTCCGGCTGCAGTGACCACAGCAAGGGCAGAAGGAACAAAGGAATCCGCATGCACGCCCCGGGCAGGGTCACGGCGGGCAGATACACAGGACGCCCTGAGAAGGATCAAACTCAGGGCCCTGCCGCTGCAGGAGGTCCGAAGCAGCTCACTCACATTCCGTTATCTCGTGTTCGGTAAACTAGCTCCATCCCTGTTGTAAGCGGGGCCTGGTGCAGCTGCTAGTGAATTTTCGCCACAGCAGCACCTCAGAAAGGACAGCCCAGCACTAAAAATAGGGCCCTGAGCTCTACGGAGGAGCCCGAAGCCGGAGCAGCTGAGGAGAGGATGAGAGCGCCCCCCCTCCCAGGCCTGGCGATGGGGCTGGACCCCCGTCTCTTCCTCTCCAGCCAGGCTCATGGTGCCTCTGGTGAGGGACCTCCTTCTGGGAGGAGAAAGCACCCATGAGCACAGGGAAAGGCCGTGTCCGCAGAGCCTGCTCAGGCCTGACACGGCCCACGTTCCACACACACAGTCCTAATAAGGGGCTTGCATCTTCCAGTGATGCAGACCAGGAAGACCTGCGTATCCCTTTTTCTACTCAGAGTGAATAGTTTTGGCCTCCCCACTCAAGACCCCTGAGGCTAGACTGTACCTTAAGCTCCAGCAGCCTTCCAGTGAAGGAGACCATCTTCCTTCGGAAACAATCAAGACTGAAGACTAGTCAAGTACAGGCTTAAACAAACAACGTCTGGCAGGACTCTGCTCAGGAATGCCAACTATGCTGCTGGAAAGGCTGACCTCTGAGCTGCCCCCAAATGTGATGAGGGTCAGCGCACTCTTTGTGGGGCCAGAGACAAGAGGCGAGGGGAAGAGGGCAGGAGCAGTGGGCGCCCTGGCAGAGAGGCACGGCCTGGCTTCTGGCCAAAGGAGTTCGGAGACAAAGGCGAAAAGAGACCTGGCAGGAAACAGAGACCCTAAAAATCAATGTGAACACATGGCACTTTCTCTGACTCAAATTGGACACAATTTCATTTACTCGCAAATTCCTTAACAAGATGGCATTTTTCTAATGAAATCCCCACGAAAGCAAATTTCCTCTGACGATCCCGAATGGTCGTACCTTGGCAACACTGCCCTGTCTTCGGAGCGTGAGATTTGTCATGGCAGACGTTCATTTCAAGAAAACCCAATTTACTCTCAGTAACACGAACTTACTGAAGACATCAGATACGGTTCTCTGGAAACCGGATCATTTGCAGGAATCCTTAACACATTAAAGTTCTCTGGGCAAACGTGTGATTTACAAAAACTCCCCTGTCAACTTGTGAAAACTCAGTCATTCTATAAACAGGGCTGTTTATAACATTTTATGGCAACTCTGTCCCTCGAGTACGCGGGCACAGAATGGCCAGCTCGAGGGTGTGAACAATGGATAATCAGTCACCTGCCCCCTTGGATGCTTCTGTCCCTAATTTAGAGACTTTGAGAGAGGGGTGACAGGTCAGTGCACACAGAGGCGGTTCCCAATTCCAGAAAGCCACCTTTTCATACATTCATCACACACTGAGCACCCACACCGCCCTCGCAGGCCCGAGGTGGGCACATTAGAAGAGTCTACACCTGCAGAGGAGGAGTCCTACGGCCGAGAGGGTGGGAGCGTGACAGGGACAGAGTGGCTTGGCTTTGCTTCCACACTTAGGAAATCAAGTACACCAGCCAACCTAACAATTGGCTTTTCCACCTTTTATAAAAATGAGTGGAAGAATAGAAAGAGGAAAGTGCCAACATGAGTAATGAGCAGGATTCTCATAAATGCTCTCTAGTGGCAACCAAGATGGAAACCACCAGATGTGCCAAAGGCAGCCACGTCTGAGCCTCAACTGGAGGCCTGCTGGACGAACCCCACTCAACAGTAACGGAGAAGAACAAAAGTAAAGAGCGCACACGTGATGCTAGAAGAGCCTCAGCTATCTTACCTAAAAGGTAAAGTGTAATTAGGGATTTTTATGATTTTTTAAAAACTTTTTAGGAATGGCAGCTCCTCTCCCTCGATTTCCAACAACAGACAGGTTACGTTGTTACGAGGGAGGCTGCCCCACACCCCCTGCTGTGTTGGGCTTTGCTGTCTTTGAGTCTGGGCCTGCTCACAGGCTGGCCCCAAAGTCCTGGGCCTGAATGAAAGCAGCACTGAGCCCCAAACAAAAGCGAGGCAACGCCCCCTGCTCCACCTTCTAGGAATGGAGCAAGATTTATAAAAGCCAAATCTCCTGGCCTTGCTTTGTTAGGCGTTTGCTTTCATCACTGAGGGGAAGGGAGGGCTTCCCTTCAAGAGAACAACTTGCCAACTGCTATAAATTCTTCATCTCCACAGAGG
>CM053605.1:61849744-61906602 GCA_028646535.1 Procyon lotor
CTGCTGAGTCGTTGCTGGGCACACCATCCTCGTTCTGCCCCCTCTTCGTGTTCTCTGTTTGGCACAAGTCCCCCAGGAAGGCCTGGGGCCGCCGGGATGGAGGGGAGGGCATCTGTGTAACCAGGCAAGGTGGGGGGGGGGGGGGCGGCAGGGCGACTGAGCATCAGGTAAAACGTGGACTCCCCGCCACATGGCCCCAACTCCCAGTGAGCTACTACGGAGGTTGAAACAAGGCAGGAACCAAATCTGAGGAGCCAGGACACTCCTGACATGTTACGAGTTCTGTACAAACACACTGTCAGTCTCTGTGGGAGGATTAAACAGGAACCTCACATGGCCAAGGAATTCAATAAGGAAGTAAAATGAATCACTGCCACTAAACAGGACTTCACGTGTAACCAAATCCATTTTGGTCCCTCATATCTGCAAAATAATCGCAACGTAAACTAAGATTTTATCACTTAAACATCTGTTTCGATCATCTGTCAAGACCAAATAAATGTCTAAGCAAGTAACAGTAAATATTAATTATCCCAACCCTGGCAGCAAACTGTAGCTGCTGAACATTTACAACAGCCAAGCTCTGGGTAAAACACTGTGGATGAACTTCTATTTAATCTTGACAAGAACGTTTTGAATGAGATGCTTGTTTTGTCCATTTTATTGAGGTGAAAGAATTGTTACATGATTGGCCCTGAACCCAGAGCCCATCAGTATCAGAATTAAACCAAGCAGCGGAATGAAGCTGGATTCATGCTCTCAACAGAAATGGGAAGATCCTGACATATTTTAATATTCTACTATGACACCTATAAAATTCTTCCTACATTGACACTGCATGGCCCTTTAAAGTCATAAAGTCATTTAATACACAACCAACTTCTATGAGGCAAGTATCACTCACCTCAAATTATAGATGAGGAAAATAAGGCCCAGAGAAGTTAAGCAACTTGCCTGAGGTCACACAGCTAGTGGGAGACAGAGATAGGATGTGAAGCCCAAGATCCTAAGTCCTCTACTGTTGCCTCCAGTAAGTTTCCTTTAAAAATATCCAACTAATCAAGCAGACTATAAATGTTGTTTTAGAACAAGAGTACCACGAAAACACTTTTCTTCTGAAGAACCGTTAAGCTTTCTCCCACAGACAATAAGAATAATCTACAATGACTATGTTCCTTTCGAATTCTGGTCACCTGGCATCCTCAGGACAAAACTGGAGTGAGAATACCATGCTGCTCCCTCTGTCCTAGTCTTTAGGTTTTTTTTTTCCCCATTCCTTCATATATTATTTCAAATAAGCCTCTTCAAATCCTTTGAGGAATAATGTGGACTATAAATAACATAAACTCAATTTAAGAACAAATTCCTAAAACATGGACAACATAAATCACATTTCACACAGACTTTGTTCTAAAAAGTCTATCAGAAGGACAGCTTTTAACAGCTGTCACTTCTGAAGTGTGCTGAGAATGCTCACATTTTTGGATAGATCCTCTTCCACGCCAAATTATTTAAAGCATGTATAACGTGTGGTTTTTCTCTCCTTAAAGGGCTGAGTATGCAGCGAGGACAGCAGTTACGTGCAGAACTCCGAGCAAGGGGTCAGGGTTAAAGAGGGCATTTCCACAGAACCTTTTTTTTTTTTTTAAGATTTTATTTATTTAAGAGACACTCAGCAAGAGAGAGAACAGAGAGAGAACATGAGTGGGGGGAAAGGGAGAGAGAGAGAGAGAAGCAGACTCCCTGTTGAGTGGGGAGCCCCAAGCAGGGCTCAATGCCAGGACCCTGAGATCATGACCTGAGCCAAAACCAAAAGCCAGACGCTTAATCGACGGAGCTGCCCAGGCACCCCTCCACAGAGCCATTCTACGAAAGTTCACATTCAGCCTAGAAAGAAGGAAGCAAGAAAAGAAGGAGTCAAACATTTCAATAAGAATTTGAAAGAAACAAATTCTTATTTTGTATCTTTGGGTGGCTCAGTGGGTTAAAGCCTCTGCCTTTGGCCCAGGTCATGATCTCAGGGTCCTGGGATTGAGCCCCACATCGGGCTCTCTGCTCAGCGGGGAGCCTGCTTCCTCCTCACTCTCTGCCTGCCTCTGCTTACTTGTGATCTCTCTCCCTCTGTCAAAGAAATAAATAAAAGTCTTTAATTTAAAAAAAGAATTTGAAAGAAACAACTGGAATTTTTCTGTGGAGGTGCAGATGAACCACATACAGTCCTCCTAGGAGTGGAAGAACGAGCAGCAGTGTAGCTACTGAAATGTAGAGGAGTCCAAGCAGAAATTTGTTGTTTTTTTAACGAACAGTAAGGAACTACTCACAGGAAGGATGGACTCTACGTACAGCAAAAGCAACATTTTATACGTGGTGAACAGACTTCTGGTACGTGGTCAGGCTACCAGTTCACCTGCACCTGAGATGCACCGTGCGGGTTTGCAGCGCGCCCTACTCCCTGCCCCCCACCTGCGGGCACACACGGGTCAGCTGACTGCTGCCATCCTGTCAGTAAAGAGGACCACTCTCCACAGCACACGCATGCCTGGGGCAAACCCCAGGGGTCTGCTAGAGCGGGAAGAAGACAAGATAGAGACAATCCCAGCCCCTTTAGTTCCGACCCCCAAATCTCTCTCTGCTTTAGGGTGACCTTCATGCCCATCTCCCTCCTTCCAGAGCCAGGGTCAGCCCCTCCTCCAGGCTCCCACATTACCCGGCTTTGTCCTTCCCCTTGTAGGGTCCTAGGTTATGCCCTCCCTGCCCCTCCCCGGAGGGTCCCAAGCTCCTCCCTCTTCCATACCCTCCAAGATCCTGGATTACTACCCTCATCCTGGCTTATTTCCCCCCACACCCTCTAGGGTCCTGGGTTACCCCTCTGTCATGCTTTTAGGCCAAAACCAATCAAAAACATCTACCTTTGTTTGGACTGACAAAATCTGTATTTCCAGTAATGTCATGTCCTTGCTCAAACACTAGCAGAGGAAGGGATGTCTTGACAAGGATCTCCCCAACAACAGCATGGTGAGATTCTGAGGACCTCCGAACAGGGAGCATCCTAGGTGTACAACAGCAAGTCACTTTGCTTTTCTCAGCAGGATGCATTTAGAAAAAGTCCTCACCACAGATTCTCCACAGGCCCCAATAAGCAACGGACAAATGCTTTTCCTTCCAGGCTCTCACCTGAAATTCTGCTCTGAGACGTCCATACGTACGTGAATGCCAAACTCAATCCCCTAAGTTTTAAATGTACTCTAAGGAGTTACCAAGTGACAGCCCTCCTCTCTTTAAAAAATGCCAAGTACAATCTGAATCAACAAAAGGGTCGTTTTTTTTAAAGTGAGGTTTCATTTGTTATTTGTCGGAGAGCGAGCGAGGACAAGCAGGTGGAGTGGCAGAGGGAAAAGCAGGCTCCTCACTGAGCGGGGAGCCTGACCCGGGACTCAATCCCAGGACTCTGGGATCACGACCTGAGCTGAATGAAGGCAGACGCCAACTACTGAGCCACCCAGGCATTCCACAAAGGGTCATTTTGTAAACCAACAGTGAGGCACCCTGTTCCCTGGGGTGTGTGCACCTTATTCTGGACCAGTCTTGGGTTTGATAAGCTCAGTCGTCCATGGCCGGGGTCCACCTGCGATTCAGAGCTGAAGGTCACACCACCCCCGGGAGGGCAGGCAGAGTCACAGAGTAGGAAATTAAAGCAGTTTCAGGGACACAAGACGGCAACTTTGGAAACATCGAGGATGCAGTACAACTCATTACTCGGCTTCATGGTCCGGCATGGAAACAGATGTGAGTGACCACCCCCCACCCAGCTGACAGGGCTAGACCTCAGATTCAAGTTCCAGAGGCAGCCAGATCCTACCTAGAATTTTGTCCAGAATGAAGAGAACAGTGAGCCGTGATTAGGACACGTGCTGCACTAAACTGCCCCCACCTGCTAGGAAAAGGGAGGGCTGTGGAGCTACATAATCTACTCAATGGACAGTGGAGGACATTCAGTTTAGAGGCAAATAAGGTGTTTTCAACAGCTTTAGCATTAGAAAAACTATAGTATTTAGGGGCAAATGGGTGGCTCAGCCAGTTAAGCGTCTTCCTTCGGCTCAGGTCATGATCCCAGGGTCCTGGGATCGAGCACCACATGGGGCCACTGGGCTCCCTGCTCACCAGGGAGCCTGCTTCTCCCTCTGCTTGTGCACACACGTGCGTGCATGCTCTGTGTCTGACAAATAAAATCTGTAAAAAGAAAAAAATCCATAATACTTACAATAAGTAAACTTCTTTAGAAAGGATTTGCCAACTGAAATATTTTGCCAACTGAAATAACCTGATCAACATAAGAGAACACTGGACAGGAAGGGCTTCAGCCAGACTTCTGACTTCCCTGACAGGGCATCCCCTTGCCGAAATCAAGGAAGGGGAGCCCTGGGAGCAGTCTCCTGATGGGCATGAAGCCCAGGGCCTCAGGCCTGTTGACAGACCAGCTGGAAAGCAGTGGGAAGAGTTTCCGAGGGAGTGACAGTGTGAGGGCACAGCACATGTGGGGTGAGCTGGCGGTGGGGGGAGGGGGGGGTCACGAGGACGCGAGGGACACAAGAAGGGGCTGGCACTGCTCTGCTATCCACCACGCCCTCACCCTGTCTGGTCGCTAATAGCTGTGTTCCTGAGCTTGGGACCCAGCACCCAGCCCCACACTCAGCACCCGTGCAGCGCTGCTGACTCGGACAGGAGTCGCTGAGCCGGCCCAGAATCCAGCAGCACACAACCTGTGCGATGACGGACACAAAGAAACCGTAAGACTGGGGCCTTATGAGCAAGAGGATCCTTACCCCTCCCGCTCCAACAACAAAATTTCTCCCAAATTATTCCGTAAAGTTAATGTCACCTACCCTCTAAACTACATGGTTGTTCTCTATAAACCCACTTGTTCACTCGGCCAATACCCAAGTGACAAGCACCAGTCGAGGCCAGTGGCTCATGACCACCAACATCACAGAAAGTTCTGCAGGACCACACCACAATCAAGACGCCGTTCACAAGACGTGACTGTGTGAGCACAAGAGACCAGGAAATGTCTGCTCTCTTAAAGCCCAGTTTGGGGAAAACCACCTTTGATCAAATAAACATCAACAATCAAAGGTATAAATGGCTGACTTGCAAAGTGACCCAACAGAGGGGGTGGGAGACAGGCCCATTTGCACACAAAGGCTGAACGAGAAGGGCCTCTGTTTCCTTACAGAGCAGAAGAAAATCTGACCCGAAATCCAGGGAGCAGGCTCACAGGCTTGAGAGCAGCCTGCAGCTTGGAAACACAGCCCCTAGGGCAATTCGCCATGGGCGGGTGTGGTCACCACTCAGGCACCTCCCACCATTGCCCGTCTGGGCTCATTCACAACAAACACAGATATGGAAACAGTAACTCGGTTAGGCTGGGACTTCCTGGGAGCCAGCAATGACTTGTCATGACTGAGAAACGCCTGAAACACAAGCATCTGCCGGGTTCGTGTCATGTTCCAGGCTGCCCCGGGAGCGCGGGCCCGAGGTTTTCTGGCTCCAAGGGCTGCAGGCAGAGGCCCGCACCAGCAGCTCCTGCCTCGTGTTTCCCGACTGCTCCCACCCCCTCTACCTGAGGGCAGGTGTGAAAGAGCTACCAGACTTCAGAGCGGGTATTCAAGGGCTAGACTCTAAACATCAACCAGACATGAAAAGCAAATGGGCCCAGGTACTGGTGAAAGGGAAACTTGCATAAATTAAGCCCTCCGTTCTTAAAGCCAGTGGACATGTCCTGTAAGTTTTCTAAAAGCTGCAGGTTTATGACAATAAACCTCCAAATTAAGCACTGTTATTATTTTAGATCAATGTCTTTAAAATCTATTATATTTTATCTTTCTATTTATATCTATTTACAAAATAGATATATATCTATTTATATTTATTATATATTTTATATCTATTAAAATCTATTATATTTTCAACCTAAGAACCATCCCCTTTTATGATGACATTTGGAGACTCCAGGTCTTCAGTAGGGAGATGCTCAGGGTAGAGAAGGCACATGACTGTCCCTACTCCCACTAATCCCACAGGGACTGGCCTGCGTGACCAGAGTCCTCCAACGGGGCTGCTGTTCCCTGGGCTCCTTCCTCTCTGGCTGCCAGCTGTCATCATGGAGGACCTGCAGCTTCTAATCAGCAACAGGCATGAAAACAACAGTTTTGCAACATAAAGGAGATACACAAGGCATGCAAGGGTCTCTCCCAGCAGCGAAGTGGGGAACGATTTTGTGCACAGATGTAGCTGCCCCACTTCTGGAACATGACTGTGAGAGCAGAGAGGGGCAGGCAGCTGCCGTCAGCAAACAGGATGGCATCGCAGCACAGAGAAAGGATGGGAAGGGGAGCCAAACACAGACCAAGGAGCCCCTGCCTGGTGACCCTATCGGCGGCTATTTTAAAGCCAACCCGGCCATCGCTAACTGTATACTGAGCAGACCTGTATTAACTTCCACAAAGGTTCAAACAGAAATGCCGAACAGGTTCATCCATATGGCTCCAGTTACTCCTGTCATTCTCCCGCACCCCCGACAGGATCACTCTCGGGAGCTTACCCTCAAGCCGTGGCTGGAGACCCACAAGCTCCAGCCTACAGTGCTTGAGACACAGAGCACCAATGACCACACTCAGGGACAACGACCAAACAAAACCAGGAAGTGAAACAACTTTTACTTCCTAGGGTCCCCAGCACATAGAAACGGGGTCCACAGTGGCGCAGTCCACACAGGGGCTCCGACCGTTGGCTCAGCACAAAGCCAAGGCATGCGCTGTGACCTGGTGGGTGCCACACTGCTACCACAACACAGTATGGCAGTGGACGGATGCTTGTCCTTTGCCGAAGTACAGAGCAGCCTGTGCTACTGAAACGGGTGAAGGAGAGGCTTCACGGAATCAAGGGCACTATTTAAATCTATGCACGTTCAGCCCAAGCATAATCACACCCCATCTGTGGTCCTGCCTTCTGCCTGGAACCAGGGCCCAGCCCACCTCCTCCAGAGGTACCACAAGCTAGCTTTGTAAGCCACACACGTGGCAGCAGCCCCAGAGACAGGGCACCAGGAGGCTCGCAAGTGCAGGCCCGAACTCCCTGCTGGGCAACTGAGGGGCTTCCCAAGTGGGAGTTAGCTGACCAGCCCTCCACACCAGCGCTGGCTTGTTAGGAAATAACTGGGAAGCACCTGGAAACACTGTTCAGGTGCAGACCACAGTCAGACACAGGCACACCTTGTTTTGTTAAACTTACTAATTACACTTCCAGATACTGTGTTTTCTATAAATAGAAAGTCTGAGGCAACCTTGCCACTGAGAAAGGGTTGTTTTCCAAAAGCAGTTGCTTCTTTCGGGTCTTTGGGTCACGTTTTGGTAATTCCTGCAATACGTGAACTTTTCCATTATTTTGATATGGTGATCTGTGATCCGTGATTATGACTCCCTGGAAGTTTAGATGATAGCTTTTTTTTTTTTTTCAAAAATTATTTTTTAATTGAGGTATGTGTATTTTTTAAAGACACAATGCTACTACACACTGAGCCGGCCACAGCACAGCGTGAACATTCATATGGGCTGGGAAACTTGCTCTGTGGTGTGATTTGCTTGTTTGTGGTCTGGAGCTGAGCCTGCAGTATCTCCAAGATAGAAGGCCTCACAACACACCCTGGAACTGCACTTCCACACTCTTCGTTACTCCTCCTTAGTAACAACTTGTCCCTTGGAGTCTTATTGCTTGAATCCCAATGTAGTCAAGTGGAAAATTTCAAAGCAGCATTATCTGTACTAATCTGACAGGGAACCAACTCAAATCTTCATCACAATGTACTCACCTCAGGCTTCCCTTCCACACTACAAACACTCACACCTCACGGTGAGACAGGATTTGGTAGCTTGTAGTCAGGATTGTTAAGTAGTCCCACCCCCACCCCCCACCCCGGCCCCGAGGCTGGAGTCCTGCTCTCATCCTGCAAGGCTGGCTGCAGCCTTCCTGGCCCAGCACCTTCGATTCATCCAAATTCGAGGCTGGAAATTCCCACCCTGCTCAGACTGCATCATTCACAGAACACCGGGCTGGCTCAGATACGGAAGACTCCATTAAGCAGAAACTACCAACTTATTTTGGTATTTCTAGCTGAGATTCATCAGATTTGCAGGAACTGCTGGTCTAATCCAAAATTATTTTATCAGCTTCGAGAAAAGTTTTTACTACTCATTTGGGAAGTTTTAAAAGCACTACCCTCCAAATGTCTTGTGATAAAATCACAGTAGGACTTAACATGCATCCCAAGTCCTTTTTAAGACAACTGAGGCCAAAATGGAGGCTAAACCATCAAGAAAGCTGGCCCAGACCACAAGCCGGGGAACCATAATTACCTGTTTCTCCCCACAGCGCGTCAGTGCCGTTGACGTCTATTTCGTGTTCCTTCTCCAGCCCCAGCAAGCACTGGACCACCTGTCAGAAGTGGCAAGGTGACTTAATGAGTTCTCAGAGCCATATGTGCTTATTATATCCCACATATCAAAGCAGAGAGGGTGTTGTTTTTGTAACCACGATTATCTCACGCTGCACAAGGAGACAAAATATAATGAAAACTGTTTTCAAGCATAATTCATATGCTATTCACATTTTCACTTTGAGAAGAATAAAAAAAAAAAAACACCAAACCTCAGTGAATTTCAGCAACATCGTTCAGGATTACTAGGTACTCAGAATTCTAATGAATTCCAACATGACCCAAATATGCCAGCCTAATCAACAAAGGACATGGCAAATCATACAAAGCGCAGTTTCTGCATAAATCCAAAGGAGACTGTGAATCCGTTTTTTCACAAAGATAGGAAACAAAGATACACCTTGTCAATAAAATAAAATAAATAGTATCATCCAGATGATTTTTCTACTGACAACATTCTTTTCCCTAGTTCTTTTCTCTTCTCCCTTAGCAAACGGAGCTTTGGATCCCAAGTGTGGAGGCAGGAGCGCTGGCTCGTGGGGAAATGGCAGCACGTGAGCCCCAAGCCAGCGTTCACCCTGTGCAACAGCGCCAAGAGGAGATTGTCACGAGGCCCTTTTCCATTCTCCCAAGTCACACCCTTTTGTGGTCGGCTGCATCATGGCCCCAAATATGTCCACGTCCTCTGCCTGGAAACCTGTGAGTGTTACCTTATAGGACAAGAAGGAATCGGCAGATGTGATCATGAACCTTGACATGAGAGGAGTATTCTGAATTATCAGGTGTACATCTCACAGAGACCTGACAATCACACTCGTCAAAAGAGGGACAGGAGGAACCAAGGTCAGAGGAAGGAGGTGGGATGAGAGAATAGGTCAAAGTAATGCGCTTTGAATACAGAGGAAGGGGCCACTACCTAAGGAATACAAGGCTTCTAGAAGCTCTAAGAAGGCAAGGAAATGTTCTCTTCTAGATGCCCCAGAAGGAACACTGGCTTTCTGACACTTCAATTTCAGTCTTCGGACCTCCAGAACGGTAAGAGAACAGGTGTGTGTTATTTGAAGCCATTGGAGTTTGTGGTCACGTATTACAACAGCATTAGCAAAGGAATACACCCTTCAAGTCTTCTGGTAAAGGAGCCCTGCCCTCTTCCAGGAGAAAGTTCTGCGCCCCACGGAGGCTGCTTCTGCACAGCCTTCCTCCCAACCAGCTTTGAAATGCACTGAGTACAACAGGAGTTAAGACAAAATGGTCACATCTATATGTGGCATTCCTGTCCACCCCATGGTAACTTTTCACACTGTTACCACACAGATTTAGAGAGCACTTTAAAAAGGGAAAACATCTTCATTTGCAGATGTGGGTATTTAACATGCTCTCAGTGCATCTATATATATGGCTATTTAAAAAACACATTTATAGTTTTATTTTAAAGGAATAATAATACACCCATTACATAGTAACATTTAATATATTGCTATGAAATATGTATTTTTGAAATGAAATTACTACTTTTTCCAAAAATAAAACATATAGGTAAGTTGGCTGGCATTGTTTCCTATTTTTGTAAATCATTTTTATATGTCTTAAGAGAAGACAGCTGCATTCTTTTGTATTTCTGTACTTGTTGCAATGTACTGTGCTGGCTTAAGTACACTATCTACATGTACTTTTAATGTTTTAAAAGCCACAATTAAGCCAGCTTGCAGTGCATATGTATGCACACATGTGTGTAAACATGGGTGTGTGTGCACATGTTCGTGTGTCCGACCTTGTGTCTTAAATGCCAGAAAGTCAGCCAGCCAGCTGGCTTTGCACCCAAATTCACCATAAATCATTGTGGGTTAGAACCTTACCAAATACTGGCAACTCTAATTGCTTGAAAGTAATACAGAGTGAGTAACAGGTGGAAGAGACAGGTAAAATGTTATTAAGTCCCCAGACCCATGGGACTGGAGGTGACAATTAAATCCTCAAAAGGAGAAATACTGAGAAATACCGACACCTACCAAAAATAAGTGCTCTATTTAACTACTCCATGAAGCTTTCCTTCAGGGCAGGAACTGTGAATGACAAGCATTCTCACATGCTAGGAGAACTTTCAAGTCCTATTTTTAAAAATGCTTCAAATACTCACCAACAATTTTAGACTTAGCATTCCAAGTGATTATTTTTAAAACATCACAAGGACAAAAGAATGAATCAAAGAGAAAAAAGTGGAAGACAGCCGGGTTGGAGAGTAAACGTACAACAGAGCAGGAATTGGGCCACGGCCAAGGAGCAGAGAGAGTATCACGAGCCCGCCCGTGTGTGTGTGTGTGAGCGCGCATGCGCACCGAGACCCTGGACTCAGGGGTCTCTCCCGGGAATGGTGGGACGCCAGTCCAAGGTCTGTACACGTGGTCAAACCAACTGCCATTTCTTGAAATCCTTGTTTTCTTTCATTCCTTACGTGCGTCACAGGCTAGCAACTAAGATGACCGGGAAAAATGCCTGACCCATACTGGGCTGCGGCTTCCAGTTTCCCAGGAGGGACCTCTTAGCGCCGTAGTGCTGACTCACCGAGCTGTGGCCCATGCTGGCGGCCGCCGTCAGCGCTTGCTGCAGGGCTTGGCTCTTCCTCAGTGCGCCCGGCTGGGGAGGGCCTGCCGACCACTCACAGGTCAGCAGGTACCGGAGAATGTCGCCGTGCCCCCTCAGTGCGCTGTGCACCAGCGCGCACTGGCCTTTCTTATCCAAGTGGTCCACCTGGGGAGGGGGGGGCAGAAAGGCATGGTTTAGTATCACCTTCCCTCGGAGAACACTGGTGCACCCCAAATTAAGTGCACAAACCCCATCCCACTGCAGATGCTTGTGGGGCTCGCATTCCCAGGCAACTTTCTCTAGAGCCCCGAATCTCCATTTGGATGACCTTCTTGTAGTGAATGGACCCCAGGTCAGTGGGACCCTCTGTAGATCTAGCAATCACAGGGCACCCTCAATTCCCCACTCTCCAGCAAATGACTTAGAGCTCCAAGTTCTCTGGGAGATGTGGGTGAGGACACAGACCAAAACCTCAGGCAAAGCCCTAGGCTTCCCGATGCTGGTCACATGAGTGGAACACCCTATATCTGCTTTGACAAGCTATGATTTGGGGAAATAAAGCAGTTTATTCACTGAACCAGGAGAGCCAGCAAAAGGCAGGGATCTGGAAGAATCCAGCCAGAAACAGGAAAGAGCAGGAAGGGACCCTGAGGGCCGTGTAACTAACTGGGAAAGGAGGCCACGTACAGTCGGGCGAGCTCAGATGTGTTAGCAGGTCAAGTAGGGCCTCAAAACCAGGAAGGCCAGCTCACCACAAGGTTAGTGTCTAAATGCGGTTTACCTCCTGAAGGTACAAGAGGCAGCAGACGATGTGTCATACCCTGTCGAATGCCAGAAATACTACACTCGAAAGGACCTCAAGGTCCGTCCTTATTCCCTTGCAGATTCTGAGGACACCCTGCATCCCCACCCAAAAGCTCTGCAGGACCCCCCTGCATGCCACCCAGCCTCCTCCCCGCAAGGTTTTCAGCTGTGATGGGAGGGGCTGGCTAGCCTCAGAATAAAGCCACAATTTAGATGCAGAAATGAAGGCACCCACTGAGAAGGCTTAACTGCAGCTCTCTCCTTTTTCCGGAAGCTAAAGGTCTTTTGTCCCAAATGTCATATTTTTGAGGGAAAAACAAAAGGGCTCCCAATTACTGTAAGCCCAATAAGTGTCTTTTTGTTAAAACCTAAATATCCTAATTAACCATAAAGAAAAATACCAGTGATTTATTTCTATTGCACATCCCCTCTCTCCCAACAAAATGTTTATAGTAAACCTAAATAGAGTTTACTGTGACCTTGGCACTGTTCTCATTTAATCCCTTAACGTTAATGGTCCTAGAGTAACTTACTTAATAACACAGTTACACTTATTTACTGTTCATACAACAGCCCTAGTAGATATTGTTGTCATACTCATTATACAGATGGGAAGCCTGAGGCACACAGGCTCCACAGGGTGCCCAATATCCTAGCTGGCAGGTGGAGAAATGGGGATTCCCTCTATCCATCTCCAGCGCCAATGTGCTCAAGCACATGGCTTCTAAGACCCACAGGACTCATGTGACTGTTTAAAAAGAGAGACATGAAGGGCGCCTGGGTGGCTCAGTCGGTTAAGCATCTGCCTTCAGCTCAGGTCATGATCCTAGGGTCCTGGGATGGAGCCCCAGGTCTGGCTCCCTGCTCAGTGGGAAGCCTGCTTCTCCTTCTTCGCTCTGTCCCTCCTCCACCCGTGTTCTCTCACTCTCTGATAAATAAAATCTTTTAAAGAGAGAGAGAGTTCTCTCACTCTCTGACAAAATCTTTTTAAAAAAAAAGAGAGAGAGAGAGAGAGAGAGAAGTGCAATGAAATGGGATAGACGGGAGAGAGGAAAAATATCAAACATCTAAAATCTTTTCAACCAATCCAGTGCTGCGTTACAATCTAGGATTGAGCTCTAGGTCACCATCTCCAGGCTTTGGAAAGGATGACCCCCACTCCTGCGGCCAGTGGCCAGGGGTGTCCTTGGTATTCTGCACTGCCATGGGCAATATGAAGCAGAGTGCAGAGCTTATGAGCCATACACAGGACCCTCTCTCCCCCCGCAAGGCTGTGCCCCTGAGCACCACCATCAGGCTCTGCCCAACATGGGCAGCTCACCCCTCCTGTTTGTGCGGCAATTTCTGTTCGTTGCAATCTGACAAAGTGGAGAGGCTGGCCCAGCTGATGAAAAGTCCAGCAAGGCTCGGAGGACATTCCCCTTGCCCCGCCCCCACCCACTGGGGAATGCCACCAGCTTACCCTCGCGCCCTTCCTGGCCAGCAGACACACCAGCCTCATGTGGCCGGCAGCTGCGGCGTAGCAGAGGGCCGTCATGCCATTCTCCGACATTCCCTCCAGGCAGGCGCCAAATTCCAGCAGCACAGTGACCACTTCCTCATGGCCGAGGTGGGACTGGACGCACAGGATTGGGGCGTTATTTAACACTTCTGTCCTGTAGTTGACATTGGCCCCTCCCAAAATCAGGAGACGGCTCACCTGTTGAGAGACGTCCCCCCAACAAGATTCATTTCTCCCGTAGATGTCAGTCACAACAGCATTGGTGGAGAGGGGCAGCATCCGTACTTTAATCTGGGGTCCTCAAGCTAGAGTGTGCAGCAGTATGAGCCGGGAACGCACAGACCGTGCCCTTTCTTGGTGGTAGAAATCTAACATGACAGCTGCTATGGAAAACCGTGAGACCTTCCTCCAGATCTAGCAATCCCACTTCTGGGACCATATCCAGTGAAAAGGAAATCAGGACCTCAGAGACGTATCTGCACCCCCGTGATCACCACAGCACTCTTCACAGTATCCAAGAGATGGAAGCTAACTAAACCTGCGGCCCTCGAATGGAGAAACAGAAGTGGTGCATACATACAGTGGAGTATTATCTAGCCTTTAAAAGGATATCTAGCCTTTAAAAGGTGAGCGCCTACGTGGCTCAGTGGGTTAAGCATCTGCCTTCAGCTCAGGTCATGATCCCAGGGTCCTGGGATCAAGCCCCACATCAGGCTCCCTGCTCAATCGAGAGCCTGCTTCTCCCTCTCCCTCTGCCTGCTGCTCCCCTTGCTTGTGCTCTCTCACAAATAAATAAAATCTTTAAAAAAAAAAAGGGGGGGGGTGGAGGCAATCCTGTCATATGCTGTACCATGGTTGAACCTTGAGGACATGAGGCTTATTACAAAAAAAAAAAAGCCACTCACAAAGAGACAAACACTGTATGACCCCTTACATGGGCTGCCTAGAGAAGTGAAATCCAGAGACACAAAAGTACAATGGCAGTTACCAGGGTAAGGGGAGGGGGGGAAATGAGTTGTTTAATGAGCGCAGTGTTTTAGATTTATGTCATGAAAAAGTTCTGGAGATCCATCGTACAATAACTTAACACTACTGAATTCTGCACTTAAAAATAGTTGCAATGGTAAATTTTAGAGTTTCTTTAAACTGAAGTTAAAAATAAAAAAACCACAAAAAACTTTTCTTTAAGAAGTACACTTAAAATGCACAGGGCTCAGGCCCCACCCCCAGATTTCTGACTCAGTAGGTCTGGAGGAGGGCCTTGAGACTGTGCATTTTTTAATGAGTTCCTAGATGATATGGATGCTGTTGGTCAGCAGACTACACTTTGCAAAATCACTGCTTAATCTAAATAAAAACAGAAAATTCATTCTTCTGGCAAGTAAATCATCATCACAGGATTAAATAATTAACAGTGAGCTAATACAGCCAAAAGTAAAGGCAAATATTCTTTTCTTTAACAAAGAAGCGCCCCTGAAAGAAAAAGTACAATTCATTGAAATGTTCATGTGCCTCTGGGATTATCTGCAGCACAAGACTCCCAGAAAATCACCTGCTTTTTCTACTAATTACTACCTCCACCACCCACTCAACTTGCCGTGTGACTTTCAGAAAATTACTCAGTCTCTCTGTGCTTCAGGTGCCTCCTAAGAAAACAGCAATATGCCATCCCATCCCACCCAACAGGTACTCTGCTAACAATGTTGGACTTCTAGTACTTCCTTGCTGGATTCCTTACAAGATCTTATCTGGAAGGTATGTGCTTAGACGCAGACCTTTCCTAAAGACATGTCATCAATTCATACTTTATCTGCTTCTTGGGAAAAAAATTTCCTTTGTTGGGGTGATGCTGCCAGTATTTTTTATCACTTAACCCGAAATCAGTCTGTGGCTCTTTCCCTAGCCCACAGTTCTTAACCCCGCTGCACGGAAACCCCCTGGGAACTTCAGAGTTTCCAACGCTGGAGGCCCACCCTTGGAGATTCTGAGTTGGCCATGGTACCAAGAGCTCCCAAGGGATTCTAGTTGGCAGCCAGGACTGTAAACACATCAGGTGATAAATGCAGCTGCAAAGCACAGGCCTGCTTGGAGCCAGGCACCCTCCACCTGTGAGACTTGGAGCACACTACCAACTACCCCAGCCTCCACGTCCTCTTTGGAAAACCGGACATAGAAGCTTCACTTCTTTGAGTTGTTGCAAAGATTAAAAATGAACATGCCTCACACACATATAGCTCCTGGCACAGCCCTAGCATCCTGTAAGTGCTAAATAAATATTAATTGCTATCGTCAGTCACCTTTTGCAGACTTTTTAGAAGGGACAAGACCCCAGGTGCCTGGCAACCCAGAGATCTACCTAACCACCCCGCCTCCCCCGTCACTGGCACAGAGCAGCAGGGAGACTTCCTGCTTACTTGAGGGGAGATGTAGGCACCTCCTGTAACAGCCACCAGAAGGTACATCCAGAAGTTCTCAGGTGCCTACAGCAGAGTCTCAGTTCCCTGAGAGTAGGCAAAACCTAATAAAAAGAATTCACTTAACCATTGTTAAAAAGAAAACCAGAGCCCAAAATGAATGGTGTTACTTGGGCCAGGCCAAGTCACCAAACCTGGGCTTAGTACTTAACCTGGCTACAGTTTCAACCTCCTCCAGAAATGCCTTAACCTGTCAATCTGGAATTTTCTGATCAGCTATCAATGAGGTCATCTGTCACATGAGCTTTCTCTACCTGCCATGGGAAGATGAGATATCTGTAAACAAGACCGCCCCCCCACTCTGCCCGCCCCCAAGCGTCTGCCTTCAGCTCAGGCCAAGATCCCAGGGTCCTGGGACTGAGTCAGTAGGGAGTCTCTGCTCCTCGGGGAGCCTGTTCCTCCCTCTCCCTGCTACTTCCCCTGCTTGTGCACACTCTGTCAAACAAATAAATAAAATCTTAAAAAAAAAAAAAAAAAGAAGAAGACAGGACACACCCCCCGCCTCCCTTTCCGCTAAGGGAAGGTGACCCTGCCTGGAACAATTTTTCTTTACTTTTGCTTATAACTTTCCTCCCCCAATCTCCTTCCTCTGAAAACCTGCTACTTTATACAACTCCTCCAACGTGCCCCTCTACTCGCCTGGTGGGATACTGCCCCATTCATGAATCCCTTAATAAAGCCAACTAGATCTTCATATTTACTTTGGTTGAATTTTGTTTTTTAATATCACACAATAGATGCCAAATGTTCTTCCCAAAGTGGCAACATCTTGATGAGGTTTCTGATCACTATGAGATAGGTCCTTTGGTTACCTTGTATTTGACAGGTGAGAAAACAGAGGCTCCGAGGGGAAAGGCACAGACCAGCTCCGGGCACAAAGCTAATTACTGTCATGGCCCAGCAGCTGCAGCAGCTCGCGCTAAGATTACTCCACACTCAAGGAAGGGGTTTAACCATTCACCCTATACACTTATTCCGAACCCCGTGGAAATTCATCCTCCCTACCATATAAGCTCTCCCTGCCTCATCCTCCCTACCATATAAGCTCTCCCTGCCTCATATTTGGAAATGGCAATATTATCTCTAAACATCTGGCTTAATGAATGCAAGAAAATTAAAAAAGGGGGTTAACGGAGATGGGCAAAGCAAAGAGATCATGAAAAACCAGAAGCGGCACTGGAGTCCCAGTTTTCCCAGTATCCCACAGGTTCAGACCAACACAACCCCTTTAAATGTGCATTGCCTACTGACATGCAGAATACGACGGAATCCCTTCCATCAAAGGGAACTCCGGCCAAAGTCCAACCTAATTCCCGTTTCCTCCCCTCCGTTTGCCTTCAGCAGGAAGAATCACAGCCTCAATTCTCCCAGTCCCCTGCCCTGGGAAGCCCCTGGCTGGCTGCCACAGTGATGGGACCATGTGAGGAAAACAGCCCCTGAGCGGGAGCCCACAGGCACCGGCAGCCAGGACCCCAGCGGGCCGGCATGACCCCAGCCTGCAAGGGGAGACCGCACTGTTAGAAATCACTGGCATGCCAGTAAAATTAAAATTCATCTACCAAGCAATCATTCTGGAGCTAGTCACTTTAATTTACCAAAGTGGCAAACTGCAATTATTGCTCAAAATGACATTCATTCCTGTATGACAACATTTAATACTCTCTAAAAAAAGTTCCTTAATTGCACGCATAATTTTAAATTACTGTAATTTGTTCAAGATTCTGTGAAAACCCCCTTTTTTTCCCTCCCTTGAAACATAAAAGAAACAGAAGGATAATGGAAAGCCTTAAAATTCTATAACCAAGTTATAGAATTTGGGGCATCATGGAGATGTAGGTGACCCCGGAGTTCTATAAAACAAAGACGATTCTTAAAATTTCGAGTATGTTGAGAAGGGAAGTCTGTGATCTCAGAAGGGTCAAGCTCATTACATTCTCACGCTGTACCTTTTAATTTACTGTCTTGAGAACTCGTCGTACTCAACAGGGTACAAGACTTCCCATTTACTTTTCTCCACATTAAAAGAGTAACTTCTGTGCTCCTAATTCATTCAAGTAATGAAAACAGATATGGCCTTTTTTTAAGATTATTTTTTTGGACAGAGAGATCACAAGTAGGCAGAGAGGCAGGCAGAGAGAGAGAAAGGACCTTGAGATCATGACCTGAGCCGAAGGCAGAAGCTTCAACCCACTGAACCACCCAGGTGCCCCGGTATGGCCATTTTTATTATTTTTCTTTCTCATCATTACAGATTTTACTAGTTATGGAGAAGCCAAAAGATACGCTTTTAGCTGAAAGGTGAAACAATGTTATCACAGTAACCTCGACTCCCATTTCTATAAAATCTAAGTAAAACAAAAATTCTTAATAGGACTTTCTTCACTATGTGATATCAAAACTCAGCCGTGTTCTCCACCTTTCTTCTAGAGTAACTCCATCCATCGAGGAGGAGCTCCCTGTGATCAGAAGGAGCTAGTTTTCTTTAACTACAAACACCAGCATCCCTGTAAAAACGGTCACGGTCACGGGGTTCAGCCCGCCACAATCACACCTGTCTGTCGGGAAGGAGCAGGGCAGAGCACAGGCTCCTTGTGAGTGGCTGTCCAGTGGTGCTCGCTATCAGGTGTCCAGCCAAGAGGGGAGTGCCCTGGGCACCTCAAGCCTGGAAATCTAACAGGGGGCTGAGTCTGCTGCAATGAGGCAGTGCTCGTCTTTGCAAAGCTCCAGTGTGCATCCATCCAGGAGCAGTGGCCCTTCTCTACCCAACCCAGGGCGCTGCCTGGGCGTCAGGGCTCCAGGGGAGCTGCCCCAGACTCAGAGCACTGCCACAGCCTTCCTGACACCTGGGCTCCTCTCCTCCGTCTGCTCACTCGAGCCTCTCCCAAGCACCAGAGAGGAAGGAGCACGGGGGCAGACCTCTATCTACCAAGGAAGCATTCTGCAAAGTCCACACTTGCAGACACGCATCTAAGGTGCAGGCGCTAAGGGCGGAGTGTGCAGACAGCAGCCATCGGGGTGGGGGGGGCGGTGCGGGAGTCCCCCAGGAGTGTCCCCAGGGCACCCTTTCCAGGTGGGTCTGATGAACTGGAGGGAGGAAAAGGGAGGGGAGATGCCCAGAAACCTCCAGGTCTTCACACATCCTTGCCCACATGACCACTCACTCACTTATATTCGCCCTTCATGCTACTGGGCAGGGGACAGGCAGGATTGTTTTCACGGAGGTGTTGGAGGGGGAGGACCTGACTCCTTGAGAAATGGCCAGAGAGGTTCTGTACGCAGCAGGGCCTGGGGCTGAGAGGCCCAGAGTCCAGCTGACACGTCCAGTGGAAGGCATCTGTGATCTCTTTGCACCGGCCAGGATGGTTGTCAGGCACTGTAGTGCAAATCACACTCCCACGCTCTTCCCGGAAGTCGGCCCTTCTCTGTTGCCATAACAGAAACTCGGCCCGCATCTGTCTTAGATTCTCAGACTGGGTTAAATGAGGAAGGAAAATCTACTCTAAAAGCACAGCAGAAGACCATGATGCGACAGCCAGGGATCAAGAGCGAGGACGCTCCTGGCCCAGCCGTGGACCGACCCCTGCTACGCCTTCCGTGGTCACACACACACACGTACATGCAACTTCTAGAACAGTGTGTCTCTATGTACCTATTGCTTTGCTGTCGCTCATCAATGCTTAACTTCCTATGAACTGTGAAGAGACGGTCCAGATTAGAAGCCCAGGACACTTTAAGAATCCACTTCCCCTGGAACTCTCCCTTCAACCTTTGCTCTCCTTTGTGAATTGCTTCATCACATCTGCTCTGAAGCCACCACCACGTGCCCACACGGCGGCCCCCATTTTCCTGCCCAAGCAGAAGCTAAACTTCTAGGAGAGATCCACTCGTAGGGCATTCAAGCCTGTGTGATTTGTATCAGGAAGAAAGCATCATTAGCAGCTCGGCCAGCTCCTCTGGTCACTGCCCTGGGCAGGGGAAGCGGGGACGGCCGGAGGAACGGTGGCGGGGGCTGGGGGCCCTGGCTCTCCATGCAGAGGGTTGCTC
Organism: Procyon lotor; assembly: GCA_028646535.1. Lineage (NCBI taxonomy): Eukaryota > Metazoa > Chordata > Mammalia > Carnivora > Procyonidae > Procyon > Procyon lotor. Next base: position 61,869,642 of record CM053605.1, read on the forward strand.
ACCTTCACGTTGGGAGTGTAGAGGTTCCTGAGGGAGGCGAGGGCGGCAGAGAGCCCCTCGGTGCTGTACCCGATCCACAGGGCTTGGAGGTGGCTCGAAGAGATTCCCATCTTCTTACTGAGGCCCTGGAAGCAATCAGAGACAAATGGGCATCCAAGTCTCCGTTCCCAGGCGTGTCTGGCTGCAATGGGGGTACATGTGGGAGGGGGCAGCTGGGCACTAATGCAGGGCATATGCTGTGGCACGAAGAACAGCAGGACCTGGGAGCCTGACTTCCCTAAAACCGAGAGTCAAGGAATGCACCTACCCTTGCTACACACACTACACCAGAGGAGAAAGTTTCTTTTTTTTTTTTTTTTTTTTTAAAGATTTTTTTTTTATTTATTTGACAGAGAGAAACACAGCGAGAGAGGGAACACAAGCAGAGGGAATGGTAGCAGGAGAAGCAGGCTTCCTGCTGAGCAGAGAGCCCGATGCGGGGCTCGATCCCAGGACGCTGGGATCATGACCTGAGCCGAAAGCAGCCGCTTAACGACTGAGCCACCCAGGCGCCCCAGAAAGTTTCTTTTTATAGAAGTTCTCCCATCACTTCATAAAGGAAGAATAAAAGTATGGCCATTCTGCAACCCTTCATGAAGAGTCCAGGCAGATAACAGTAGTGACTGGTGAGAGTCACTAAGAGAAGCAAGCACAAACTCTATCCCTCCTGATGCCAGAAAGCCCCAACAGACTTAGAAAAAGTTTAAACTCTAAAGTAATTGTGACCTTCTGCCCACTCCCAAAAAAAGCAATAATCCAACCTGAACCTGATTAAGCCTCTAGACATAACTACCAAACGACGAGAAATCCAGAGGAAAGAGAAACATGTTAAACTAGACCGCAAGAAACAGGGACACAGTCAGAAAATCCAGGGAGTGCGAAACCCCACAGGACTCGCCGCTCAGGTTCTTCACCAACTCTATACCCGAGAAACAAAAGGGAATGAAGGAAGTGGGATCTTCAGGTGAGAACGGAACTTTTAAAAGAGACTCAAAGGGGGAAAGACAAATGGGGTACGGAAAGCTCTGCAAGGGTTGATAAAAGTTGTTGCAACTGTCAAAATGGTGACAAAACTCTTCCTGGCAGTGGTGGGTCTCACCTTGAAAATGTGCGCCTTCAGGATGTGGTGGCCAAGCTCCATGGTCTGCTGGCGGTTCAGCTTGCCCTCTTGTCGAGAGAACATGAAGGCCAGGAGAGCGTGCCCATTCCTAGGAGAAGAAACACAAGGGCTGGGAACAAAGACCCTGGTGCACAAACTGTAGGCTCTCAGGTGGGAACATCTCCACACGGCTATGAACTGTTCTCCTGGTGCCTCCACATCGCCATACAAAATAGGTGAAAATTTGCCCCTTTACAAGGTTGGCGATGCTGTTTATTCTTCCCATCATTTTAGGGCTTTCTCTGGGTTCCCCTATCTCCGTGGAGTGACCTAGAAAGAAGTCCTAGGACAGGGTGTTTATCTGTGGAACCACCCCACGCTCTGTCCCTCATCCATCACTCATTGCCTCACTTACATAGGTCCCTCACAAAAATGTAAATTCCATGAGATTAAGGGTCTTGCCTAAGGCACACTGACAGTCACACTGCCAAGCAAATGCCCACCCCTCAGCAACCATTCAGGCCTGTGTGTCTTGGATGGAAGGATGTACAGATGGAGGAGAACCATCACTGGACCAGGAATTCAGGCCTCCCCTCAGCACAATCACCACTGGGAGTAGACCTGGCCAAAGGAGAAGACCTGGTAGTGAGGACAGAAAAATCAAGCCTGGCAAAGCAACAGCTCATGATACAAACACTCAGAATTCTAGGCTTGGATGGAATACGGTTCTTTGTCAGTGGGGAGAAAACTAAGATGCACGAGTGGACTTGCTAGGTCTGGGCACATGGTGGACATCCAACTAACACCACCAACTCATCCCCCACCAACCCTTTCGTGAAGGAGCCATCCTGCCCAGCACGCTCTCCACATCTGCAAGATGCATTCTGCCTCCTGTGGCCTCCAGGCCTCCGTCCGAGCCCATCTGTTTGGGAAAGATGCTAAGGGTTGCTTATGCTAACAGCAGTGACTTCTGTACAGCGTGAATTATTCTCATTTCTATCAGCCTGACAATTCAGATACTGGGTTTTTTTGGGGGGGCGGGGAGTGGGAGATGAACAAGTAGTTGTAGAGAAAAGGATAAAGGTTATGAGAAAAAAATGCATTCTCCCAAACGTTTTCTGAGAGTTGCTAATCTAGATGATTAAAAGCAGGCATTACTTAAATACTGTTTAGCTACTCAGCTGTATGCCTATTTTTCAAATAGGTCACAAACCTTGTTGGAGATGAGACCAAGAGGTTGCTTTTTATACTATAAGGGAAGGTGTGACTTACAACTATGCTGACACTGAGTGTCCTGTCTGATGTCTTGTAAGGAACTAGAACTCTTCCATGAGCACACATCCATCTCCCAGACCTCAAGCTTGGGTCTGTCCTTTCAGAGGAGATCCTCCCATGTTCCCACCCTCCCTGCTCTCTGCTACCTTCCAGTGCTCCCTAGCCACGGGCAGGTCCCAGGGTTCATCCTGGCCCACATCCCCCAGTCACAGGCTAAGTTATTTTCAGTCTCCTAGCCTGCCGAGCTCAGTGGTCATGCCAACTGTGTCCACCGCAAAGACACCAGAGGCTAAGTACCACGGCTGCCCCTTAGGGGGAGAAGACCATGCACCCTTCAGTGGCTAGATCAAAGGCTTCTAGGCCTCTCAGTTTAACACACAGCTTCTTGCCCGAGGAGACAATTCACCGTGTAATCACCAGATACCTGCATTCCTCTACATCCCCTTTACCTTTTCTGCCCCGCCCTCCCGGTCTCCAGATCACGTGCCCCTTCTAAGCCCACCTGCACTCATAAGTCTGTTCACTCTCCAAAGCTTCTATATATCAGGCTTTCACTCTATACCAGAGGCAGAAACTTAATGGAATTATTTCATTAATTTGCACAACCCCATGAACCACTAAGTATCATAATTCCCAGTTTGCTTACTTGAGGAAACAGAGACCCCTATGTGTTAAATGATTTGCCCCAAAGAGCAAACAGCTGATAAACAAAAAGGGTGGCTCTCCGAACCACACTCTACCCAACGCAAGTGTCTATGTTCTTCTTCAGCGCACCGGGATTTCTCGCTCATCCCTAACATCCGCCTCCCGACTAGGCCGTGCTGGGTACCGAGGACTCCCTGGGGAACAAGGTGAGGCGCGTCCCTGGAGACGCTCGCAGCGAACAGAGGAGACACACTGTAAACAGGATTTGGGAGAAATGTGCCGTGAACGGCCTCAACGGGAACATAGAGGTGGCAAGTTGCCTGTACTCCGTGTCCCTGTCCCCTTGCATTTCCAAGGTCTCCCTCTTCATGAATTAGGTTCCCCTACATTATCTCACGCCATTTCCGACAACACTTCCATCTCCTGTGTCAAAAACCAAACCCTCCCCCCGCCGCAGGAACAGTCCTCCGCAGCCATACTCATCCGTGGCTCTGAGACACTGAGATACTGCGACCCTGGGTGCCTGTGGACCCTCAGCACCCTTCTACCTCCCATCCCAGGATGCCAGCTCTCTCTTGCGCCCCTCACTGCCTGATGGAAGGAACCTCTAAGGATGGAGGACCCTCCTCTCACACTAGGAAGCCAATGGCTCCCTCTCGGTCTTCATCTTCCTCTAGCTCTCAGCAGCTCCTAAACCCCAGCCTCCTTTCCGGAATCCTGCTCCAGGCCCCAGACGGCAGGAGCTCCCTTTCCGATAACTACACTTGCTCCCCAGCCCCCTGCACCACTTCTCCCATCAATGATGCCACGATGTCGACTTCCCCAGGCTTCGGACTCCCCCACTCGCTCCACACCGGAACCTGTCCACTGGTGGCAGGGGGCGGGGGTTCTGCTGACCCCACAAGCTCAAGCTGCATGAAGCAAAACCTGCTCCACACCTCCTGGTTTTCTTGGCCTTCTGAAGACCAGTGCCACTCCTGGTTCCTGAGGCTAAATACCTCGGCATCATCTACAGCATCACCTCCTCCTTGCTTCTGCTCAGGAGGCCACGCCGTGCCCACCCTTCTCACGTCAGCACGGCCCGCCTCCACCCTGCTGCATCCCCAGGCCAGCGTCACCGAGTCCCTGCAGCCTGTGACACAGGTCCCCATGCTCCACACCCTCCATGCTCCTGCCCACGGAGGCAATCTGTGTCTAAACCTGCTCGACCGTGGCTTCTCCACAGACGACCCGTCCAAGTCCACTTTCCCCAGCACGTGCTTCTGTGAACTCCTCCGGTCCCTGACAAAAACTCTAGCCAAACTAGACTTCTTGCTGCCAGAACACACCCTGCTTACTCTGACCTGATGCCTTGCACAGCTCCTCCTGTCTGCAGTGGCCTCATTCTACCTACTGACATCCCACCCGGTCATTCCTCAAGTCCGTGACATGTAGGAAAGAGGACAGACAGGAGGCTGTTCAAGATTTTAAAACTCCTCGTGCAACCCTAATGAACTGACAGATCTGGGAAAGCATCATCAGTGGCTCTAATGTTACGGGCATGCTGATAAAGCAGACTTACTACCTATTAAGCATCCTTGCAAAAAATATTTTAAGACAATTAAATCTGATCAAGTCTCTAGATTTAAATACCAATTTCAGGAAACAGAGGTGATAAACACATTAAATACCATGAGGATGAAATCCGCAAAATTTGGACTATGGGAAAGCATACAGGACCAATTACTCTGTCGTTTTATTTTGAGAGGGCGTGAGGAGGGGGGTAGGGAGGGAGGGAGGGAGAGAGAGAGAGAATCTTAAGTAAGCTCTATGCCCAGTGCGGAGCCTGACACAGGGCTCAGGGCTCGATCTCATAATCCTGAGGTCATGACCTGAGCCAAAATCAAGAGTCGCCACCCAGGTGCCCCTCTGTTGTTCACTTAAAGAAATGTAAGGACAAAGGAAAAAAAGGAGGAAGGGGGAATCTATAGATTAACAGAGACACCATAAAACACAATTTCATAGATCTTATTTGGATCCTGATGCAAACCTACTAGAAAAATATGAAGGAAGTGGAGAAATTTGAGCCCAACTAAATGTTTGATAATACTGATGAATTAGTATCAATATTTCAGGTGTGGCAATGGTGTTGTAGTTAAGTATGAAAATGTCCTTCTGGCCGCCTGGGTGGCTGTCAGGTAAGCGTCTGCCTCCAGCTTGGGTCATGACCTCAGGGTCCTGGGATGGAGCCCCGCATCGGGCTCCCTACTCTGCGGGGGGCCTGCTTCTCCCTCTCCCTTGGCTCTTCCCCCCTGCTCATGCTTGCACTCTGTGTGTCAAATAAGTAAATAAAATCTTAAATAAAAATGTCTTTTTGAGGTCCATAATCCATTACTGAGGAGCAAAATGTCATGGTGTCTATGACTTGTATCAGCAAAAAAGGACAGACATAATGAAATGTGAACGATGTGTGTAAGCCTACGTGATGTGACTGAAGACTCCAAGCAACTTACTCTTTATCTTTTTAATTCTCCTCCTGGAATTCTAACCTAAGGAACAACCAAATCCGGGAGGAAAATTCTACTGCTTTCCTGCAAAGCACTAAGACATTCGCAATAGGTTTCTTTAATTATAAGTAACCCAGAAACAACTGCCAGGCCCCACAATAAGTGTACAGTAAAGTACTTTATCATTCGGCAACTAGGAGGTTTACACAGCCCTGAAAAATGATACTTCCCTAACATGTCCCAACCACTAGCTAGGTTGTCCATGATGTGTAAATTTAAAAAGGCACTTTGGGAATTTTAATGTAGGAAAGTTGCTTTGGAGAATGTTTAAAATGAACAGAAAGAGGCAGAAATAAAAAGCAAAATGTCATTGTCTGTGGGTGTAGGGTTCTTCTTTGTTTCTCCACGATTAGGGCAAAATTACAACTGAGGTGGAAGAGAAATGCTACCCATCTTTCAAGGTCCAACCCAAATGTCCCCAGGCATGTGAAACATCTTCCAAAAATGGTCTCCCCTAGCTGGAAGCTTCTCTTTCCTTTTCTCTACATATGGTCACCTCCTGCTATCCCCTCCCTCCTGTGTAGGAAGTCCCTGAGAACCAGGCCCTTGTCCCAGAGATCTGTGTATTTGCCACAGTACCCTGCAGGTGGTGGGTCTGCAAAAACTTTCGCTGAAATGCATCCCAGAGGGTCCTTCCACCATCTCTATCTACTAAGTGAAGTTCAAGAACTCTATGGGTCTGGGGTAAATGCTGATGTACATGATCCCAAGAAGTAGCAACTCCTTACGCTTTGCACCCCGGGTGTCTCTCCTGCCCTGGTGCAGTCCTGGTCCTACCCTGGGTCAGGCCCCACGCCTGCTTATTGGAACTCGTCAGCACTCGGGAGCTGCCAGTCACCGTGCGGTCAGTTCTACCCTCGGCTGCGTACCCTCAGTACCGCCTGCCTCAGTACCCAAACCAGAGCGATGCTTTACAGTGACTCCAGGCCAACGACTTCTGCCTCTAACTCCAGTAACAAAACTACACGCCCTGCTGAAGGCTTTCAAACTTGTTTCCTATATTTCTACAAACTCAACTACAGCCTATCTTCCTAAAAATGATCTGACTCGGCTAAGTAAATCAAATACAAAATGGCACACATTCCATCCAGTTGTTACAGTCTGGCTAAATAGCCTGGAAGTTACAAGTTTATTGCCTCAAACCAGACTCAAAAGAACAAATTTTTAGCCCAGGGTTACCTACGAAAACAATGCTACAGACAACACGAAATGGCAGCCAGACCTGTATTAAGTCAATGTTAAGTCAATCCCCGTGGGGAGGAAGGTGGTGTGTGGCTCACTAATGCTTTTTTACCTCTTTCTTTCTGGACCCCAGCATCTGGTCAAATACCATGTCTAGCACACAGGCGACAGACCAGCCGCTTGCTGGCCATTGGAGTCGGGGCAATTCTGACTCATGGAGAGCAGAAGTTCCCCAGACAGCAGGGATGCGGGCCAGGGCTTGGCAGCGGCGGTGGGACAAGAAGCTACCCTTCCTGAGATGAAAGCTTCTGCACCTTCAAATCCCCTGACCTCCCACTCTGCTAGGACGAGACCACCTGAGGGGCGGGCGGACTGCCTCCTGTCCCCCGGGGCAAGTGAGGAGAGCTGCACCCTGGCCCGGCCCTGCTCGAATCCTCCATGGAACCTTCGACTCCCTAGACGCAGCCGCCCCAGCACCGTGTCGTCAACGGGGCACCTGAGGTTGGAACGTGAATCCTGCCGAGCCCAGGTCCCAATCTGTTACACCACGAGGAACCACAACGCATGTGGTCTCCGTGCTCCTCCATGGGCCTGCAGACACACCTGACCCCTGGGACGAGATGCTGCCTGCCCTAGAGGTGGCGGGGGGAGAGGGGGTGTCCTGGGGGTCCGAGACAGTCCACAGACGACAGGTGAAGAAACTGAGCCAAGAGCAGCCTCTGGAGAAGCCTGCTGTCCCCCAGAGCACGCAGCACACCTTCCCACACATGATTCCCGTAAAGGGCCCCGAGGTCGAGAAGGGAACGGGAGCAAAGAAAGGTCACCAGGCGTTGCCTAGCTTCTCTCCCCGAAGGTACTGAGGAACCCCAAAATTCTAGCAATTCAAGGAAGGAAGCTTTTGTACAGAAGCAAGAAATTCCATCGCCCTCCTGAATTATTCATCCTGTGTTGCCTTTTCCATTAAAAAAGGTGAAGTGTGCTTGAAACCCCTTCCCCAATGGCACGCCGGCCCCCCGCCCCGCACAGCGCTGACAGGAAGCGGCCTGCGGTACCTGGGCTCACACAGGAAGGCTGTGTTCTCGCCATCTGCTCTCCAAAGAAGCCACTCCCTGAAGGACGGGTGGCAGAACATACGGGTCTTGTCTCGCCTCTTAATGAGGAAGCAGGAGAGCGCCTCCATCCTCTGCTGGAAGTCCTCCCATCCCTGCTCCCCTTGTATGTGGCCCGCATTAATGGCCTGGAAGATCTGCTCGTCGGTCATGGGGTGGAGAGAGGCGAGGGCCACGTTCAGAATGGGGAGCGCCCTCTCAAAGGCGGACTGGGTCATGAACTTCATGTTGCACTGCAGCAGATAGAGCTCGGACAGCGACACGGGCACCACCTTGTAGCTGGCGCTTTTGATGACCAGGTGTCCCCTCTGGAAGAGGTCCAGGGTGAGTTTGAGGTACAGGTAGGAGCCGAGGCTCCGCAGCACCAGGTGGCTGCTCACTTTGCCGATCAGGGCGGCGTCGGCCTTGCCGTTCAGGGAGATGTTGCTGAGGATGTCCTGGCTGCTGTGGACCCGGTGCTGGACGTAGGCGTGCAGGTCACTGTGAATGTCCTTGTTGTCCGGGAAGTCATCTAGGGAAAGCTTGACGAAGGGCAGCGTGCTTACGATTTCCTGCGGGGGAGGGGGAGAGGAGAAAGAAACCAAAAACCCATGGCGTCACTCCACAGAGATTTCTTCTTTATGGTCGCTGCATTTCAAACCAGACTCACTAGTTTTCTTTCAAGGAGGATTTTCATGGATTACAGGGACTCATTGTTTTGTATTAAAACATGTAATAGGATAAGTTGAAGATAAAAAGCTTATGTGAAAGAAATCCTGATGCGAGATCGAATCAGTAATGGCTTTCCCCAAAGCCCTCATCCGGGGGCTCGGAGCCGAGCAAGACCTGAGGGCCGAGGGCCAGAGAGCTCCTGAGGTGACCTGATGCCCACAACCCTGACATTGTGCAGAGGTCACACCACAAGCACAGACACAGACCAGCACTGTGAATCTAAGAACTCGGCCAGGCACCGAGATAAGAGGCATCCCTCACCATGCGTCAGACACTGGGGCTGCAGAACGGAGCTGGAAATCCGAACCGGCCCCCGCCCCCGGCAGGCATCCTAGAGATCAGCACTATTCTGACACCTCGCAGCAGAGACGAGGTTTTGGGGTTTTTTTTTTTCTTTAAACTGCCCACTATCATTTCTGAAGAATTTAACTCCATGTCCTCACTGAATGTAGTAACTGCAAGGGGCAGGCTGAGTTTAAGTACTTCCATTTTACAAAGATGCTAATCTGTCAAAACTTACACAGCTAGTACCGAAAATATGGGACTCTGTTCCTTTGCTCTGTGGATTGCCAAATTCTGCTTCCTGTGTGATGAATGACTGCAAAGGGTGTGAATCATATGGCCAGAAAAACAAACATCGAGCTTGGCTGAGGCCTAATGCCATTTTTAATGAGAAAAGAACCCAAATGCTATTTTTAAATAGACATCATCATAAAAGGCAAAAATCAAGATCTAAGAGTAATGTCTTTACTAAAAAAGGACAGGGGTAGAGGGAAGGAGTCAAAGGTTGTTAAGATGTAATTTAGAGTTCAAATGAGGAGAAAGATGGGGAAGAGAATTTAAAAAACAAACAAACTCTCTTTATCTGGCTGCAAGGGGTAGCTCATGCTTAAGTCTTATGAAAAAAATGGACCTTCTGTAGACCTTAAAACTCTTTCCTTTCTCTCTTCAAAAAAACCCCAACAAAGTCCCACTGCTACCCCCACACAAATTAACTACCAGCAGGAATGACTTTAAACTCTAACAGACAAACTGGCTTACATCTAGGGCGGGCAACTGCATTCTGCAAGAGCAGGGACCCTGCTCTGCTAACGGGAGACTTTCCTGACCCCTTGATTCATGTGCCCCACGTGGTAGAAAGGTTCTAGTTTCACCCACTTGGGACTTGGTGGACTAAATATTTCAAAGTCCTAATACGGTTTTCAATTCAGCAGCTACATGCTTTCTAACAGTTGTTGTTGTTAATCACACCATACAATTTGGGCATGGGGTCTTGGAAAGAGATTTGAGAATTCTTTCTTACCTGAAAATTTGCTCTTACAGTCACAATCAACTTCAGCCAGGCAGGAAATTTAGAAATAATTTTGGTAATAAATGAAGAAAGCGTATCTCCGTAGTCAGGCTTATGAAACTCAGCTTCGTTTAAGCCATCTATCAAAATAATGTATTCTTCTTCAGGAATTTTCTGCTCTAAAGGATAAAATGATTTTTTTAATTAAGAAATTATACCTTTCTATAAAATGGCACCACCCAGTGTATTTTAATGCACACTTTAAAGTGTGAGGAGAAAAGGCTTACATATCATAAGAGAACTGGTTTTCACAGAAGCCCATTTTCTGTTAAATTTATAATGAAAACCAGAGCACACAGCCAGGAGAAAAATCTTATAAAGCAGTTTTCAGAAATACATTGCATTACACCCCTTAGCAGGACCTTACCTATGTATATGATAGAGTTAGCGCTTCATAAACTGCTGTCACAGGGCTGAGCTATGGCTAAGATGGCACACACAGAGATGAACTCTGGTGAAGACTCCAGGTCCTCCCCACAGAACTCTCTCAGTGGATGTCAGGGAATAAAAACAGACCCTCAAAGGCAAAGCATCTGGCCCAAGGTACACAGGCAGCCTGTGTGAGAACCTCTTTTATAGACTTGTAGAAAGGGCTCTTTCCCACAAGCCTCCATCTAGTTTCCCATTTATCAGCACCAACTTTCTGCCCAGGAAGATGAGGAGAAGTGATGACAGGTCTGTTTCAATCCCCTTTTCTCTAGCAGAAGTGTTAATGCAGGCAGGTAAATTGGCTAAAAAGGTGAGGAACAAGGAGGAGAAAGGATAAGAAATGCAACAAACCATAAGAGCATTGACATCTCCTACCGTGCTGAATGTTTCAAGGACAAAAAAGAAGGAAAGAAAAGAAAGAAAGAAGGAAGGAAGGAAAAAGAGGGAGGGAGAGAGAGAGAGAGAAAGAAAGAAAGAAAGAAAGAAGAAAAAGAAAAAAAGGGGAAAAAGAAGGAAGGAAGGAAGAAGGAATCAAACGAACACTTCTAGAAAAGCCTTTAGCTTCAACTCCACTGAGCAAAAGTGCTGAAAAAGACATAGGCTGGCAAGTCACTCAATTGACCAACTTATTCCCCGGCTAGGTAGGAATATAAAATATGCAGACAAGAGTTTCCAGGGCATAAGTCTTCTAAATAGCCTCCGGTTACAAATTAGCTGCTTTGGAAATATTCAACTGTGGAGGTAATTCTGTATTAGAGATGTTTCCTTTACTACGACACCATTCAAGAAGCATGGAAGGGTTTGGGGGAGGTGTTTCTGGGGGAGCAGAGAACAGGTTCACCCACATCCTCCCCAGGCGCCCACCCTCACTCCCAACCAAGGCCTTTGGGGGATCATCCCGGGGGCTCTGGCCTCCTAACAAGAAAGGGGAGAGAGAGACCACCGTGAGGTACCGTTTCTCAGGCTGGTGAGCGGTTCCAGCACTCCCCTCCTGAAGGCAGCCACAGGGTCCTGCACGCAGGACCTGAGGCTCAGCATGCTCTGGAGCTGGGGCTCCTTTATCAGGAGGTCCCTGTAGGCGGCCAGCTGATGGGACCGGCAGAGCAGGGCTGCGATGCTGTGCACGAACTCGGGCACCAGGCATGTGTACGTGTTGTCGGCCTGGCAGTAGTGGTAGGCCACGACCTAGGCAAGAAGCACGGCCATCAGCGTCCCCCTCCCCTGCCCCACGTGCTCCCTCCACGACCCCGGACAGACTCGGTGTGCCCATCTGCCGCCGTCACGAAACACGTTGGCTCTATTCACCAACGCAGAGTCATGATTTAGTTTAACTCGTTCAGTCATTCTCTCATTCACACCCTTTGCCAAGTTCTGTGCAGACTTTTAATTGAAGCCACAAATCCAGCTCGATTAGCTCTAAGATCGGTACACGTTACTCCGTATGGAAAATAAATGAATAAAACTCATTCATAAAACCTAAAGCCTACCCTGGTTTAAAGCAATGCCGAATAATCCCAATGTACTCAACAGCCCAAAGTGCCCTAGTCAGTGCATTTCTGCTTTGACGAAAAGCAGCATCTCCTTGCAAGCTCATCTGCTGCTCCCCCAGACCAGGCAACGGTGGCTAGGGCAGTCCTGCCGAAAGTCAGAGCTGCTGCTTTTCCCAGGCCAGAGAGCCAGGCAGCCTGGTTCAAATCCTCGGCCCCCTCCCCACACCCACGCTTGACACTGTGGAGAAATTCAATGGCGACATGGTCTGAGGGACCCAAATCAGAAACCACCCAATGTCTGCCTGTCCTGTCATTCAGACCTTTTACTTGGAACACTCTACCGCTATCTTATCAAGAGCTACATTTTTGCATTACTATATGCAACTGTCTCTGTAAGATCCGTCTTTAAATTCCTTTCTTAGAAGCCAAACTAACAAATCTCTCCCCACCCCACCCCTCTCTGTGGAAGGCTCCCCCAGAACACGAGCAGATACCTTAGAGGCCAGGTATTTCACTGCATCCTCTCTCGGTCTCTGGTTCTCAGGAGCTTCGGACGCAGATCCAGCGGGCGTTTTGGCCGTGTTGGTACCACCTGCAGAAGAACTCGGTGAAAGCAATGGAGTGAAAGGAAGATCCTGAGAGGAATCTGAAGCTGCAGAGAGAGAGACCGACTTCGTATTACACACCAGAATAGGCCCACGGCGAGATACTGAACATATTTCTTGATTAGATGCAGAAAGCATTCTAACAGGTAAGGAGTAAACACGGTCCCAAATGCAAAGGTCCAAAGGAGGACACAAGTGTCCCTCTTAGCCCTGCCTCCCATCCACCCACGTGCCCTCCTGGGAGAACTACTGTTTCTGGTTTCTTTTATTCAATTCCTTCTGCTTTTAAAAAAATAATAATCTTTCATGGCTCACTTGTTCCTGTGCACCACGTTAGAGACACCTTCTTTTAATTGGCTTATTACACATAAGACATAACTAGTCAAGTATTTACTATATCCCATATTGAGTTAGTCTTTAAACCTTTGGCAAATCCAGCACAGAGGGCAAAGGCTGTGGAGAACAGGGTACGAGAAGCATGCACAGACTCCTCCTGGCTGCTTCTGCAGCTTGGTTTTTGGACCCAAACTCCCCAGGACATCCGATCAGGCCTCACTGCCCACATAAAGAGGGAGACAGGCCATATGGCTGGGGGAAGACCGGGAAAGGCTGGCCTCACCCCAGGGGAGGGACCGAGGGGGCATTGAAATGGTTCTCCCACGTGTGCTAGCAGATCTGAAAGGGCAGCTGGAGCGACATGAGCAGAACAGAGAATGGAGGCCTGTCCCGGCCACGTCCTCCCTCTACCTCACACCCCACCATCAACCAGACCGGCAGTAAGCACGCACATACTTCTAGGCGGCGAACCGGGGCTGCTGGAAGCGATCTGCCTCATGCGGCTTCCGTGGCAGCTAAGTGCCACCAACTTAGAAATGATGGCTGTCTTCCCAAAGCCCACGTTTCCAACAACCACAGCGCCTCTATTCTCTGTCAGTTCCGTGTTCCTCAAGTTTTCTTCTATCTGGTGAAAGAGCCAATCCCTTCCCACAAACACAGAGTCTGTTGTTATGCTTGGTACTTCAAACAACAGGGGTTTCAACAAAATGTCCTGTGGCTTGTAGGGAGCAAATCGTGCTTGGGGGGGAAAAAAAGATAATTATTTTAGAAGAATGTCATCATTTTATACACTTAAAAACCCAATTTAGCATTGCTTGTATGTTACACTTAGTACCAATAGACTAGGTATATGCCACCCGGGATCTGTAAGTGTTTTCAACCTGGTTCTATTAATACTTCTGTCACAGCTCATTTAGAATGCCCCACTGGTTCTACAAAGGATTCTATTAAAATGACCGGCTAGTTCTGTTGTCACAACTCAGGACAGATACACAGAGGATTAGAGGAAGTAATGCAGGCGGCCAACGCAGGTGTCCTCAGTCTGTCTGAAACAGCGCCTAAGACAGGTCTCTTCTGCTACCATAGGAGGCATAGGGAAAGGCGTCTTCCTGGAGACAGGGTCCCCGCTCCCATCTGGCCGTGATGACGAGGGGCCCCCTTGGTGAGGCTGCGGACCACCTGACTGCGCATTACGGGAGGTGGCCGGTGGCCAATGGCCCATGGACCTGAAACAAAGCTGATTCTTTGCTGGTGAGAAGTGAGTGGTATCCAGTGAGTGTTAAAGTACCCCTCACTTCTAAATAACATATTGCAGGATTATTTTTCTTTTCTTTTTTTTTTTTTTTTTAAGATTTTTTTATTTATTTGACAGTGAGAAACACAGTGAGAGAGGGAACACAAGCAGAGGGAATGGTAGCGGGAGAAGCAGGCTTCCTGCCGAGCAGGGAGCCCGATGCGGGGCTCGATCCCAGGACCCTGGGATCATGACCTGAGCTGAAGGCAGCCGCTTAACGACTGAGCCACCCAGGCACCACCAGAATTATTTTTCAACTGCAGAAACAACTTGGTCACAGTTTTTAAGGAAGAAGCCCCACTGATATGGAGGGCCTCCTGGCACACCTAGTAGATACACTTTCAGCATGCATACGTCATGTTTTTAAATGAGCTGCTTAAACGCCGGTCATCACAGATGCTCAGTGTCGGGTGAATGCATTCACGATATCCACTGTCCCAGCAGAAACAAAGGTAAGTACCTTTAACTTCCTGTGCCCTACCTCCGGCTGTATTGTGCCACGGCAATCTAATGGACGTTCGAAGGGGGGCATTTCTCTGCCCGTCTAAGTAACTCAGATCTTCCAATTTGGTTGAGCTTGTTGCTGAAATAGTAAACCCAAGTTTAGTTTTTTCAAAGTTGATTTTAATATCACACCCAAACTACTATCAATCATAAATCACTTAGCACTAAGCAATTTCGTTCAGGCTTTCAACAAAACTGACTTCAAGGTAACTTCGGTTTTGTTTGCCCACCCAGCTTATTTTTTTCTGGCAGTGAGGTTAACCGAAAGACGGTAAACACCAAGTGTTCCTTGTTCTTAACATTGTGGCGGTACGGGTTGCCGGAATTCTCCATGATCCCTGGGAAGAGACAGACTTCACCAAAAATGTTTACGAAGCAAGTTTCACTCAATGAGGCTGCAGTACTTACTGCAAACGCACAGCACAGTACTAGTCTTCTTAGCAGCTCTGGAGAGCCTTCCGCGGTTGCTGGAATTCCAACCTTGTTAATTAAATGAGCAGATTCTGCAGTTCAATCCCACAGTGCACGAACACTAGAAGTCAGCTCCTGACCGGAAAGGAGCCATGTGGATTTCATCAGAAATAAGCATATTCCCAAACTTTAGATTTTCATGTGTAAATTACGTTTTTCTTTTTTTAATTTCTAAAAAGAAGTAATATTTATCTCTGATCAAATCAGTAAGACTCAGAGCACATAGGTACCCATTAAAATGCATTAAGGCCTGTTTGAGTATATATATGTTGGATTATTAAAAACAACCAACACAAATAGTGTTACCAATTCTTAGCAAATCTTAATGATAAATACATGATATGTGTTTTTGCCCAAAAAAGAAAAAAAAAAAAGAAGAAGAAGAAGAAGAACCTCCTCTTATTTGCATATACATCCCAGGCCACCATGAGAGAATTCTCAATAAAATTAACCTAACTTGTTTGTGGGTTAATTGGCCCAACATAAGGTACTGCTGATCCAAGACATACAATTCTCTTCCAGGATAATAAAATATCGGCATCATTTGAGCGTAAATGAGTGGGGAGCAGGAGTTGACTTCCAAGGGTGAAGACTTCTAAGGACTGGCGAAATCATTAGTGGGACCAAGTTTCGAGGGAGAGAAGTCAAGTTGGGCCATCTGTCTGCTGAAAACCTCTGGCTCACAGCATCCAGCCACTGGCCAGCACCACCTGCTCAGTCTGGGTCCCCCCTGTTTCTCCTCCTGAGGCTTTCATCCTTTTCCTTCTCACTGTTAGCAAGCCCCGCCCCCCCACCATGACTCCTTCATTCAACAAGCACCTACATGGCTGCAAGGTTTGGCTCTGTGGTGGCATGGCCCCTCCTGCCGCGTTCCCCAGACGGCGATCCACTGCACACCTGGTCCCAGGAGAGACATCTGACACCCTGACTTCACAATGGCGTATACTTAATGCTCCTGTATCCTCTGGTGAATACGCAGTTTATTTACATGTCATGTGCACGCTTATGTCAATACCCCATACAAATCTCTCCCTTGAGAAAGATTCAGCTAATTCCTTAGGTAGGACTTCTAAATGGACCCAATTTCTGGGAATCCAAGGGCAGCCTCTAGCTTCTCTCTGTGTCCTTTACAACTAGGGTGTATGACTCCTCTGGTCATGACTCCTCACAACCAGACTCCTTACGCTGGCTCCCTACGCTAATAGCATCCGGAACATGTATTTCTGGGCTCCTGCCTAGGACCTGGGACTCTGACCCAGACCTCTGCAAATGCCCTCTTGACATATCTTACCGTGCACACACCTGTATGCTGGTGGCTGCGGGAGAAGGGGCAGCCACGGCTCTAACCTGTGAGCCAAGTGCAGCTCACAGCTGGAACACCCCCAACGATCTGACCTGCCGCCCAAGCCCTGGACAACTCAAGGACACCCGGAGCCTCCTATTTTCCTTCTTCTCCTGACCCCTCAGAACACAACATTCGCTTCGTCATTTTGTGACAACTGAAAGGATTAAGAACACGAGACTCTATAAAGGGCATTGCAAAGAGAGGATTGCAATGGAGCCCTCACTGGATCCAGATGCAGGAGATAGGGAGGCTGCAGACAGCCCTGTTTGTTTGGAGATTTCCAGTCACTACAGCTCTGGCTCCCATGTATGCAACAAAGCGGCCTCACCCACTCCACAGCCCTGGTTCTGTTTCAAGCCTGATTAAGATGCAGTGAAATGGAGTGGCTGAGGGGTGGGGGGGCTGCCAGCCAGGAGCTGCTGGTTGCCTCTGCTTCCTAAGCAGTTGTCAAGGCCACTGAGAGACAAGTCGGGATAGTGGAGCTCCTGCTGCCGGCTCGGCCCCCTGGTGCTCTCCCCCGGCAGAGCGGGCTACCCCAACCACACTCTGCCGTCTCACACACAAGCGCACAGTAGATTATCAGACAGGGAGACTCACTTCCAGTTTTTAACAATAAATGTTTTTGAAATCCTCAGCAAGACTCAGGGCCAAGAAAAATCAGAGGTAAAGCAATAATTTTATGCTGCAATAAACTGCTGCTAGTAAATCTACAGTTAAATTACACACTGATTGCACACATACACACACACACTCATGGACACTGAGTGAGAAAGACCTTTCCAATGCTTAAGAGGTGGGAGAGTTTTTTAGGGGGTGGGTGGGATGGAGGGAAAAGCAGAAGGAAACTTCCCTAAACTGAGCAAAAAAACAAAAAAACCCAAAAAAAACACCTGTTGAATCACCATGGCCTAACAATTAAAGGTAAATGCCATGAAGTCTAGGCAATTATCAGTTAGAATTTCAAGAAAATTGGCTGGTAATTCTATTTGTTGGTTCTTGGAAAACTAACCACCGTGTCTGTGATACTTAGAATACATTTCAAAAGAAAAAAGAAGTTAGTCAAAAACAGTAGAACCTCATCACCCAACTTCTAGATTATCTAAGATATCATTTTAAAGTCTTCCCTTCTGTTTTCCAACAAAGGAATGAGGTGTCCGTGCCACTCATTTGATGTGGTATAAAGTTATAATCTGACTGCAGCAGTTGAAACCAACTCCACTCCAACAAACACCTTTGCAAAGAAAATCTCTGTACAGTGAATCTCCAAACTCGGCCAACTTATTCTTACAGTCTTTGACTTGAGAATGTTAGTGTACTAGACACAACAGTGAGGAGATAATCACAGTTCTTGGTAATAGGCTCACTGACAGTAAAGGCTGGCAACCTCAGGAACTTGCTTCCACATCCTCACCCTCCAGGGGAGGCCAGAACCCCTGGGACAGCTGGGAAACAGAGGCCTGGCATCCCCTTTCCTTCACCTGCCAGTCCTTACTCTGCCCTCCTAGCCAAATTTAATCATTTGATGTTCCCTCAAATGCCAATTTATTTGTGTTTATATGGATCTTCACATGCAAATACTTCTGAGGGATTGCAATAATGGTCTTGGACATATTACTTTATTTTTAAGATTTTATTTATTTGACAGAGAGAGATCACAGAGGCAGAGAGGCAGGCAGAGAGAGAGGGGGGGGAAGCAGGCTCCCCGCCGAGCAGACAGCCCGATGCAGGGCTCGATCCCAGGACCCTGAGATCATGACCTGAGCCGAAGGCAGAGGCTTTAACCCACTGAGCCACTCCAGCGCCCTAGGACGTATTATTTTAATCCTTCTAACACTGAGGGTTGCCTACTGCCCCGTCTGTAGCAGCTGGCCTTCTAATCAGTACACAGAGTGCTATACACAGTCTACACAACCTGAATCTTTTATTCTTTTCAATGATATGTGGAAAAAATCTTGCCAGGACTTCTGAACTGAGGTTTGGCTTAGGGGTAAAGGAAGGTGGGCAGTGAAGGCTCTCCCAGACTCCTAGCTTGTTAATAGATACCACGAGGTAAGGAACTTGCTTATATCCAAAATAAGCTTTTAGCTGAAAACTTGCAACACAGAAGAAACGAGCCAACCCATTAGGCCAGGCAGCCACTGCTCAATCCCGGAGGTAAAACCCTCCCATTCCACGGGAGGTCTAGCTCGAGTGCACACATAGACACTAATGAATGAGCACAACAGAACTCTGAAAGCCCTGCTCTATAATCACTGCATTGTCCCGGAAAGGCTCAGCTCCTACCCACTGTCACTCCGCATGGCAGGAGACCACATGAAAGAACATCAGGCAGAAAACAAAACCCCAAATAGGGGGCTTTCGACACGAGTAATGTAGTAATGTGTTTACTAATTCTAAAATAGCTTGACTAAATTGAACACAAGTTTGCTCTTTCATTGAAGTCAATAACACTATCAAGTTCCAGGATCGTGCAAACGAACCGTTCATCCTCACGAGGTAGCCGCGGTATAAAACACCTCGGGTGCATCATACTGTACGGTCGGCAGTAGGGGAGTGGTGGGAGGGCATGGAAGCTTTATGAAGAACCATCACTCAATATGCAGAAAGCTCCCCAGAACCTCTTTCTGGCAGACACGCCAAATCCCTCTTCTGGAACAAAGCCATTTACATCCTTTGAAAGTGAATTAGAGCTGCCTCTCAGAACTTTTCCATTAGGGCCATTTATGTATCAGCTGCTTCAGAGTTCCACTGGGGGGGAAAAAAAAGTGCCCCACAACAACCAGACTGGCCTGCCATCTCCCCAAGGAGCAGTGTAAAACAAGTTCTTTGATGTGGGGAGAGAGAATCTGGGTCTTTGTGTTAGTAGAGGAGACGTTTTAAGTGCTACGCTGGAGAAAAAGAAGGACTGAAACAAGGTCATCTTCTAGATTCGACCCCAGAGCACGGAGTTCAGAAGCTCGGGACCATAAAAGCAGGCAGGACAGCTCAGAACCAGCGTTCCTTTCTTTGCCCACCCCACTTATGTCCCCGCTTGGCGACCACCCACTATCAACCAGGAACAGTCGCCCCTTTCTGGGTCCTTGTCTTGCTCCAGCTTCCCTACCCTGCTGAGGGGCACCTGCCTGCACACCCTTGATCGAGAAGCCTCACTTCCACTGCGTATGTTTTAGGCTGTGAGCTCCCCTATAACTAAATAATACAGAGAGGGGACCTCCCATCCCCAGAATGGGCCTCAATTATAAAAAAATAAGTTTGAAAGTTGGACCAGAAATTCTTGGAGCTGATATTAACAAACTCATTCTAAATAAGGATTCCTGTTTACCAAGATGTAATAAAAAGTTACGCATTTACTCAGGCTTAAAATATCGAAAACAAGGACAAAGTTTTTGGCACTTTCTTCCTTCGTACACAGAAGAGCAGAAGAGTCTAGATATTAGTTTTACAGAATTCCAGAGTGGAAGGATCGCTTAAAGACCGTGAAGGACTGTCTTATCCTTGTTACAGATGGGTAAACTGAGGCCTAAGCAAGGTAAGTACCTGATCCATGATCACAAAGCTGGCTTGTGTCCGGATCAGATCCCCAAGTGGAGAGAGTGAACACGGGGCACCTCGGACCCAGTGAGATAACCCTTCTGGAGAGAGGCATGGCCTTACCTGCAACTGAGTTGGGCCGTGGCATTACTAGCGAGTTGGAGCTCTGAGAATAAGGGACCGGACCATCTCCAACTGAGGCTTCAGTTTCAGGCAGCACGCTCTCCGCTGACCCAGGGGGCTCCTCTTCTGCCACTGGGGAGCAATTATCTGCCCTGCGATCATGAAGGACTCCTTTCTGTACCCCTAACCTTAGGCTTCCGTCCTTATTCCATTCCAAACTGGAGCCACTCCGGTCATCATTTTCGGATGAACTTGTAATGGTGGCTGAAATGAGAGACCAAAATACTTTGAAGGAGGCCAGGCAGAGCTGGGGCTGTTGAGAGTTAACATAAGCGCACACTGCCCTCCCCATGATTGATGGAAACTTTTCCGGTCCATGCAGATTTTTATCAAAGTATGTTTCAGTGTATTTTGGTAAATTAGAGGAATGTTGCTTATCGAGGAAAATAAACTAAGCCATTCTATGGGGGAGGGGAAAAAGCTGGTAAGATAATGAAAAAGCTGTCTAAAAGTATCTGAGAGTTAACATTAAATCATGTAATTTAGAGATGATGTATCTTCTCTTTTTAACAAAGATAAACTGCTCACAAAAGAATTCATATCTCATTAAATTCCTCTTAACCTATAAATATCTCTTCCCAAATTAGGGGATGAGGCAATAACAATGGTTAATGCAGAAAAGATGGAGGAGGAAAATCTCTAAAAACAAAAATACATTTATAAAGTCAAGCAGAGAATTTGATCCTTAGAATTAAACTTTACAACAGCTGTTCAAGATCAACCGAAGAGAGTGACTTGACGTTATTCCTTCAGCAGCACGGAGTGGAAGACCTCCTAGCACACAGAAAACAAGCATGGCAAGGGATGCTGGCCTGCAGAATTATAATCTAGCCTCTAAGAAAGGACACCAGCGTGGAAAACCATCTTGGCACAAGAGGAACATGATGCAAGAAAACAGCAATACCTGCCCTGCGTGGCTTCTACTGACCCAGCGACTTCCTCTTTAAACACCTGAGCCCCTTGCAAGCCCAGGTGACCATGGGCCCAACACTGGCTTTTGTCCTTGAGAACAAGGGCCTCGTCCTCTGATCCCTTTGTGTTCCGTGCTGGGATCCCCGCAGCCCAGGCCCTTAACAGAGATAGCCAATGGGATGAGGCCAGTCAGAGTGTACGGAGAACTCAGCCTCCTGGATTAAGCTACTTCATCAACGTGACCTGATGATACACACTAGCAGCAGGCTGGTGAATCAACTCCAACAGCCTGTTATCCAGAGTCAAAGGGTCTGGGTTTTGTTTTGTTTTGTTTTTACGATGTTCTTTAAAGGTTTAGGAGTAAAGACAAAACCATTTTCTCACTGTGATGCAGGATCTAGAATTGTTACAATTCTAAAATGGTCTTTCCTCCTGCTGTCCAGTCTGGACTCCTTACGCACAGCTTGTCTCCCTCTTCACAAATCCTGCTGCTGAAGCCTCAGACTATCTCTCTCGAGCCGACAGCTCCCTTTTCTGAGCAGCACAGCACCTGGCACGTACTAAGTGCTCAATAAACGTTTGCTTAGTCAATGAATAAGCAAATGACCACACTTCTCTTCCAACTGTGGTCAGAAACACTACACTTAACCTCATTGTTACCTATTCAGAACTTGATAATCTGTCCCCAACCAAAATCTGAGTGGATCTGGGACAGGCTCATCACTGGGTGTCTGCCATTACTCCCAGCATTTCCAAGTATTCTATCAACAGTAGTAAAACTAATTTCTCCATCTCGCTGGAATCAATCAAGAGTCTTGTGTGTTTTTTTCAGTAGACCATTCCTGTGAGCATAAGTACAGCAAATATGACTCTTTCCACCCTGAAAATGCTAGCGTCTACTTAAGGTTACTAACCGTCAGGGACTGTGCTAATGCTTCATAGGAATAGTCTAATTTATTAATGAGATCACTGCTTATTAATAATGATTAAGGGTAACCTCGTTAATAAGTTGTGACTGTAATTGTTACAAGCCTTCCTCTGTAAGTCCGGTGTTGGGGACTCAGAATGCTTTTCCCACAGACATATAATTAGTTAGATTCCCAGGCTACACCAACACCTAAGTTACAAGAAAAGTGTCAGAGTGGGGATGATCTGTTTGGTTTTCTTTTGTGGCAGTTTTATTTGCGGCACATACCCTTAAGGGAAAAAATTCACAGAAAATCAGAGTGGTGTTTCTCCACATTCCCTTTCCCTCAGTGCCAAGCACTGCAGAGTCCCAGCCCTAAGAATGGGAGTCCTGGGTTCAGACCTCAGGCAGTGGGAGCAGAAACTGGGATTTCCCTACTGCACAGCAGCAGAAGCATCGTTCTGGAATGGGGACGGCCTGGTCAGGAGTCCCAGACTGCAGGAATGGGCTGAAGGTCCTGCTCTCATGGTACACGTGTCCGGGTACTAAGGTTGGAAGTGGGGCGGGCGGGGGGTTCACCCAGCTACAGGAACAGGAGTGAAGGCAAGTCTGAGACAGGGCTGCTGTTTCAAAAGGAGGAGAGGTTTATAATGGGTTTCTAAATAGACTCTCGCAAGTGCCCTCGTGATGTTCAGTGAAGACACACAATGCACTGTGCAGGTAGGTGAGCAGCTCCAAAGCCGCGGGCCCTCCTGCCAAGGTTGCCCCACCTCACAATGGATGTTCTTCCCTGCCATCCGGTGCCAGAGGCAGCCCACGTGGCTGGAAGGCCCACGGCGTACTTTCCTCTAAGTTCAGGCACCATTAAGCCCCGATGCAGATTCAAGGGGGAAGATGAAGGCCCGACAAGTTTCCCCATATATCCCAAGAAACACACTGAACAGGGCAGCTCCACGGTCGCCGAGAAAGAGAAGCTGGTTCCTAAACAAAGGACAGGCTCCTCTAAAATACCGATTTTTCTTCCAGGCTACCAAATTCCAACTCCTCATCAAGTTAACCAGTCACCTCCAAGTTAACACACACATACACAACCATGGCAACATCTTCACAATGATAGCTGCAGGAAAAAAAAGAAAGAAAGAAAAAAAAAAAAAAAACTCAAAAACCTACGTGACACCTGACATTTTCCGGAGACTCCGATCATCTTTCAAGTTCCCTAACAACTGAAACATTCTAACATTTTATTCCATACATAGTACAGATGCCAGCTTTTGTCAAGGAGGACTGGCCACCACCATTCAGATGGGGGCCCGACCACTCCCCCGACACGCGGCATTCTGTCAAACGAGCGACTGACCAGATCTCAAGCTTTATCGAGCTATGAGGTTAGGCTTTGCCTCCCACGATTCAGTATTACTCTAGGTCTGGTCCTGCTCATTGACTGACACAGGCTACTTCCGACTCTCTGGACCATTTGAAACATCCTTTTAACCAGGGACGGCACACACTCTGCCTCTGTAGTAAGTGGCATGTTTAACCAGAGTGCTTGATAATCTGTCTCCAACCAAAATCTGAGTGGATCTGGGATGGGCTCATCACTGGGTGTCTGCCATTATTCCCAGCATTTCCAAGTATTCGAGTGCACAGGGCTACACCACTTCCAAAGCACATCCAACACCTAGTGGGACACACACGATCCCCACAATCCTGGAGAAGAGGCCGACAGGCTGAGAACCACCAACCCACTTTAGAGATGCAGCACAGACCTGGGAGAAACTAATCTCTCTCCCCCGTTATCTTGCTTTCCTCCTCCCCGCCACACACACTTACTGGTAGGTCTAACACCAGCCCTTTTGCCTGCCCATGCACTACATTAAAACTCCCTTTGCCCTGCAGAGCTCTCAACAAGCCAAAGTTCTCTATGTGTCTGTGACTAAAAAGTATGTCGCGGTTCATGAAGTCTGCCTTCTGAAAAACAGCAGTTCCCAGGCAGGGGCTAGGAGAGAGAAGCCAGTCATGGGTGCACTGTAGCCCAGACGAAGTTAGCGGCTGATTAGGAAGTGGGAAAGACAGACCTACTCAGTCATTACATGTTTTGCTATATAAAGTAGTGCAATAAAACTGTATTCCTTCTCCTTCCCAGCTTTCCTACCCCTTTCTTTGCCCCATGAAGGTTCTTTCACATGCCGAAAGTATACTTAAAATAGAATTTTAAAAAATCAGTGTAAGTTCGGGGCCCGATAAGTAGTTTGGTAGGATCTAAATCAAGTTATAGGTTTAAAGGAACATTAAGAAAATTAAAATGAGACCAGCGTTGGTTCAGAATTGTTTAGGAAAGAAGGGCTTTGATATCAAATGGATACACATAGGTAGAACAGAATTCATCTCCCTTTGAGATAGAGGAGAGTTAAGAGGTAAAAAGTGCAAAGGCCTTTTGGTTCTCCCCCTCTGAGAACCTACGAAGGGTAAGACTCTCCAGACAGAATACTGGGAATGGGCACCTTTTTTCCTTTATCTTATAAACAACTTACATATTTTTTTTTTTTTTTTTTTAAGATTTTGTCTATTTATTTGAGAGAGAGAGAGAGAGAGTAAGCGAGAGAAAGAGCACAAGCTGAGGGTGGGGAGACTGGCAGAGGGAGAAACAGACCCTCCATAGGGGAAGGAGCCTGATGCAGGGCTGGGTCCCAGGGCCCAGGGTCATGACTTGAGCCCAAGGCAGACGCTTAACGACTGAGCCACCCACGTGCCCCCCGCCCACTTCACCTTTTCTGTTGTATTTTTTTTAATTAAAGTATAAACAAATGTTATCTCAGTTTCAGGTAGATGACACAGTGAGTCAGCAAGTCTACACATCATGCTGTGCTCAACGCAAGTGGCGTCTCCCTAGGACGCCACTACAAGCCCATGGGCTGTATTCCCGATGCTGTGCCTTTCATCTCCATGACTTACTCATGCCTGAAATGGAAGCCTGTACCTCCCTCCCCCATTCTCCCCCACCCCAGGCCTCATTCACTTGCTTTTACTTCCTTTCCTCAAGTCGTATCTTTGTGGGGGTGAAAAAAAAATCTCATTTTACTAAATGTTTGTAAGCATTTCAAATCCACTGGGGAGGAAGTATAAAGTAGCCTTAGGAAATAATAGCAGCGGCTACCATAAATACATTCATGCTTACCACGTAGGGGTCTGCTCTCAGCCTGCTGAATACCCTGCTAGCCCCCCAGGCAGGAAGCTCCATAAGGCCTGAAGCCTTGCCATGGGCTCTGCACGGCTCTGAGCACACCACACTACCAGAAAACTTGGAGCACGCACCCCAATACATGCATTTACAAGATATGTACCTACAGTACCCTAATTTACAGTATACGCCAGCCCCCAAAAAAACTTTGAAGAGACTTTCTTAAAAACCCAAAACTGACATTTTCTTCAGGCACTCCCACAGACGGTCTTGCATTCTCCGTTTTCAAAACCAGGGCTCTGTGATCAGAGTCCTTCATCCTTCCCTGGGTTGTGGGGAAAATCAGACACAAGGGCAGGTACGTAAAGTGCCTCCTAGCTCACAAGTACCCAAGAATGTTTTCCTCCCCATACAAGTGAAAATAAAGTAGCACTGAAAAAACAAACTTTTTTTAACTTCTATACTCAGTTTAACAGTTGACACAGAGTTTAAAAGTTAAAACACTGGACCGATG
Organism: Procyon lotor; assembly: GCA_028646535.1. Lineage (NCBI taxonomy): Eukaryota > Metazoa > Chordata > Mammalia > Carnivora > Procyonidae > Procyon > Procyon lotor. The sequence continues at coordinate 61,895,298 of CM053605.1, forward strand.
AATTAACGATCAAATAAGAAAAGGACATAATGGTTGCCTGGAAAAGTGGGAGAAGGGAATGAAAAAATAAAGTCTGGCTACTGTGGATACCACCTTTGACCTCAGAGAATCACAAGATCACTAACAACTTTGGAAGGAGAAACCAGAGCCTAAATGCAACTAGGTAAAGAACCAAGAGAAAAGTCAGGGCAGCACCGTGCCCGACCCCTGGCCTTCCTAGCCTGCCAGGATTCCCTCCTTCCCTTGCTTACCCCCAACATCTTACATGTGGTTCTGGCTGCGGTGACGTTTTCTGGATTTCCCCAGGGGATGAAGGGAAGGATGGCAGAGATGAAACCAGCCTGCCTGAAACCTTCAGACAGAAAAGCCAGTCTGGGCTTCTCCCTCCACACCCCCTGCAAGCTAACCAACCACACAGGGAACAGAGCTCACTGACCTGGAGGGACCACTTTTACCTCCCCCAGCCCAGAGAGGAGAGGACTCCAGGGACAGTGGCCTCAGTTACCTGTGGCTCTAGGGGACTTTCTGCCTTCTCCCTCCACAGCTTCTGGGGGACCACAGTTGGCCCGTGTCAAGCACCGCAGAGCCCGGCTCTCCTTCTGGCCTTGCCCAGGGGCACCGTGCTTTGGCTCGCAGCAGACAGATCTCTTCGCACATCCCCGCCTCAGTGCTCCTGGCATTGCGCAAGGCTCACTCTGCTAGGACATGCAGAGAGGCCAGGGACCCAGGCCACGGTGCACAGCAGCATCCGTCGGTCCCTTGGACTGTGGAAACCCCTCGAGAGTCAGCAGGGACAGGGAACTGGAGGAGCGGCCACACTGCCCACACACAGTCTGACACAGCAGCAGCTAAGAGCCTCCAGAGAAAAGCCTGTAAATCTGTACAACGTGAAGTTTCCTAGCGATAACACCCAATGCTGTGTTTCCGTAAAGTCTCGCCTAAACTGCACACTGAAGGCACAGACACTGGAACTTCAGACACTGTCCAATGACTCCGCGGAGTTCTGGACTCTTCCAGAAAAGAGCACAAGGCACCATCAATGGTTGATATTATTATCCACCTACAGCATACATCTTCCATCAAGAAGTGTCAATCACTGCCATGTTTTAAACCCTTTTCAGTAACTGACAAGGTGCCCAGGTCTCCAAGGGCAGATGCCCACTCTTTGGTTCCACGGGTGGACAAGTTTTGAAACAGATATTGTACCTGAGCTTTATTGTAGCAGTACTGAATAGACTTGCTCCTGGTATACAGTAGGTGCCAATAAATGCTTGCTACACTGACAGAACAGCTGCCTGAAGAATCCTACCACAGTGTGAATGAGTACAAGTACAGCAGGCATTCGGCTGCCTCGAATCATCACTATGGATTTCTTTCCCACGTAAAGCACATTACCGAATTATATATGGAAAGGCAAATGTTCCTCTTTCACCTGAGATGATTAAAAAAAAAGCTTCTATAATTAAGGATGATATTTTAAATTGCAAGCAATGTAGCAAAATGAATATTAACACAGATCTGAAACATGCTAAATAGTTATTACCAAATCAATTTCAAAGCATTTCAATTTAGTAGCAAGCAGGGCAATACAGGTGGCAACAAAGCAAAATTAGCATAAAATCAAAAGGGTAGGATTCACAACAAGTTAAAAATGAAAATACAATACAATTAATTCCTCGTGTAGGCCTCTCTCCACATCTGATCATCCCCCTTGGGACACAAAGTCCAGGAAGCAGAAGGAACAAAAGGTCTCTAGCTACCTCTGGAATCACTTTCATTTTACAAGCCCAGGAGGGAGTCTGGTCGAGTCCAGTCGCAAGATAAAAGTCAGCACATGACAAACTCTGTTTTAATACCTTAAGCAACTGGCCAGAAAACCAAACAGTATCAAACTGTAGTAAGTACCAGGACACTAATCAAGTACTTAGTATCTCCTACCAGCCACTTTTTAGGTGAAGGTATTGCCCTGCCTACACCCGCCTTCCAGCTTCAAAGGGAGAATGACAAACACAAGCCACACCCTACCTCCCCAGCAGAGAAAGGGGAAAGGCAGCAAGAGGAGCCTAAGTTCTTCACCCTTTTCATTTTCAGAGCACTTAATCTCCTGAGAGCTATCTGGCCTGGTGGAATGTAGTGGCTCAGGTGCTGGGAAGCCAGGCAGGTGAATAACACACCTGCTCTGCGTGGGAGACACGCCCAGCGGAGCTCTGGACACCGTCCACTCGGAATACCCCTCCTCCTTCCTGGGGCTGTCCTAACACCAACTCTCAAAGAGAGAATGTCAGCAGGTAGAAGCAGATAGTAGAGAAGGGCCTGGAAGGGACAGATGACTAAGTTTTAATGGCTCTTACTCAGCCAGATTGCTACCTGTTAAGTCCTTCTCCTGGGCACATCTATTATTAATACATAGAAAGGATTTTTTTTTTTTAAATCTTGATGAGAAGCCTGGGTTTTGTTTCTCCTCATCCAATATCCATTCCCTTTCTTCCTACATAGAGCAATAATCATTTATTCTCTTAAAGATTTTATTTATTTATCTATCTATCTATCTATCTATCTATCCATCTATCTATCTATCAGAGAGAGATAGCACAAGCAGGGGGAGCCGCAGGCAGAGGGAAAGAGAGAAGCAGGCTCTCTGCTGAGCAGGGAGCCTGATGTGGGGCTCAATCCCAGGACCCTGGGATCATGACCTGAGCCAAAGGCAGCCACTTAGCCAACTGACCCACCTGGGCGCCCCTCAATAATCCATTTTTTTCAAACACAGACACACACACAACATTGATCATGATATGGACACAGACAAAAACTAAACAGTATCTTTAAATCAAAAAGTGTTTGTCAAAACCTATTGCTTTCAGTGATGCTTTTTGAAAAATCAGATTGGGGAGCACCAGAGTGGCTCAGTTGGTTAAGCAGTCGACTCTTGGTTTTGGCTCAGGTCATAATATCAGGGTCCTGGGATCAAGCCCCACATCAGGCTCCATGCCCAGAGGGGAGGCTGCTTGAGGATTCTCTCTCTCCCTCGCCCTCTGCCCCTCCTACTATTCACATACTCTCGGTCTCTAAATAAATAAATAAATCTTTAAGATAAATAAATACTCAGATTGGCTTTCATACACCTTCTAATGAGTACACCTACCTAATTTTTTTTCTAAGCTGAGATTAATACAGTTTACTATTTCCATTTCTTAACAGTTGGAAGCAAGTTTATTCAAAGGAGTGTCACTAAGAAAAAATGTATTCTCGGGCATGGAGAAAACACCTATAAAAGCCACTTCATTACAAAGTTTTCCTTTTAGAGCAAGTTATTAAAAAGCTACTTTATGCTGATTGGGTATAGTTTCACATTTGGAAGGTCTTTATGTTACAAACTTAAAAAGTCAGACACTAATTTCTAGGTAATGCCAATGATTTTAATATATGTCAAGAGTAGGAAATTTTGCTTTCAAAATACACATACACTTATTTGTAGGGAATTCAGTTACACCTATCCAGCTGAGACAGTACTTGTACATGACAGATTACACTCCTGAAGAACAGTTTAAGAACTCGGGCCTCCTCAAATCGCATGAAGTGGGACTGCCCCCTATATAACACAGTAAGGTTGGAACAGAGGACACGGAGGTTCTGCAAAACTCTGACCTCTGCACAAAGAGACTGGAAGGGGTCCAATAAATTCTTCAAAGGGTCATGATTCTGCCCTTTCTCCCACTAAGCCATTCCTAAGAAAGAAAATTCTCTTCACCTGCAATACATCAAAACCAGCAGAAACAGAACACAGAAAGGGCGGCCTGTGGCAGCCCTGAGAAGGCTGTCTGACCACGTGGGAATGTGACCTTCCCTACATGGCATCTGTTGGGCAAAAATACGTAGATTAAATATAATCACCATGACGGAAATCAGCTTACATACTAAGAAAAGGGCTAGGAATTTCTAAGGCTGGGTTCACACTATTTGCAATTTCCCTAAGTGCCCTAAATAAACGGTACCAATACTGTACACGCAGCTCTGAGCCCCGTGTGGGTGTCTGCAGCCCCCTAAAGCTGGGCACGTCATGCCAACTGTGTGCACTTGTCACCAGCAACCGTCCACACACACACACCTCAGCCGCTCCGACCAAGCTCTAGGGGTGGACACACCTGAAACAACTGGAAATGGAAAACTCAATGGAAACTTCTTCCCCCTCTCTCCAGAGCCTGAGGAATTTAGAATACAGATCCTAACCAGCCTGTTACAAGCAGCTGCCAGGCCTTCCAAAGCAGGAAGCCAAGGTATCTTCACCTTCATCTTTGCCCACTAAGATCAGCGTGTTCTTGAATATTTTATTCTGTTAAGCATTTAAGATGCCTAAAGGCTGCCGTTCCCAGGCTACACCTTATAAAAGCAGTCATGCTCCTCAGGCGGAAAAAAGCACACACCCCAGCCCCAGCAGTCACATAACTACAGCTGAGGCACAGACCCCCGCTCCGTGACAAGGCCGTGAAACCGCGGACCCTGTACTGATAAAGGAGGCCGACCTCTCCCTCCTCGGCTCCCCCGGCCCCCACTCCCGCCGCTTCAAAGAGCTGTGGCTACCGGCTGCCTGGAGCGGAAATACTTGCTTTTTCTCCTCCCCGCTCCCCACCACACCTCCCGTGTGCCCCTCGGCAACAGGTTCCAGTTCTGCAGGTCACGGAAGGAGGGCGAACGGAGGAACACCGTCGCTGGCACAGAGCTCCCTCTCAGCCTCCTCCAGTCCTTACTCCAGCAGGAGGCCAGCTAAGGCAGGGAGAAGCCCCATCCCCAACGCCGGAGGGGCTTCATTTCCTCCAGACTCCCACTTCGTCTCAACCATCACTGTCTTCACGTGAGGCTGAGTTAAGGGAACACGTCTGACTTAAGCCAAGGACGGCCTCCATGACATGAAATGTGTCATTTAACTTTAACGACAAGACACGGCTTAGAATACAGGTGACATTAACAGACCGACAATGTCAACTTGGAACGGGAATCCCTCACAGCTTCTTTAGAAACCAACTAACCATTCCCTCCTCTGAGGCAATGTGACAGTGGCAACAAGTCTCTGTTCCTTAATTTCTCATTCCCAACACCCTGCTAGGTGCCCAGCAGACAGCCAGAATGATATAAATGAGAACAACCCCTTCTCCTCCGTATGGAGACAAAAATAATAAAACAAGATCAAGTAAATGGAAGGAAAACCTTGAGGTGCTCTGGAGAGCATGTAATAGGGGGACTAACCACTCTGGGACGGGATGGGATGTATTCAGTTAGGTTCTCATTCAGAGCCTTGGTATTCCTGCAGCTCAATCTTACCCCTGACAAGACAGAAAACCAAACTGGTAACTTCCCCTCTTTAGAATACTTTCTAAATTGCAGCACTGTTTCTCAGTGAGAGAGGAGAGGAGAGGATGAAGGCATGAGGGTCCCGTTCAGTCGCTGAAAAAATTTCTGTCACGGTAAGAAACTGGCTTGGTTATTATCAGAGGCATACAATGCCGATGCCAGAGCCTATAACGAAAAGAGAAAAGGCAGTCCAAAAACCCGTGTAGCACTGAACTCCTTGAAGAAAGATAAACCGCAGGGAGGACAGGACATTTCAGTGGAGAGAAGGGTGCCGTAAGAGGAGATGGCTGGCTATCGCAGACCACCACAGGCCCGGCAGTGGAGGGCAGCTCAGAGAGGGCGTGAGGACAGAGTAACACTGGGAAGAATTAGTTGGGCTAAATGGCAGGTGGGGAAGCAGAGTGAGGTGGGAACAGGAAATCAGCAGAGTGAGAGTTTAAATTTGCTCCGAAAACCTCAAGCCACCACTTTACTGCAACGTCCAGAAGCAGCTGGTATCTACAGAGACGGATGGTAGACCAGTGGATTAGCAAGGCTGGGGATGTAGGGGGACAGAGCGTGACTTCTAATGGCTACGGGGTTCTTTGTGGGGCGAAAGGTTCTGAAATCAGATTGTTGCGATGGCTGCACAACTCTGAACAGACCAAAAACCATTCAGTGGTTTAAATGAGTGAGTATTATGGTATGTGATTGCATCTCACGAAGACAATCAAAACCAAAGGAGACAAAGACCTACCAGAGTGAAAACTGAGGGCAGAGGCGGCAGTCCCTTTGCGAAGGGTCCCTGAGAAGGCTACAGTGAGGTCTATACCAGGGAGCCCACCACCCAGCCCCGGCGATCTCACAGGGGCCCTTCTGGGGCAATCTCCAAAATAGGAAGTACATGAGCCTCCAACTTGGTTTTGCAAATTACACTTGAAATAGCTGGTGACAGAAGAAAATAAGGAGCTCAAATGTCATTGCCTTTGATTACGTACTAACGTGGAAGTAACTGGGGTTCAGTCCCTACTGGAATGTAAACTATTCCTCGAAGACATGTGCGTAGATCAGAAAAAGGGAAGGAGTTGAATGTGCAGTAGAGCCCCAGTGTCAAACAGCAGCACAATCCCCTGGTTAATTCTAATGTGTACCTGAGACCAGAAACTACTGAACAAATCAGAATCCTTACTTTAACAGAGAAGGAAAGGGAACAAAGTGTGCAAAGAACTCAAATGTTATGCAAGTAGTGACCTAGCTAAGCACCCTAAGGGTCGGGACTAGAATCTGTGTCTCCTTATCCATAGTTCGAAACCTACTGGTGTGGGTTTGGGAATGCGGGGGCATAGGCGGACAGCCTTAGAAATTCTGGCCTCAGAAAGAGTAGTCAGATTCCATGAAAAGAAACGCAAGAACAAATACCTGGAAATAAGTGAGGAGATAAATGACCTTGAGATTGGGCTGGGAAGAAGCCTCAAAATGCAGGGAACTTATTGCCCCGTTCTACGTCTCAGGGGGGACCAGACACACGGCAAATGGAATTCATGGATGAGGAGGTAGGATGCCGTGACTTCACGGGTCAGATGCGATCAGGAAATTTTTTAACCAAATGAGACCAGGGTTACAAAAATCAACACCAAGGAACATTAAAAGCTGAGGCTTCCTCCTCTCGGCCGTCCATGGAGCCGGCGCCGGCTGCGAAGAGCGGGGCGGGCCCCGGCAGAGCGACCTTCACCGAGCACGCTACCATCCTCTGAAGAGCCCGGGGACGGCTCTGGCGGACGTGCACTGAGCCATTCCGTGCCGTCCCCGAGCCGTGTGCTTCTTACCTATAATTCCACTGTCCTTGCTTTCCAGGGTGGAACTAGGGCTGCTAACGGTCTCACAGGGACTTTTGTCGGCGGCCGTCTTGCTGACACAGCTATTCAAGGTGGAGCAGGGGCTATCGGTGCTAGGGGAGGCGGTGCTGCTGGTTAGTGTGGAGCAAGGACTGATGCCTCGGCTCAGAGCTGTGCGCTGCAAGATGAACGGGAGGAGGGTTAGCACGGCTTCTACACAGTCTTTTGCGTCTGACACTAAAGCACGAATAGGGCGGACAGGACAGGAACAGGGAAAACAGTTTTTTTTTAAACTGAGGGGGTTTAGTATATATGTGGCCCTCCTGATTTTAAAAAGAGAAATCTCTTTGTTCTGTCCCCTTCCCCGGTGATTTTTTTTTTCTTTTTAACTATTATTATTTAAAAGGGCAGTCTCAGACATTAATTTAGTGGGAATGCACATTCGTAAAATAGAAACAGCCAACAGGCAGACTTCCTTTCATTTAAAGTCTGCAGAAGACAAATGAGTTCTGTGACCTCCGTACGGAAAACCTGGGAACTCTGTTTTTGTAGTGTTTCACGGGCACTGTGGCCTGATTCAGTTCTCGAAGATTTATGGGCTCTGCGAGCAGGGCCAGGAGGCTGGTGGCCACTGCCATCTCCGTCAGCGCGTGACAGCCTCACAGAGACCCTCCCAGGGGGCGGGCGCGCCGGCCCCTCGCCCCCGGGCAAACGTTACCCGTCTCCACTCTGAACAGGCAGGCTGCCAGCTCCCTGGGATGCGGAAGGCTCCCCCGTGCACAAACCCTTTGATCGTATCTTGTCTCTGCCTCATACCCTACAAATCTTTTCCTCATCTCACTGACCCTCCAAAACCACAACCCTAAAAAAACGCACAGGAAAGCACATCCCAACACAGCCAGCTGAGAAGAATGGCATTATAAAGATAAAAGTAGTTATCGTTCCGATGGGATTCTCTCAGCCACTTCATTTAGCTACTCTTTCCTGGGGTGGGGGTGACTCGAAGGTTAACATGGATGTTTTCTTCAGTCCTGCACCCCTCTGCCTCGCCCCACCTCCCCGCTGCAAAAATCACGAACTGTTGAAGTAAATTTCAACACACAACAGCCCAGACTCATTTGACTGAATCATGCCTCCCCTCACGCAGGGAGGGGGAGAAGAGGGCTGTGCCTTCCTTCATGCATCCTCCGAGCAGGTAGGATATGCAGTGTCTTCCTCGGGCATTACCATGATCTCAGTGTTTTCTTCAATGGTTATGTGTGTGGCACTTGGGATCCCTTCTCCCAGTAAAAATCCCAGCCTTGTCAACAGTTCTTGAGCTGCCGGCGAACAGCTAGGTTCATTATCGGCCTTTGCTTCTGGAACAAAGAAAGAAAACAATGAAGATGCCCCTCTGGGGAATTTCAGGTTTGCATCTGGAGGAGCTGGTGTTACAGCTGCTTGTCAGTGCTTTTGTGTATTCTTATAAAATGCACAAAGTTTGACAATGCTGCCTGTCCTCTAGCAATACATTCTAATTAAGAGGCTGTGACAGGTTAAGAAAACAGTGAAAGAGAAACTCCAAATGCAAAGAGTGAAATATCTGACCTGAATCAGAACACAGTGTGATTATAGGATAGCAATCCCTATTTCCACGGCATGTGAAAAATGGGCACACCTCCCACACCAGAGGCAGAAAGAGGCTTGCCCTTCGTCTTAACTCTTTTAAGAGGACAGGGGGGCCAGTGCCCACAGGAGGCGGAGATAAAGTCAAACCCAAGTGGCATGCTGGCAGAGCTCCAGGATACTCAGGTGGTGGGGTAAAACTACAATCCAAGCTCCCATTAACCAAAAACTAGACTAACCTAAAACCAGACTAACTTTGGTGGAAATGTGCTGTGCCTACCCCACAACCACAGCAGTCAACTCAAAACCAGGACCGCAACTCAAGGGTCAGTTGTCAGGAATCCACTCTGAAACAAAGATTTTTAAATCCCAGCGAAATGTGTCCCAGGAGACAAAGCCCAGTGAGATATACTCTACTGTTTGCTCGGAGATGGAGAGAAATCAGGCTGTGTTCTCTGCACAGTCCACAGGAATGCTGGACACACGGTTACCCTGAAGGGCACAGCACACACTTGCAACCTTTCCCTTCTCTGGCCTCCCCCTGAGAAGCTGGTCATCTCGCTTTTTGAACTTAAAAGAATTCTGTTGTTGGGTTTAAATGTTGAGCTGTAGGTTGACCTTGTATCCAAAAGCCTAAGGGAACTTAATTACAGGCGACGAAATGATAGTCAAATTGTTCTAACACCTCGCCTCTATTTTTAAATCAGCATCCATCAGGGAATGATATAACGTATAAAGCAAACCCTGCTTACAGAAGTTAGAACTTAAGAACAATATGCGACCTGTAATATACTCACTCGTCTTAATGTTTTGTTCTTTTTTGTTAATCGTCTAGAGACACAGACCGACACATTGATGAACCGATTTTTCCTAGATGCGGAAATCTGCAGATAATACGTCTTAGAAATATAACATGAGTAAAGAACAAAACAGTGTTACCTTTGAGCTACAGCCTCACCCCCAAAGTTCAATGCTAACTTTGCCTTTTGTACGGAACTACAAAATCAAAACCAGTAGAGCTGAGAAGACCTTTTGTCTTGTCCTCACTCACATACCAGCTGTGCTCAGTCATGCTCCCAGGATAGCAGCGACAAGGGAAACCAGGCTGGCCGCATCCTCAAGGAAGGAAAAGCATCCCGCCCCTTGCGTACTCTCAAAAGCTCCTGATGTTTGCAGTAAGAATTGTGGTTTGCCAGCTTGGGTGGCTTTGTTTTTTGTGGCTTTTTTTTTTTTTTTTAAGCTGCTCTAGAAAACTTCAGGGGTAAAATAACCAAGGCTTGATTGTTCTGGGTTAAGAGAGCCCGCATGTTTCTGGATCATTTGTGTTAAACTCCTACCAAGCCAAAAGGGGTAAGAGAGCACCCCAGGGCAGGTCAACCGCACCCAGAAGGCCACTCCACGTAAGTTCCCTTCCCATCAGAGATTTCCAACCATATTTTGATTCCCAAGGTACTTGGGCATTTGGGAAAAGCAGGCAGGAACCAAACCAAATCAGCAAAACCCAGGCACACCCAAGGGCTGAACCACTTCAGAACAGGATCAGTCCCACCCTCTCTCGCTCCAAGGCTCAGGCAGGGCGGCACTTTTATCTCAGGTGGCAGCTGGACCAGAGGGGGCGAACAGGATGCAGATGGCAAGGGGAAGAAGTGGGAAAGGGGGTGGAACTCTGCAGTTTCTCTACTCCACGCCCCCCTTTCCTTTTGAAACAGTCTCTATACTGCTCCCCAACTGTGAGAGTGCCCCTGAATGTCTAGCTTCTGGTTCAACCTGAAACACCAGGGAAAGTGCCAGAAACGACTCCCAGTTGGCAGCTGCTGTAGAAGTACACAGAACAGCTGCAAGAGCTTGGCTGCGGCAGAATTTACCCTGATGACAAATGAGGCCACAGCCTGTGCCTCACGTGGAGCTCACTCTGAGACCCTGTATCCCACGTAGGTCCTTGGGGAATGGGGTGCCCCCTAATGACCCACTGCGGCCTCCATATTGTGTCTCCAGACAGACACCCCAAATTGCCAAAGTTTTCATCAGAACACACACACACACACACACAGATGCAAAGACAGTTGACTTCTCATCCAAGTTGGGAGCTGTAGCAGTCCCCAGGTCCAATGTCTGAATTGAGAGGACACCCCTCCAAGCTCACAATCGACTTGTCCTCTTAACCATTCAGTCTGCACATGGATGCCACCAAAGTTCCCAAACCTTACCTGGGTTTGGGGTACATGAACAGATGTCCTTTATTTCAGGTTTAGCAACCAGTAAGTCACTGCAATTTCATTTTGTCCAAAAGCTTCCCAACTGTCTTTTCATATTATTCTCTTTGTTCTCAAATGTCACTCCAGTGACCCTCCCCTCAGAAGCCCCCTTCAGTTTGAATCCCTTAATCCATGTCAAGCTGTCCACATTTTCCCCTCCCTAACATACAGCTTTCTCTCTCTGAACTTTTCATTCTGGCAGAAGGACCCCTGGGTGAAGAGAGACAGTGCCATTTTGAAAGACGAGAAAGTCACACTGATACACTGGACTGTGAAATTAAAATA
>CM053605.1:61907102-61937419 GCA_028646535.1 Procyon lotor
GGTAGAAGTTCAAGGGGTCTTACTGCTCCTTATGCAAACTCTCAGCTAATTTCCCTATGTTTATTTCACATCTTGCCCCTCCTTTGAAGGTGTCTAGCTTCGGAGTCCTTCAGGTGTTCTGGGCCATGAATCAGTTGGCTTCTCTCTGGCAAGCACCTGTGTAGAAACGTAAGCTTCAGTTCTCACTGCCCTAATACTTCAGTTACTGCCTAGCCACCACGGTTAACCTTCCAAAATGTTGTCTCTAATCCTTGATTGTGGTCTCTGTTCTACTCAGCCTGTATTGTCTCTTTATGTCTTCCCTGTCATTTTGGTGAGGTTTTAGGAGAAGGCATAAATGAACACAACACACATTCTAAGAGATACACAGGGGGCACCTGGGTGGCTCAGTCGGGAAGCGTCTGCCTTCAGCTCAGGTCATGGTCTCAGGGTCCTGGGATCGAGCCCTGTGCCGGGCTCCCTGCTCAGCAGGGAGCCTGCTTCTCCCTCTCTGCTCCCCCTGGCTTGTGTTCTCTCTTTCGCTGTCTCTCTCTGTCAAATAAATAAATAAAATCTTTAAAAAATAAAAAAAAATTAAAAAAATAAAAGATGCACAAGAGTCCTTTGGCACATGTAAGCAGAGAGAGCAAAGCACCGATCTCCGCTGTGCCAAGGCGCTGGCTGTGGGCTGGCACGCTCAGCCTCCCCCGTCTCCTCTTCACGGTTACACATGCACAAAGCATTTGATTCTGCATTTTTTGTTCAGATCTTGGTTTTGTTGGAGCTACTTCCATATTAGTACTTACAGGCCTATCTCATTCTATTTAGTGACTACATAGTATTCAACAGTATGAATTTATCACGATTTATTTTAACCATTTCCCCACTCTTTTTACATTTTATGCAGGCACACAGATACTCATCTATACATGCATACATTTACCTTGTCTTAGAAAGTAAGTAAATTAAGTGACTAAAATTATGTAAATATCAAATAATCATATTTCTGCAAGGAAGGGATCAAAAGAATATCAAATATCATACACATAGACATCCTCACTATTGACTTATGTCTGCTAGTAAATGGCTAGAACCATCTCCAACACCTCCAAAATCAGAGATATTATTCTCTGATCTGTCAAATGATTCACCTGAAGATACATCATAAATTAAGCTACAGCACCCTTGAAACTCGGGAAGCCCACAGACATAGATTTATGTAAATGAAAAACTAGGATTCAATTTACAATTTATATTTTTACAGAACCGGTCATGTGCTCTCTGCTAATCAGATTTTATGTCAGTCAGAGTCCTGCCAGGAAACAGATGGCATTTTCCAATGGGGAACTGAAGAGAATTTTAGGGAGGGACCACTTTCAGTGGTGTGTCAGGATTCCAGGAAACCAGAATGAGACGGTGAAGCAGTCTGGGGCTACACCAGAGAGAGCGTTTGCTGTTCCTGCGCCCAAGGGCCAAGAGACAAGAGAGTTCCTGGGCGCGGAGAGTGAGTCTAGCTGTGAGACCAGCCACCTGCGGGGTCTGTGGCTTTGACCTTCCGCAGCCAGAGGAGGAGGAGCTGGGGACAAACATCTGACCTCACTCTTCACCCTGTAGTTTGCTAAATCTGGCAGCCCTAGGTGGGGAAGAGTAGAGCGTCAATCTGGAGGGGCAATTGGAGAATTCTCTTACCTGAAGGAGCCCTGTTGTACTGTGCTCATTTGCAGCTGTGTCTGCAGACCTCGGGGCAAAGCCAGTCACCAGGAACCACAGACAATGTATTTATCCAATCAAGAAAATGAATTCATTAAGTCAGCTCTGAAAGTTGCCTACATCTTGGCTCATAATTACAATTATATGGAAAAGAGACTACATATAAAAAGAGTCAATAAAAACAGAAAAGCCAACTTTTCATTAAAAGAATCAATAAAAATGAAAAAGTAAAAACTTCCCCTTGTTGTCCCGGGACTCTCATTAGTATTTGGTTTCTTTATTATTCCAGCCCACAGTTCTGCAAATAAGATACAGCATCAGTAGCTGAATGGAATGTCTATGTCCAGTCGTTAGAAGAAAAATGCCATCGTGAATAGAGGCTAAACAGACCAGAGAATGCAAGAGGGATAACTTGAGCAAAAGGTAGGAACCAAACTTACATTTATAATAAATATTAATTCATAACATAAACAACATACAAAGAATATGGATGGGGCCAAAAAGAAAGGAGTATCCCTCACAAATGATTGAATAGTAGTCTGGTAATTCCTAAGCAGCAATCTTCTTTATGAATAAAATTGATTTTAATTTATAAGCAAATAGAAAAAAAATTAGAGACAAGGTGTCCAAACAAGTAATATTGGATATATTACCTTAAAATAATAAATCTGAGGGGTGCCTGGATGGCACCATCAGCTGGGAGCCTGACTCTTGGTTTCAGCTCAGATCGTGATCTCACAGTCGTGGATCGAGCCCCCTTTGGGTACCTCACTCAGCGCAGAGTCTGCTTGGGACCCTCTCCCTCTCTCTCTGCCCCTCTCTGCTGTGCTCTCTGTCTCTAAAAGTAAATACATAAATCTTAAAAAAAAATAATAATAACAGATCTGATTAGATGAGGGGAGAAAAAGAGACTCAAGGGAACACCAAGATTTTATAGGTTTGGAAACTAATTTTCCCCTTAAGAAGTCCTTTTTAACTTAAAGATAGATTCTATTTATTCCATTTCCATAGTTCATCTATTTACTGCCAAAATATGACATTTTTATAGATTTAACATGTTATACTTTTTATTATAAAATTTGTTTTTCAGGGGCGCCTGGGTGGCTCAGTGGGTTAAAGCCTCTGCCTTCAGCTCAGGTCATGATCTCAGGGTCCTGGGATCGAGTCCCGCATCGGGTTCTCTGCTCAGCAGGGAGCCTGCTTCCTCCTCTCTCTCTGCCTGCCTCTCTGCCTGCTTGTGATCTCTCTCTGTCAATCAAATAAATAAATAAATAAATAAATAAATAAATAAATAAATCTTTAAAAAATAATTTGTTTTTCAAAAAAGTACTGAGGAGGAAAAATTATTTTAAGTTTCTGCCATTTGGCTCAACAGCTGTAAGAGAGTTTGAACTCACTTTTAGCGATGGGCATCCCTTGATGCCTGGGGAAGTCCAGGATTCTGGTTTCCAAATAATGACCCACATAGCATAGTGATCTACCTGGGAGAGGTCACTTTTTAGCACAACCTCTCTACGTGATAAAAAAAAATGTTTTTAAGGTTTTATTTATTTATTTGAGAGAGATTGAGTGAGTGAGTGAGAGAGACCATAAGCCCATGCGAGAGAGGAAAAGGTAGAAGGAGAAGCAGATTCCCTGCTGAACAGGTAGCCAGATGCAGAGCTCGATCCCAGGACTCCGGGATCATGACCTAAGCCAAAGGCATGTGGCTTAATTGACTAAGCCACCCAGGCACCCCCTCATTTATTTCTAAAGATAATCATGTTGGTAAAAAACAAAATATACCTTATAGTACAAAAAAAAAGGATTAGATTCATTCTGTTTAATTACATTATAGTAGGTCTTTTTTAAAAGGAGGGGAGCATATAAGGAAAGGCTTCCAAAAATTGCGACTACAGGGAGGTAACATAAGGGCCTTTGCAGCGATGGAACAATTCTGTGTCTTGATTGTGGTGTGGTTACACAAACCCACACGTGATGAAATTGTACAGAACTGTATACACACCCACAAATGAGTGCACGCAAAATTGATGAACATGGAATGAGGGCTGTGGATTGCACCAAGGCCAATGTCCTGGTTTTGACATTATATATCAAAAGCACTATAGTAAGGTTAGGTAAGATTCCAGCATTCGGATAACTGGGTGAAGAGTAACAGGATCTCTGTGCACTAAGTTTTATAGCCCCCTGTGAATCTATAATTATTTCAAAAATTTTTAAAAGTTACATCCTGTATGATTCCATTTTTTTTATATTCTCAGAAAGACAAAAGTATAGCAACAGGGAACAGGCAGTGGTTGCAAAGGGTAAGGAAAGGATAGGACTACGTAGCACTGGGAGATTTTGGGGGTGATGGAACAGTTCTGTATGGTGTTGTGGTTACACGAATTTATATATGCATTTATAAAAATTTTGTCATCTTAAATTTTTTTTGAAAGCTGTTGAAAGCTTTTGAATCAGTCGCTTTCACTTCAATATTGGAATATTGATCTCACTTACATGAAGAATCTAAAAAACAAAACAAAACAGAAACAGACTCAGTAGATTCGGGAAGCAATCTGTTGGTTAGCAGAGGGGGAGGGATTGGGAGTGAAGGGCATTAAGAGGTACAAACTTCCAGTTATACATAAGTCACCAGGATATAATGTACAGCGTAGGGAATATAGTCAATAATAGTGTAATAACTTTGTATGGTGGTGACAGGTGGTATCATGGGGATCATTTCATAATACATGAAAATATCGAATCACTATGATGACACCTGAAACTAATAGGATACTGTATGTCAATTACACTTCAGTAAATAAATAAGTAAATGTTGGGATGTTGGGCACAGTAGTCTCAGTTATCTTAATTAGTAATTGATGGTAATATTAATGTCCATTTGATGATAATATATGTAAAGGCTCTAGTATATTGCCTAGCACTGGGAAAGGACTGATTGAATAGCATTGCTTATTTTTATTTACTTTTTATTTTGAGAATTCATTCTGTAAGGAAATTTAGAATAAACAGAGAGATAAACAGAAAATTTGTATTTCTTCGAACACATCCTTTGCTTTATCTGATTAAAGCGTTTCACTGAGCTATTCTATAACTCAATTTGTAGATATGTGATAGCAATAAGAAATAATTATCTAGTGTCATGGAAATAAATTCTATGGTGGAACTGTGGTGTGGTGGTTTAAATGGACTTCCCCCACACTCCTGAACCCCCACCCAAGCAAAAAATGCGTTTTGTGTCCCTATGTAAATTCATTTCAACATTTTTTTATTCCATATAAAATGGTTGTTCTTATTTGATTTTTCCTTTGAACCAGTTACACTGTATTTCCCATTTCTTCACTGAATAATGGATTAAGTAAAGTCTTTAACATGGGTTCATTTCATGTTTTTTACCATTTCTAGAAATCTACCTCAAGATTTTACCTCAAGAGTCATGATTTTACCATTTTTAGAAATCTATCCTTTAACAATTTTATAGCTAGAAAATGCTGAAAGACAATGTGAAATTGTAATAAAATCACTCTGCACAGCATCTTATATACGAAGTCCTTTTGGTTATTTTTAATTATCTGGCATTTTAGGATCTTATAAATATATTGTCCTGATAACCAAATAAAGTTTTTGTTACCCTTATTAATAATGCTTTGAACAGGGGCAGTCCTTAATACATGTTTGCTAAGTGAATCAGTAGAGTTGGCATTTCATGTGAGATCACTCAATCAGGCGGAAAAACAGCCCTTAACTTTTGTATTCATGGGCTGAGGCAAAGATCCACAATGCTCTTCATTATTTAATTATGGTTGTTCCGAACTTTACCTGAAATATCGTGAATCTAAGCTATGGAGATATTAGAAATTTACTGTGCTCCTCTGCCCCTCACAAATCCTTTCCCCCACTACTATGCCATAAGAAATCATTCTTTGCCTTGTTTTCTTCTTAGAGTTTACAGAAAACAAAGAAAACTTTTATTTTTATAGTCACCATGGAAACCACTGAAGTCCCTGGTAAAGGTGAGGAGAACCCATAGGCATTCACCAAAAAGTGGAAATAATCTGAATCTCTAAAGGGAAACCGAATGCTTAGAAAGAATCAAAATAAAAATTCAAGTATGGGGGGAAAGGGAGGAATGAAAAAAATAGTTCTAGTTGGATAGAAGTCAGAGATTTTTCAAAAAGCAACTGGGTGGGTCTAAGAAAGTACTTACCTGACAACCCACCACGGGAGCGACTACAGAGCCCTAGCTGATTTTTGTGTCCTCCTTGGTGAAGACAGAATGATTATGCCTTGGCAACAGTTTTAAAACAGGAAGAATGAAGGTTTTAAATCACTGTTTTATTGAAGGAAAAAACAGAGTCTGCACCAGAGGATTCAAAAAACCCAGGAAGTGAAGTGTAGCCAAGTGCTGCCTGGGGGTCTGGGGGGGCCCAGGTCTGTACCTGGATCCAGACCAAGTCTGTTTCAAGTTTATTTGATTGAGAATTTCACTTTGAAAAGAGTACTTCACGGGACCTTTGGGAGCTGTCAAATGCTGCCCCCGGGCAGAAGATTAACGGCTCTGTGGACCAGCAGGGAGAAGCCTAGTAAATCAGAGGCCCCTTGTTTGTGGGTCTGTGGGCTTACAGGTGGCAATGTAACGGGCTGTGCCTCTCTGCAGGCGCCTGCGGGACTTAGAGTTTATGGGTCAGAACTAACCGCGCGCACGGAAAGGGGCATTTGAATCCATTTTCCAAACTGCCGATTGAGAAATGGGCTTGAATGAGCCTGCGAGAGAAAAGTTTCCTTGCATTATCTGTCTTCTGGAAGGATCCCCAGGAAGCTGGTGGCAGTGGTGGCTTCTGGGGAGGGGAAGAGCCCTTTTGTTTCTTATTGAAGGGGGGAGGTCAAGTGTAGCAGTGAAGAGAGTGGCACTGGAAACTTTGGTCTGTCCTACCATGTAGGTTTTCAACCCGCCATGGTCTCAGCTGTGAAATGGGGATTAAAGTGAGGATTAAACAAGTTAATTCTACGGAAAGTGGAGCAATGAACATAGTACTATATACAACTATTGGCTTTTATTATGACATGGATTTGCAGGTATCACTGAAAATTATTAAGGTTACGTTTTTATAAAGCCTTAGAAATATTTCTATAAGGCAAATAATTGTCTTGTAATCTCTCAGTTTTCTGGCCTTTTCTTTCTATAAATAATGTTTTCTTGCAGTTAGACAAAACCCTAATGCTCCTTCCTCCCTCTGTCTTCCTTCTTCGCATTTCTCTTCCATGATTCTGCGATGCTAGTGCAGGGCTCCCTTCCGATCTGGGGTGGCTGGCAAGTATGAAGAGTCATTTCTATCAGTTAGCCCCCAGAGCCTGGTTCTCCAGGTAGCACCTGACTGCTCCCCAGAGAGTTTATCAGAAGTAGAGGAAATGAAATAATATTTACTATCCCTCAGGCAATTCCCTGCATTGCAGGCACCTGCAAAAGAGAGGAAGGTACTGTCTTCGTCCATTTTATTATGCAATTAGTAAAGGCAAGGGAATGCCTTCTCAAGTGAATGCCCAAGGGCATGGATGTTAAATAGAACCACTACCCTCCTTTCTTCATTAAAAAAAATATTTTTAAATATACAAAGAGGTAGAGGGAATAACATAATGAGCCCCCATATACCCAACACCCAGATTTAATGATGTTAACCTTACTGTATTTGCTCCTTTCTCATTTATTTATTTTTTTAAATTATTTTTTAAAAGATTTCATTTATTTGAGAGAGAGAGCAAGGGGGAAGGAGAGAAGCAGGCTCCCCACTGAGCAGAGAGCCTGACATGGGGGTCGATCCCAGGACTCCAGGATCATGACCCAAGCCTAAAGGCAGATGTTTAACCAACCCCTATTTGCTCCTTGTTTTAAACAAAATTATAGAGCATGACTCTTTTCCCTCCTTTTCTTTTTTAAAAACACTTTATTGAGGTATATTTCATATAGCATACAATTCACCCAATTAGAGACACAATTTAATGTTTTCAGTACGTTCATGGGTATGTCCAACCATTACCAATAGCAATTTGAAAATACTGTGATCACCTCAAAAAGAAATTAAAACCTCTAGCTGTTAACCCCACTTTCCACCACTTCCCTAGTCTTAGTCAACTACTAATCTACTTTCTGTCCCTATTATACATTTTGCTTGCCCTAGACATTTCATATAAGTGAATCATAACATACGGCATTTTGTTACTGGCTACTTTCATTTAACATGATATTTTCAAGGTTTACCCATGTTGTAGCATGAGTCAGTACTTTACGGCTGAATAATGTCCCATTGTCTAGATATACCATATTTTATTTATCTATTCATCAGTTGGTGGATATTTGGGGTTTTATCTGCTTTGGGACTACTATGAATAAGGCTGCTATGAACATTGGTCTACAAGTAACATGACGTTTTACCCCTAATTTTTTTATATTCATCTCAAAGAGATAAAGACATTTCCCTACACAACCACACAATAGCATCCAAATTAGCAATCATCTAATAACCCAAATAAAATACAACTTTCTTCAACTTCCTCAAAATCTCTTTAAGTTTATCCAAATCAAGATCCAGTCAATACAGCACCTCAATATATTAACATTCTGCTCTTGTGTCTCTTGAGTATCTTTTAATAAAAGAGTGCCATCCCACCTGTCTTCTCTTGACATTGGCTTGATGAACAGACACATCCTCCTTTAAATCACCTTCTGGTTGGGGTACCTGGGTGACTCAGTCAGTTAAGCATCTGACTCTTGATTTCAGCTCAGGTCATGATCTCAGGGGCCTGGGATCAAGCCTGTGGGATCAAGCCGAGAGTCAGGCTTGGTGCACCCTGGGGAGTCTGCTTCCAGATTCTCCCTCTCCCCCTGCCCCTCCCCCCATGCTCAGGCATGCACATTCTCTATCTCTCTCAAATAAATAAATCAATCTTTAAAAATAAAATCGCCTCTGGTAGCCCATATGAAAATAGCAGATGGGGCTTACAATAACCTCAATTCTAGTTATGTTCATTGATTGTTTTTGTAGTGAGCTTGAATCTCAGTCCACAAAATAACTTTCTTTCTCTATATAGAACTTCCTTTGAGCCCTGCCTTATTTTATTACACGGTGGACACTTAATCATGATTAGGTGGGCTTTCAACTTTCCCCAGCGTGGTGTCCATGTTCCTGGGGGTTTACCCTGGATTGCCATATCTCCATAGCATCCACTGAGACATCCATACGGCCTTCTGTCTGCTCAATGCATGCAATCAGACTCCTCTCAGCCTGAAACATGATGTCCTTAGGTCACCTGGCTCTTTGGACCTTGTCAATGTATTCTTGAGCACATAAGAAATATTCTATGGCTTCAGTTTTCAGCTGGATGATTAGGCATTCCATGGGGCCATTTTACATCTGATTGCCCAGACTTGTGCTGTGTAATATGGCCTCCAGCTACAGTTGGATGCTGAACACGAGACTGAAATAGAGCTACTCCAGACTGGGATGTGCTGTGACTATAAATATGTACTAGATTTCAAAGACCTCATACAAAGAATACAAAATATCTCATTCATGATTTCTGTACTGATTACATGTGGAAATAATAATATTTGAATATATTGGGTTAGATAAAATATTTTATTAAAACTCATTTCACTGGTTTCTTTTTACTTTCTTTAATGTGGCTACTTACTAGGACACTGATATGAGGCTCAAATTCTATTTCTATTGGACAGCGTGCTGGTCTAGACTCTCCACCTGGCCATTTCTTTCCTACTCTTCTAAAGCCACACTGAAGCAGGGAGAGTTCTGGCGTTTTATTAACTGGGCAAACTGTATTCTGGGATGGAATTCAGCAGGATGGGATTCCGCGGAGATTCCCCAGGCCCCTTTCTTGGAAGGAAACTCACACCGGTATCTCACTTGTTTCCTTTCCTGTCAACTTTCCTTTCTCTTCCCAATTCGACCACATTTAGTCAAAGGTAATACAGCCCTTCAGCTGCTCTTCTGTATGTGTGTATATACTCCACCTGAGCTTTTGAAAGTCAAAAGCCAATCATTGGACTCTGATTCTACTGTTCTTGTTACCCTGAGGGAGTCTGTGTACAGAACACCCTAGCTGCTGCCTGAATGAGGGAACTATTACAAAGAATAGAAACTACTGAGAGTGAAAACTGCATCAGTTACTGCACCAAACATCGCCCATTATCTGTCATTCCAGAAACGTATTGTGGAATGATTCTGTGTCAAATGCTATGCGAGGATCTGGGAATACCAAGATGAATGAGACTCATGTCCTCCTTTTGGAAAGAACAGGCCTTGTGGATGATTGAAGAATGTAAATCCATAAGTGCAGTGGATTGTTAGAGGCACTGCGGCTGAAACATCGTTTCAGGACACCATAGAGCTCAAGGAAAGGGCTAGACTGGCCACATCTGCAGTAGGGTGGGGGCAGGGCAAACAGGAATCGCAAGTCAAAGCACTATGGAAACCAAACACTTTAGTACGGATTTTTCTAGTGCCTCAGGAAAAATCTCTTTCTGAGCCTTGGTTTCCTCAACTGAAAATAATGTGGATCATTTTGAGCCATTCTCTCTACCTCAGAGCACTGATGCAAAGGGGAGATGTTCAACAAATATGCCAAACTGTTAATATGGCTTGGCATTGGTGGTGGGATTCTGGGTAACTATTATTCTGTTCTTAATATTTTGAATTACCCAATTTTATATAATGAGCAAGTATTACTTTTATCGTCCACAAAAAAAGAGAACAATTTTATTTTAAATTTTGCCTTTGCTGCCAAACTTCTTGAACTAGTGGTTCCCTCTACTTCCCCCCATTCACTGAATCCAACCATTGTAATCTGGCTTCCACCCCCTCATCCAAAGGTCTCCAGTGGCCTCCCACTTGCAAAGGCAATGACCTCTTTTCAACCCTTGTCCAACTTGACTTCTCCACATCATTAACACAACTCCTTAAACTTTCTGAAAAATGATTAAGTTACAGTGCTAACGTACCTATACTATACGTATATATACGTATACCTATACGTACTTTACTAAAACAAAAACAAAATCCCAGTATCTAGGGACAGCTGGGTGGCTCAGTCGTTTAAGCATCTGCCTTCAGCTCAGGTCATGATCCCAGGGTTCTGAGATCGATTTCCACATCTGTCTCCTTGCTTCGGCAGGAAGCCTGCTTCTCCCTCTGCTTGTGCTCTCTCGCTCTCTTGCTCAAATAAATAAACAACTTTATTTTAAAAAAAAATCCCAGTATCTACAATTGTCACCACCATAATACAACCATGGCCACTTGGGGGTATTTCCTGCTGGTCTTTTTACTTAATCATATTTTTGCATCATTATGGCAAATACGTATATCTAATTTAGAATTCACCACGTCCTTGAAACTCTTCTTATTTCCATAAAACAGTTCTTTCCTGGGTTTTCCATAAGTCACCCATCGCTCAAGCTTACTGTCTCACTAGTGTGCATAAAGTTTCCTAAAATGTTTATTAGAATGCAGATCTCTGGACTCCACTCTACCTGCTCATTCACATCCTATTTTGTTAGGATTGATTTGGCCCCAAGGCCGATGTTTTCTGCTTTCTGTAGCATGTGGTGCAAAGGCCGCGCCGAAAACACTGTACCAGTCTCACATCTTCACAGCAAAAAGCTAACCACGCTACCCCAAACCAAAAACAACCTTGCAAACCCAAACCACTGTTTCCTAATCATCAGATTCTCTAGGGCTAGGATTTGAGTATCTGTATATTTTTTACATCCTCCTTGTGATCCTGATGAACCACTGCCTTAACTGTAACCACACTATTCTATTTGCATTTCCCCGAACACACAGCTCACTTTTCAAGTCTCCGAGCCTTTGGCTATTCCCTTGGCCTGGATTCAGCTGCTCGTCACGTTCTTCCTGGAGCCTAGCTCAGAGGTGGTCTCTCCTGTAAAACTGCACAGAGGCTTCCCTTCCATCTTCCATCTTCCTTTCCCACTCACAAATTAAAGTTAGTCATTTAATGTCTACGTCTTGAGTCCGGGCAATGAGCTACTTGGATGTATGATTTCCCATTTCTAAGGGACAAATTACTCCAAGACTTAATGGCTTGAAAGGATAATAAACATTTATGATCTCACCAATCTCACGGCATCTGCAGCTCAGGAATTCAGAAGCAGCTTAGCTGGGTAATCTCTCATGAAGTTGCAGTCAAGGTGTAGGCCACGGCTGCAGTCACCTGAAGGCTTGATTGGGGCTGGAAAATCTACTTTCCAGATGGCACGCTCAAGTGGCTACTAAGTTGGAACTAGCTGTTGGCAGAAGGCCTCAGTTCCCCTCCCCAAGGATCTCCTCAGGGGGCAGCATGGGCTTCCTCACAACAAGATGGCTGACTTCCTTCAGAGCAGGTAATCCAAGAGGGAGCAAGGTGAAGCCTGCGCTATCTTTTATGACTTAGCCCTGAAGGTCACACACCATCTCATCTGCAGGATTCTATTAGTCATACAGGCTAGCCCTGATATAGTGTGGAAGATTATGCAAGGATATAAATACCAGGGGGTGAAAATCCTTTGGGGTCATCTTTGAGGCTGACTACCACAGTGAATATCTATTCTTTTTCTCTATCCTCCACCCCTTTCTCTGTGTGGGAAATGCATTTCATGTTGTACAACTGGAGTTGAACCTTCCTCATCTAGGGGGAGGGAAGCAGCTAACTGAGGCATGGCCTAATTGAATATTCCGTTCTCCTGCCCAGAGTGGTCAATCAAATGGGCACGCTGTCAACTGCAGCCAGTCAGAATCTTCCTTGATTTTTGCCAAATGGATCTGAGAGAGAGAAGGTCTCTATTCCTCTGCTATTTTGATCCCTAAGAATGATTTAAGCTGAAGCTTCTTATAGCCATTGGTTCAGGTTATATTGGAGGAGGCTATCTTTAGTAAAGGAAAATGAGGCCAGCCACAGAAAGAGAGACAAAGATGAGCAGAGGTGAAAAGAGAAGCTCCCTTGATCCATCCATGCCTGAAATTTATGCTCGGACTTCTCAGTTACATGAATCAATACATTTCATTTTTTGTTTCAGCTACTTTAAGTTGGATTCCTACTACCTATAAACAAAATGAGTCCCAACAAACCAGCAGGATCCATATCTTATTTCTCTTGAATTTCCAGCATCGGGTTTAATTCCTGGTCTCAGTTCAAATTTGATGAATAAATAAATAAATTACATTTTTTGCATATATTAATTGCAAATATTAATTGCAATTAATTATATTATAAATTACATTATCTGCAAATATTGGGGATTTTTAAAAAAGTAGTTGGAACTTACCAAGAAGCAGTTTAAGAACCCTAAAAGTCCTAGAACCTTGAAATGTTTGTGGATCTGGCAGCCGCCAAGCCATGGGTTAGTCTGCTGAGTTCACGGTTAGTTTCCTGTAGCTCTATGATGTGGCTGAGTGAGTGGTTTGCCAGGATCCTGAGCATACACAGAACTAGGCTGAAAAAAGGATAAGAGGAGATGCACACCATATTCCCTCCATGACAGGGAAATGGAAAAAGGCCCTGAGTGGACCTCCAAACACTCACTTCTGTGAAATGTGGGTAAAATTACATCGCAGGAATTAAAGCAATTAAAGGGTAAAGGATCCATAGAATGCTGGCTGTGGGCCGGTGGTTTCTGTCCCTTTGAAGAATGCCCAGGGAGGAACTTGCAAAAGTAAGGCCCGAGATCAGATTTATAGCTGCAGGTAAAGAGTTCACCAAATAACTGTGCCAGGGATCCAACTCTTGGGCTTCTGGGTGGCTCAGTAGGTTAAGCATCTGCCTTAGGCTCAGGTCATGATCCCGGAGTTCCACATTGCGCTCCCTGCTCAGTGGGAAGTCCACTTCTCTCCCTACCCTTCCCTACTGCTCATGATCTCTCTCACACTCTCTCCTTCTCAAGTAAATAAATAAAATCTTAAAAAAGAAAAAAAAAGATTCATCAACTCTCGCCCTGGCCGAGGGATTAAAAGGGACAGAGAAAAATATGCTTTCCTGCAGGGTTCTTTTGCTGTGACTTACATCAGTGACCTCACATGTGTGAATGGTTGATCTGTATGGGATGATATAGGGAGATAGAAAAGGAAGGCAGTGCAATGTGGAAGAGAGAAAAACAGCTTGTCTGCCGCCTGCCTTTTTCTTCGAAGTCTTCTAATGCTCGGCAGCTTCGTTGCGTCTGGGAGAACTGTTATACACATCATCAACCAAGTGACAGGTCTTTATTTTTAATTCATCGCAGAAGCCCTGCTGCCCAAATGATGCCTGACAGAAAGCTCTCTTGTTGGCAAAGGCCTTTTCTCAAGCCAAGGGAAACCACAGAATTCCTTAGTTTTCCCCTTGGGCTCTTAGAGCAAGTCCAGTTTTCTTTAACTCTGTAAACTCCTGCGGCTCCTGGTCACATACCGAGGGCAGTGTTTCAAGATGACTCTGGTTTCTAAAACAACGAGAGCCTGGATTCTAGAGTCAGACAGCCTGGGTTCAAATCATTACTTGTCCACTCACTCACTCTGTAGGGTCTAGGACAAGTCGCACTTGGTGCTCTTGTTTCCTGAAACACAGTTAAGTATATGATAATCGGGGGCACCTGGGTGGCACAGTTGGTTGAACTGCTGACTTTTTTAAAAAAATTAATTTATTTATTCGACAGACCGATAGAGAGAGAGAGAGCACAAGCAGGCAGAGAGGCAGGCAGAGGGAGAGGGAGTAGCAGGCTCTCCACCCAGCAGGGAGCCCAATGTGGGACTCCAACCCAGGACCCTGGGATCATGACCTGAGTCTAAGGCAGCGGATTAATGGACTGAGCCACCCAGGCGCCCCAAGCTGCTAACTTTTGGGTTTGGCTCAGGTCATGATCTCAGGGACTTGGGATAGAGCCCCGCATCGGGTTGGCACTTAGCAGGGAGTCTGCTTCAGGATTCTCCCTCTCCCTTTGCTCTTCTTGCCCACCCCTCACCCCGCCCTGTTCTTGCTCTCTCTCAAATAAACAACTCTTCAAAAAAAAAAAAAAAAAAGAATATGATAAGTATTTCTTCACAGATTTGGGGCAAGTATTAAATGAATACATGTATATGTTTAGTTAAGAGAGAGTTTAGGACATGTAGCAAGCCTTATTTATTCATTTACATTATTATTGTTATACAGACAAAACCCCATTTTTCTCTATGAATCTTCCTGAATCTTTGTCATTGTAAGTACATTTTCTTTTTTCTATTGGGCCCTCTTTTTTTTCTTTTTTATTACATCTCATGATAATTATTTGTGGACCAAATGTTGGTTGGCTGGCTTAAGCCGGTTTGGTGCTACACCATAGTCAGTGTCTTGGTGGGGCCTCCACCAATTTGCATCCAAAGAGCCTGGGGCTTCTCAACCTCCATAGGGCCACTGGGCGGTGCGGTCCATGGAGGTCGGAGTCTGACCAAATTCCAAGCACAAGAGTCTTTGTAAACTCCTTGAGCTCAAGGCTCCCGACCAGAACCTTGCATGAGATTTTTGCCTGAACCAGATACCACGTTGTCCTAAAGCAGGACCTGGCCACACTTCTCATTGACTCAGGTGACAGAATCCTGCATTAAGAGGCAGGCACAGGACTAAACGAACACCCAAGCCGACAGCCCTGATCTAAACTCTTCCGAAACTTATGCCCTTTTCCTTTATGGGTAAGATTCCTGTTTAGTACATGTACCTCAAAAATCATGCATTTCACTAAGGAAAAGTTCTTTCTAGCATCTCTTATGCTAAAGAATAAATCCTCTAGTGTAGGTTCAGAACTGAATCGTTCAACGAGCTCTGGTAGCCACGGCTCCCAAGGCCAAGTTCTGATTAGAGCCCTTCAGTGCTCACAAACCACCCCCCGGAGTTTGTATTCCCCATTAGAGCACTTTAAAGTAGTCATTAACAACTCCTAGGGTGAATATTAAAACTAACTTTTACAGCGCTCACATATATCTTGCTGTCTAAACTGAAGTATTTAAATTATGACAATAATCGTCCAATGCCTGTGAAACCCTCAGACCGTAACTTGATTTTTTTTAGGCGACAGTCTACCTATTAAGTCTGATTTTTCGAAGACATTCATAGATTCCTCATTAAAGATGAATAATTAAAATAACACCAGCTGATGAAATACTCTCTTTGCAAGAAATCTTCACAGCTCTTGACTTTTTAATCACTGAAAAATGTGTTTTTAGACACGTGGGTGGGTTGTAAGTGATTCTGCATGTGACTCACGCTCTTTAGAGGTGATCCTAACTAGAGCTCTTTAATACCAGAATTATCAGTGGGAAACAGTCCCCAAGGAAATAGATTTTTGATGAAGCTTAAATATCAATATATTGACACAGAAGATCTTTCAAACTCTTACTATATAGAAAACAACTTTGGGAGAAAGCCATGCAGACAAAACAGTAGAACAGAGTTCAATGCCATGTTTATTTAGGACACACTTCAGCCCCTTGCTTTTGAAATTGAGCTAAAAGTAGGTCACAGTAGGCAAAATATTAAAAGAAAATATAGATATTTATTTTTAGTGTCCTTGATGGTACATAAGTTTGGCTCTAGTTAATTGCACAGAGGGCAGCAGGGGGCATAGCTTTTCTGCAGGATAAGAGAGAGAAGGCAGAAGGCAGGAAAGATTAAGAAGGGCAATTGCCAAGGACAGGGTTTGTCTAGCATGAAGTGGGAGGTATAGAGGTGCCTGGCTGGCTCAGTCCCTCGAGCAGACAACTCTTGATCTTGGGGTGGTGAGTTCGAGCCCCATATTGCGTGTAGAGATTACTTTTAAAAAATAAATAAATAAAATCTAAAGTGGATCGTGTATCACTAAAAACCCAAACCAAAGTGTTTTGGTTTTGTTTCTCATTATTGTGGTGTTAGGGGAAATGAAGGAACCCTGTGGTTATGGAGGCATAACAATCCACCGGGATGTAAGCACGAAGCTGTTTAACTGCTCCCAGCCTCCTCGGGTGGAATCCCTGGGCAGTGGGCTCCTTTTATACCTGACTGACGTTCCCACCCCATTCTGTAACTTCCCAGTCCTATTTCTAATGCTCAGTCCTTCTCATTTCTCAACTTCAATCTCACGAACAAAACAACGCAGGAGTTCAAGGTCAGTCTAGTGGGAGTGCGGGTGGGAGATGTGTCTGCCTTCACCCATCCTCTTCTTTCCTAGAGAGGACCACCTGAGGTTTGGGGGATAGAACAAGAGGTGGGATCTCCTCACTTGCTCCTTGAGGCAGGAGGACAGGAGGTGCTACCACCATGGTTGCTGCTCCTTCTCTAATGCTAACAGATTTTCTTCCCCACCATGGCTGCCCGTCTTCACCCTCCCTGGGGGGCACGTGTCCTACCACATAGTCTCTTGGCCTGGGGTCTGCCTTGAGCTCAGCCTCTTTTTTCTTTCTCTCAGCTCAGGCCTCCCCCTACCCAAGTGGCCCTCTTCTACAACATTCTCTTGGATGTGGTCCTGGCGAGGAGGCTGGGGCCCTGTTACTTGGTCTACTCCACTTAGAGGAAATTCTATCCTGGCCGTGCAAATGGTGGAAATGCAGTCTGGAGCCTCGTGAAGAGTGAATTAGAGCACTTTGTAGGAGACAAGGGGAACAATAGAAAACCATCTGTCATTAACTCAAAGGAATGCATCATTCCCAGAAATAATGCAATTCCAGGCTGAGGCGGGGAGTGGAGAGAGCAAACTCCAAACCATCTCCTAATTCCAAGCAGTAACTTAATGTCCAGAACGCAGACAGAGAACACTTTGGATGCTTTAATTGGTGAAAGCAGATACTGCATTTGATTTTAGCTAATAGGCAGAGAAGAGATAATGGTTCTACTTAAGCCACACCTTTCCCTTTCACACTGGAGGTGGAAGCTACCACTTCCAGAGCTCCCCACACCTCTCCGGTGCTCTGAATCTTGCCCTGATATTTCTCTGAACTGTTAAAATGCTCCTGAAGGAAAATATTTCTTACTAGAAATGATTAATTTTTTTTTTTAAGATTTTATTTCTTTATCTGAGAGAGAGAGAGCACACAAGCAGTGGGGAGGGGGCAGAGGCAGAGGGAGAAGCAGACTCCCCACTGAGCAGGGAGCCCAACCCGGGGATCCCAGGACCCCAGGGTCATGACCTGAGCCAAAGGCAGACCCTTAACCAACTGAGCCACCCAGGCACCATAGAAATGATTAGTTTTGATGTCTCCTTCCTGAGGCCTTATTCAAACCCCTCCTTTATGTACTACCTCGCTAAACTTAATTGTTTGGCTCCACCCCCCCAGGTCCCATATTTTCTGTACCTCTTTGGGACTCAGGGACAACTCTGAGGCTCAAGTGAATAGACTATTTGTTTTAAGATTTTATTTATTTGAGAGAGGAGAGGGGGAGAGAGAGAGAGAGAGAGAGAGAGAGAGAGAGAGAGAGAGAGAGACTGCACGCAGACAAGCAGGAGGAACAGCAGAAGGAGGGGGAGAAGCAGATTCCCACTGAGCAGAGAGCCCGACGTGGGGCTCAATCCCAGGACCCCGGGATCATGACCTGAGCCAAAGGCAGACGCTAAACAACTGAGCCACCAAGGGGCCCCTAGACCATTTTTTAAAAAATTTTTATTATGGGAAATTTCCAAATCTTAGTAATAAGTTGCTACAATGGTTTCATAAAGTGAGATCCTAGTAAGGTTTATGTTTTATTTGCTTGAAACATTTCTTACAAGAGGCAGACTACACAAGGTTATGCTATGGTAGCAGACAGCTCCAAAATCATAGCAGTTTATAACAACTCAGGGTTATTTCCTGCTCACGTGAATTTCCATTGTGAATCAGCTTCACATACTCTTCACTCCTGGCCATGGGCTGAAGAAACAGTCCCCATCTGGGATACACCCACTTCCTGGCAGATGGAATGAGAAATGGTTAAAACACAATGACTTTTAAAATTTCTTTCCTTTTTTTTTTTTTTTAAAGCTTTTCTTTATTAATTTGACAGCAAGAGAGGGAACACAAGGAGGGGGAGTGGGAGAGGGAGCCTTCCTGCTGAGCAGGGAGCCTGATGTGAGGCTTGGACCTGGAATCATGACCTGAGCCGCAGGCAGATGCTCAATGACTGAGCCACCCAGGCACCCCGACTTTTAAAATTTCTGCTCAGAAGTAGCAAATATCACATCTGCTCACATTTCACTGATCAAAGAAAATCACATGGCCAAAGCTGATGTCAGTGTGGAAAACGGAAGCGTAAGTCTCCCAAAAAGGAGGGCCACATGTATTGGGAATAATGCAATCTGTCATACCTTCTAAATCTCTTTCAGTGTCCGTTGCTCTCCTCATCTCCCCCGCCCCCATCTACCAGTTGAAGAAATTGGGTAGTTTGTGCTGTAGAATTTCCTATATTCTGGATTTTGCTAGTTGCATCCCCATGGTGTACTTATTTAACACATTCCTCTGTCCTCTGTCTTCTAAATCCGTCATTAAACATTTAGGCATATTCAAATTCAGGTTCAAATTTTTGGCAAGGATACTTCCTAGGCGGTCATGTGTGTCATTCGTTATCTCTTTCTATGTAACAAATCATCCCCAAATTTGGTGGCTGAAAACAACAGTCATCTTCTATTATCTCATGGCTTCTGTGGACCAGGGATTCAGACAGGGCACAGGGGAGTGGCTGGTCTGCCTTATGATTTCTGGGGGTCAAGCTGAAAAACTCAGAGGCTGGACTGAAATCAACAAAAGCTTGACTGAGGCTGAATGGCTTGTTCAAGCTGATTAACTCACTTGGTTAGCAAGTTGGCATTAGTAAATGGGTTCTTTTTCTATGTGGGCCTGTCCGTGGGGCTGCTGGAACATCCTCACAACATGATAGCAGACTTCTCCCACAGTCATTGATCCAAAAGACCAATGTCGAAGCAGCAATGTCTTTTCTCACCTAGTTTGTAAATTCACATGCTGACACTTCAACTGGTCACAAAATCAGCCCTTATTGAGGGTGGGAAGTCTACAGAAAGGCACAAATACCAAGAGTGGAGGTTTATTGGGGGGTTGATCACTCTGGAGACTGAAGGCTATATGTATCAAGTGGTTTCTGATGTTAAAAAAGATAAATTGGAAAAAAAAAAAAGATAAATTGGAACAATCTAGAGCACACCATGTGGGACAGTGGTTTCCAGCATTTGAGATGGCATGGTCCAGGAGAATTTTGGGGCGAGGAGATAGGCCTAAGTGGAACTACTAGATCTTTGTTTTGCCATGAAAAGTCACTCAAAAAGAGTAACCTATTCATTCTACCACCATTATTTTTTCATTTTTTTTAAAGGCCTTTTTTTTTCTCTTGAAGTACATTATCCCAGAGTGAAGAATTATCAGTTTTGATGTGGACAAGGAGAACTGCTCCCCAAATGTACAGTGAGAGTCCCCTTTGGAAATAGCTGTGGTCCAGTGGAGGACTCCTGCAGGCTGCCATCCCACAGTTCCACTCCCGGCCGTTTGCCCCAGTGAAATTATACATGCACACACCAGGAACCATGCACAAGGGTGTCCGTGCCAGGATGTTCACAAGAGCCTCACACTGCAAACCAAATGCCATCAACCGTAGCGAGATAGACAAACTGATGTATATTCACATCATATGCTTCCACTTAAATTAAGTCCCCAAACGAGCAATACTAGAGTACAGTGCTTTACAGTGCATATTTACATGAGAAAAGTAAAAAAAAAAAAAAAAAAAATGAAAGTGTGATTGTTATAAAGATCAAGGGGTGCCTGGGTGGCTCAGTTGGTTACGTGTCTGCCTTTGGCTCAAGTCATGATCCCGGCGTCCCGGGATTGAGCTCCCTGCTGAGCAGGGAGCCTGCTTCTCCCTCTCCCTCTGCCTGCCTCTCCCCCTGCTTGTGCGCTCGCTCTCTTTCTTTCTCTGCCCAATAAATAAAGTCTAAAAAAAAAAAAAAAAAGGACAACATTATGGTTACATTCGTGGGGAGGGAGGGTTTTCTGGTTTTGGAGAGACACAGGGAGACACGGTCGAGGTGCTGGCAATGTTTAATTTGTTGACCTCAGTGATGGTTGCACAGATATTGCCTTGATAACTCATTAAGCTACGCATTTTGTTTTTCTCTGTCTGTCTGCTATATTTTAGCATAAAAGGGGGACTTTAAGAAGGAACAAAATAGTCTTTTTAATTAGAAATTTTAGCATTAGGGAAACTTTTTTTTTTTTTTTTTTTACAAAAAAAGCTCTGTTCTTTCTCGGCTCCATCATCCCTCTCCCAGCGTTTTCTCTGCACGGGGTGTCAGTAGGTTCTCTGTTGGTCCCGGCGTGGGCGGCTTCACAACAGAGACTCTCACTCATCCCTGATTCAGGAGGGCAGTAGTGGCTGTGTGGTCGAGCACATGTGCACACACACACATGCACACACACTCATGAGGCTTCCCTCCCTCGTGCTTCTAGAGAGCCCCTTCGCTCCTCTTCCCAGGTCGGCAAGAAGAGGCACAGCCTTTCCTCAAGAACTCTGCAGTTTCCCAAAAACCACTCTCCCCCCAAAACCGCCCACTTCTTCTCCCCAGGCCTTCTGGGCAGGAATGAGGACAGACCTGCAGTCTTTCTGACAGGCCTTGTCAGCAGGCCCCGCAGGCAGCCCCAGTGCCTGGGAGTACCCTGGACTAAGACCCGTGTGGTGCTTAGCACTGTAGTTCTCAGCCGTGGCCCCAAAGGGCCCATTTCGGTCCCAGGCACTATATAGCACCCTGTTACACTGTGGATGGGACACCTATTACATGCTGGGCATTTCGCCAGCTGTTTATGTGGTGCAGTGCTTTATAATTTACAACAGTTTATCTCATTTTCATAACAATCCTATAAAATAGATGGACGATATCTAATTATTCCTACTTTTCGAAGAGGCCATCGAGGCTCCTAAGGTTTGAGTATTTTATCTAAAGTCGCTGTAAAGGGCTGGCCCTACCTCTGAATACCTACCATACCCAAAGCCTCTTGGCAGAAAGTAAACCCGTGGGGTTCCTCGGGCAGGGTTCATTTGATGTTGTCTCCCCACCCACCCCCACTCCCGGCCCACAGTTGATTTTGCCAGGAGAGGTGACCTGACTCAAGGGCAGCCAAGCTACAGGGCAGAGATAGATGGGGTGGCCACAGAACAAGCTGCCCCAACAGGAATGATGGTGATTAGGGAGAGAATTAGATTAGCTCGGGAGTGCTCTGTGAAAAATACAGGGAAGCTGTTTTTACAATAGGAAAAGCTAAAAGACGCCAGAGATGAGCAAGTCGTGCACAGGTACCCTGGAGGGAGGGAGGAGGGAGAAATCATCTACAGCAGGGAGTACGAGTCAGAGTAAGGTTGACTGTGAACAGACAGCATGTATCTGTTGATACCAAGAAAAGGCGAGTTACTTGAATGACGTTGGCAGGAGCACTGAAAGCAAAGATTTCAGGGGACCAAGTTCCCGTAATGACGGGGGAACAGCACTTCTGTTGCTGAGTGGGCTCAGGGCAGCCTCTGTCTGTTGGCCTCTGTTGGACCAGCAGCCCCCACCCCCCTGGCTCTCTGTGTGGCAGGGAACCCCCCATCCCAGCGCGACGAGGCTCCCAGGGGCTCTGGCCCGCACGCAGAGCCATGGGGGTCTGGTGCAGCCCCTGCTCTGCTCCCCTGGGCAGGCGGGAGGCCGCTCATTGTGTGTTTGGGGCAAGCAGCAGCCCTCCCAGTAACCTGAGGTGGGCCGCTGCAGGAAATACGCCCCCTTTGGCTTCAGCATTGTCTTCTCAGTGGTGGGAGCCCTGTTTCTCAGCTCCTGGGCCTGGGGTGAGAAGGGCGTTCTCTCCAGCAGCTCAGTGCTGACAGATCTGGGAGGCCTCCACCCCACCTGGCAGTTTGTAGCGGTCAGAGGCATCATGCTGGTGATGGGTGGGCTTTGCCTGCTATATCCGGGCCCTCCCAGAGATCACCTTCCTGCTCAAGGTTTTCTCAGCATTCTTTGGTCTCATCATCTTCCTGGAGCTGGCATCAGGGATCTTGGCCTTTGTATTCCAGGACTGGATTTGAGATGGGCTCAGTTTCTTCCTCAACAACAACGTCAAGGCCTCTTGGGACAACTTTGACCTCCAGAACCTCAATGACTTTGCTCAGCAATATCTGTTTTGCTGTGGAGCCGCAGGGCCTAATGACTGGAACCTCAATGTTTATTTCAGCTGCACTGACTTGAACCCCAGCCAGGAGCGTTGCAGGGTGTCCTTCTCCTGCTGTGTCAGGGACCCTGCAGAGGGTGTCCTCAATACCCAGTGTGTCTAGGACCCTGGGCTCAAACTGGGGCTGGAGCAGCTGGGCTCCATCCACACCAAAGGCTGCTGCATGGGCCCGTTTGACAAGTAGCTGCAGGACAATCTGATTCTTGCGGCTGAGGTCTTTGTGGCCATTGCCTTCTCCAGATCTTCAGTATCTATTTGGCCCAGAGCCTTGTGAGCGACATCAAGGCAGCAAAGGCCAACTGGTGAGGCTGCCTGCCCGTGACAGACAAGAACACGGGTGTTTCTGCTTGGACCTGAGCTCCATACGGGTTTGAGTGCGGGTGTGCAATGCACCCACGAGACAGCTGTGTGCCTCTGCCTGGGCTACTTGTCATAGAGCCGTGTGCGTGGTGGGTGGGTGTGTCTATGTGATGTGCGCAGGGGCCACCATCTCAGCTATTATCAGGTAGCAGGCTCTGCAGGGGCCTAGGAATGGCATAGCTAAGAGGGTGTGGGCCAGGTTGGGTGGGGGTCTACTTTGTCCCCTCCCAAGCTAGGACATACTTCTCTATGCATGGCTATGTGGGGCAGGGTTGGGCTGCTGTTGCCTGGGACATAGCCTCGGGCAGCTTCAGAGCTGTCTTCTTTATTAGCTGTGACTTTGACCCTGCCGTGAGCCCACTTTGGCCTCAATGTCTCTAAAATGGATCCAAGAATCTTCTCTCCCTTGCTTGCCTCTCAGTGATGCCTACAAAATACTCAAAGAAAAAAATCCTGAAAGCCAAAACAAAAAACAAAACAAAACAAAATTTTGAGGCAGATAATCAAGCTATGAGGACAATGATCATGGATGCCTGAGCCTACAGGCAATTAATATTATATCTTATTGGATGACAAGAGGAAAGCCTTTTTTTCCGAAGTATTGATGGAAAAGTAACAGAAAAAAATAAAGTTGGGAAATTAATCTAGGAATCTATCATCTAATTAACAGGAAAGAGGGATTTTAAAAAAGAGTGAACAGAAAAAAATGGAGTGGAGGAAATTATCAAGGAAATAATGGATGAAACATTCCTCCAACTGGATGATGTGAATCTTCAGAGGCTAAAGTCCCATTGAGTGCTCAGTGAAATAAATGAGACAAACAAGCGAACAGAAAGCCAGAGCATAGCTGGACATAGGCTAAGAACACCAAGGAAAACGAGAAGTCTAAAAGCTTTAAGAAAGAAAAAAACAGGTGACACATAAAAGAATAAGTGGGAGATGACACTAGACATTTTTTTTTAAAGATTTTATTTATTTATTTGACAGAGACACAGCGAGAGAGGGAACACAAGCAGAGGGAGTGGGAGAGCGAGAAGCAGGCTCAGGGAGCCCGATGGAGGGCTCGATCCAAGGACCCCTGGGATCATGACCTGAGCCGAAGGCAGACGCTTAACAACTGAGCCACCCAGGCGCCTCGACACTAGACATCTTAACAGCGACACTGGATGCCAGAAGACAATTCTGAGGGTGGAAGGGGTGTATTTATCAATTAATACCCAGCTAAACTGTCAATCAAGCTTGAAGGAAGAATAACAGTATCTTTAGTCATACAAGGCCTTGGAAGATTTATCTTCCAGGTATCCTGTCTCAGGAAGCCATTAATGGTCGGCTCCAGCAAAATGGGTGTGTAAACCAAGAAAAAAGATAGCCTGGAACAAAGGAAACAAAAGCCAGAAGGGTGTCTGGGTGGCTCAGTCAGCTGAGCCTCAAACTGTGCTGAGGTCATGCTCTCAGGGTGATAGGATAGAGCCCCACATTGTAGGGTTCTGTGCTAAGCCAGGAGTCTATTTCTCCCTCTGCCCCTCCCCCCACCCCATTCGTGCACAGTGCACACTCTCTCTCTCTCCCTCTTTCCCAAATAAATAAATAAAATCTTAAAAAAAAAAAAAAAGCCACAAAGGGAATCCCAGGCATGCAAGCTACCTAGAGAGCAATCACTCCATAGTGGAGCAGGATGATGGCAGACTTAGAGAAGGTGATCTCTAGGAAAATGATGATTAATACACCTGAGAGTTTGGCAGAATTTGTAGCTTTATAAATTCTCATTGATCTATTCCTATGTACTTCATTATTTTAATTACTGTATTCATATTATGCTTTGATATCTAGTAACACAAGAACATCCTCATTATTTTTCCTTTTCGGAAGTTGCTCTTTTGGATAAACTTAACATTTAAATTGCAAAACAAAATACACTTTCGAGTCCATGAAAAATATTATTGGGATTTTTATTTTAAATTTTCCATGGTGGTATAGTAGAGTTAATATTTAGCTGATATGTATTGCTTGATTCTTCTAGTTGTTTCTAATTAGCAGCCATTTGGATTATTTGACATCTGGGACATGCCAATTTTAAATATTTTAAAATCCCTACGACAGAGATGCTAGCTGGACATATCCTTGCTTAACCTCACTATATTTCCCAGTATCTTCTGCAATTATCTTCAGTGAAATGCCAGGGGAAGCAATGAATGTCACTTCTAGGCCGGCCCAATAAAAATTTCTAGACTTATTCCTTTATGCTCTCCCCTCCCTCCTCATTTCTTAGAATGATGATGGTGACAACCAGGGTTACCTTAGAATATCATAAAAAATGGCAGAGACACCATAATCCTGGATTCCTGGAGAACCATGTAGATAAGAGCCATATGGGCAAACCCTTCCTATCACTCCAGTCCCACCACTACCTCCATGGAAATCTGCCTTGAACTATTACAGAAGAGAGAAATGAACGTACTGTCTTGAAACCATGGGCAATTTCTAGCTCTATTTAGCCTACCCTAACCAATATAATGACTAAACAAGTGTTATACTTTTAGAGGGCAATTGGATGGTACTTATCAAAATAGTAAAAGCAGAAATAATCTGATACAGCATTTTGTTTGTAAGAACATATCACACAGAAATACTTAAATAAGCAGGAAAGGTTTTATGTACTGGGATGTCCACTGCAACATTATTCACAGTAACAAAAAACAACCCAGAGGTACATCTTTAGGGAAATGCTTATAAATAGCCAATGAAATACTATGCAGCTCTTTAAAAGAAGCAGCTCTGTGGCGTGAGGATAAATGATGTCTTTCATAAATTAATGAGTAAAAATGTCCAAATAATATAGCATTTCCTGGGTTTGGTAAAACAACTACAAATACATAATCTAATATATGTTGTAATTATAATCCAACATATATCTAATATATAAAAATTCATATGTACATTTTATTTATACATACATAGAAAATGGTCTAGAAAGTTATATACTGATATATTAGTAGTGATGACCTTTAAAGATTAAGAGCACTGTGGTAGTTTTAAACTATGTCCACAAGAACTTCCGTACTCTTCTTTGCAAACATGGGGCCCAATTTCTATCCCCTTGAGTGTGGCTGGATTTAGTGTGTGTGTGTGTGATTCCAGAGATGAGGTTATAAAAGACATTTGGATGCCTCCTCACTCTGTCTTTGGGTCATTCACTCTTGACCTAGTTAGCTCTTACCTTGTGAAAACGCCTAGCAGTTCTAAGTTGAGGTCCATGTGTTAAAGAGCTTCCAACAAGCAGCCCTAACTTGTCAGGCACATGAGTAGACCCTACCTTGGTAGTGAACCCTTCAACCCCAGTCAAGTCTTCAGATGACTATCATCCCTGCTGGCATCCTTATAGCAGTTTGTGAGACACTCTGAGCCAACAACGACCTGGCTGAGCCATTCTGGATTTCTGATCCATAGAAGCTGGTATGGTAATAGATGTTTACTGCTTTAGGCTTTTAAGTTTTGGGGGTAATTTGTTATGCAAATATAGCTAACTAAAATGAGTATGAAGAGAAGGGTGGGGGAAAGCGCTGCTTTAAGATTTTTTTCTATTCCTCTTCATTGTTTGCATTCTTACAGTTAACATTTGCAATTTTTAAATAAAAAGATTTTAAGTTGAAGAGGGCAACCTTTCAAGAAAAGTAGGAGCTCATCATTTGCGGGACCTAGAAAGAATCATACATATTTCAAAAAAACGTATAAGAAACTTTTCCAGTGACTAGCAGAAGTGACTGCATATGTAGAGGAACAGGCCAAAAATATATAAAAATATCTGCTCCTAGTGAAACAAAATATAAGACTTTGCTGGTCGTTGATCATTATTACGTTTTTCTGCCTGAATATTACCCAGTCATCCCTGAGTTGCAAAGGAGAAAACCACAGAAGGGCATTTCTCTCTGTTATACAAATGTTTGTGTTTGTGTTAACAAAGGACAAAGAGCCCCTTTCTGATTTTTTTCCTTAGAGAACCAGTACTTAACTTGCAGTTTTGATTAATGGTAACGCCTCTAGTTAAGACACCAGCTGAAGAAGTTAATTTAACATCTGCTTCTTTCTCATCACTCCAAAGTCTTCCTCTGGGTTGTATCCATTTGAACTTTAGTATTTGTCTTTTGTTTACGTTATTTCTTGTCTTCCACCCAATAATTGTATCTCTGTACTCTTTGGGCAAACCTAACAAATCAGTCCAGCCAGGTTGCAAAGCAAGGACTTCCT
This sequence comes from Procyon lotor, assembly GCA_028646535.1. Taxonomy (NCBI): domain Eukaryota; kingdom Metazoa; phylum Chordata; class Mammalia; order Carnivora; family Procyonidae; genus Procyon; species Procyon lotor. Next base: position 61,934,615 of record CM053605.1, read on the forward strand.
AAAAATACCATTGACTTAATGACTTCCCCTGTTCATAGTTACATTAAATTCCTGTTGAGCTAATGGAACCAGGGGACTGATGTCTGAATCCTGTAGCAAATATTCCCATCATTTCTTCCTCTCCACTTAAAGACATTCTTTAGCTCTTAATAAAGTTAAGGGCCTCAGTCTTCTTTATGTGAGCATTGCATGTACTGCTGTAGGGATTTTATTCATGTACCAGATTTTTAAAAATTGAATATTAATCTTTCCTCTTGCATAAACTAAACATCTGCAATTTTCCATATGTAATGATACCATCAAGGGAGCAAGGAGTGTAAGAGAAGAAGGGGAAAAGTCAATAAAAAGAGAATGTTAGGCTGGCCATTTCAAAGGAGTCTAGACCTGGCCTGACTGTCTGAAAAGTTAAAGTAATTGTTCAACTTGAATTACATCATCAACCCAAGTTGGGGTGCTCAGGGCATTCCAATCATGGCTGTTCCAGCTAACCACCCAAGTAGTAGAAAAACTGCTCTCAACCTGTTCCCGTTCATTTTTAGTATCCAGGCTTAATGAGCATTCAGACAGGAACTTGACACCTATTTGACACACTTAAAATATGTTAGTAAAATAATCGTCCAATATCCTCCACTAGTCCTCTTTGCTAACATAGTCAAAGCATCCACTATAATTTTCCCAGAAGATAGTGGTGAGTTATACTGTTTAGACTACAGAAAGCGGGTCTTTTTGGGTCCTGACTGCGTTATGGTCTCATTTGGATTGTGGTGGGTAAATAAGAGTGAGATAAAGTCCAAATAAACTGGCTCTCAAATCCCCATGCTTGCATGGATTTATTTGGTCCTTTGATGTCTTTTTTGTTTCTGTTGGAATGTTTCAAATACGCACTTAAGTCACCCATAGAAAAGGCTGCTAATGTAAATGGACATGTGTTTAGAATGGGCTGTCATCTTAACCTTCCTAGAGATGCAAAACCCATAAAGCACAAAGGGTCAATTGGAATTACCTCTTCTGTTTCTTCTTTTAAATATGAGAGGTTGCAGAGTTCAGAGTGCCCTTTCCTTCTCGTCTCTCTATTTATTCAGGTGACTTAAATTTTGGCTGTTATAAGGAGGGGGTTGACTCTCAACTCTAGGACATTCTTCTTAAAATTGACTTTTAACTTGCATGCCTTACTGATTATTTTAAGAATACTATTTGAGTCTTTGATACTCTATCTTCACAGTGTTTCCCATTAAAAAAAAAAATCTATTAGGAATAGAGGAGCATGTAATCTGAAGTATTTGAACTCATACTGTAAATGTTCTTCCAAGTTAAAAAAAGTTTTTTTATTCAGAAAAGGAACACTAAAGAAAAATTGGAAAGCAGAGGGAAAAATCATCCGTAATCTATGACTCAAATGCAAATGCTTCAAAAATAGACCTACACCAAGGGAAGGTGGGACCTCGACCCAGCCCAGCACAACCAGGCTGATATATTGAAAGTGGTACCTACCGGCTGCCTAACACCCTAGAGCCAAAGGGCTGTACACATGTACAGACTGCCTTTTACAGATCATATTTTATCACGAGTGTTTTCGAGTAGAGTCTTCCTAAGAGAAGGAATTCTATTCCTTCAGGTTTGTAATTTTTCTAGAATGTACTTAGAAAAGTCAAAATCGAGCTCCATTATATCAACAGCTTCAAGTTTGGTGGAATACTTGAGGTCTTACAGTTAGCTGTGTAGTAGAAATGAGACACAATGTAAAAACTATTTTAAAAGCTTAAAGGATCATCCTCCCTTTGCTGATAATTACATCCCTCGAAGAAGCAGGTCAGTGCTACGCAAGCATCCCCTACCTGAGACGTCTAGGTTAGGTCAGTCTCTCTGGCAATGCTTGAGTGCGTAGTTTACTTCAAAACGTGAATCCTTTCCCAAATTAGTATATTCGGAGCAGTAACAAAAATGTGTCTATAAGGCTTTTAATGAGTTTAACAAAATTACCCACACTCTCTAGGGATTAAAGGTGAGATTTATGTAGTAGCAAATAGAGCTCTTGAAAACAATTGGGTATCACCCTGGGCAATCGGAGGCATTCTGAAGTGATCACTTGAAGGTTTTTGAGGACCAGAAATAGCATAATGCTGCCTCTCAATTTTGTGGCAATGTCTGTATGACTGACTTAGCATCCCTAATAGCTCCTTCTCCATAATTTCATTTTAGTCGATTTTGCTTCTGGTCTTGTGGGGTTCAGTTTCAGGTCCTAGGTGATGTTAGTTCAGTTGTTCACCTCATTGTACTAATGAGGCCACAGAAGTTTACACCATTTGCTTTGTGGAGAGAATTCTCTCAACAATAAACCTTTTCTTCACTCTCTGTTCCCCTGTTCCTCCGGAACCCCCAAGGCTGGGAGGTTGTGAGCAGCTGAGCATATGATACTGGGAGGCTTAGGGAAATAATGGAAAAAGACCTGACTTTGGAATCAGATGAAACTGAAATCAAGTGTACGCGTTAGATGGGGTTCTTGGATAAATTACTTGACCTGTCAAAGCCCCGGATTTCTCATCTGAAAATTAACGCTAGACAATATCAAGGTTTGTTAGGAGAATTAGATAACGTGAGTGATATGACTCACAGCTGTAGGTAGGTGGTCCTCCCAGTAATGCTAACTCTCTACTGTTATTAGCGCCCCCCCTTCTAGAACGTGGTAGGGTTGAACTTCGTGGCCCACTTTTAGTTGTATGGACACCTGAAACTGGTTCTAGCTCACAAATTGTGAGCCAAAGTGGTGCATATTTGAAACTGCTAGTGCAATTTCCTTTTGACATG
>CM053605.1:61937519-62010493 GCA_028646535.1 Procyon lotor
ACATAGCGAGAGAGGGAACACAAGCAGAGAGAATGGCAGCAGGAGAAGCAGGCTTCCCACAGAGCAGGGAGCCCGATGTGGGGCTTGATCCCAGGACCCCAGGATCATGACCTGAGCCGAAGGCAGACGGTTAACGACTGAGCCACCCAGGCGCCCCGAGGAGCACAATTTAATTAGTGAATTATGGAGACATCTGGCAGATTTGCTGATTTCTCCCTGCTCTTACGGTAAGGTTGTATTTCCAGAATGAATCTAGAAACAGCTTTTCTGGTAGTAGAGATGGATCCATGTTTCAGCCCAAGTCGGGGAGCTTGGGGATGCAGAGATATGAGGGCAAGCTATATACGCTGTCATAGCGGACACTTGGGGAAATCTTGAGAAATCTCCTAGGGCTTTTTATGTATTTCAGATTTACTCTTGGGTGAATCAACAATATTGTACTCTCCCTACCTCTACTAGCAGTCTTACTTAGAAAGCATTGTTGAGTTCCAAAGAAACGAGTATGTTCTATTTCTAAATAAAAGTAAAGACAGTATCTCTTGGAAAGAAACATTTCTTTTCACTGAATAAAATTTAATTTTGAAAAAAATAAATGTTAGAGTATTTAAATGTCCTATTCCCTTCCTCTTCATTCAATTACTAGATTTATCAATAAAATCACCTCCTCAGAAGGCTCGTTGAATATGACCTAGTAGCAATAAAAAAATTGCAATAGAATGGCAAATTTTATTTTAACAAACGTTATTACAGCCAGTGTCTCTGAATAATGAGAATGTTTACCAGCCCAAGTTGATAATGGAGGACTTTATGCATTATTTACTGTTAACTGAATTCCACAATAATGATGAACCTCTCTTAGTGCTCAATGTAATGACAGCTGATTCATAACTGTGATATTTTATGGAAAAATAAAAGGTAACCTTTAGTCAGGTATTACTGTTGGCAGGCAGTCTGCTGAGTGTTTTGAATAGGATTGCATTCAGCTTCGTATGACAGAACTCCAACCACAATGGCTTAGCCAAACAGAGTTCATTTTTCCATGTACAAGAAGTTCGGATGTAGGTAGTTCACTTTTGGCTCAGCTGCTTGAGAAAATCTTCAAGGACCCAGACTCCTCCTAGCTTCCTGATCTAACATCCTTAGCTTTTGTTCTCTTGGTTACAAGATGGCTGCTTGTCTTCTAGGTGTCCTCATGTTATACAGAATGAAAAAGAAAGAGCAAAAAGCAAAATACACATCCTGGTTGGCTCTAGGTTCCCTCTCTCCCCCTTTAAAAAAAATCCTAAACTATTGCTTTTCTGGAAACCCTTTTCTACAGAACAGAAACATATGGTCACCATAGCTGTAAGGGAGTCTGTGGAGGGAGGAGTATTTTAGCTGGGCATACCGCTACCCCAAATGAAATTGTGTTTCTGTTTAAAAAAAAGAAAGGTAGAATGGATCTCGGACAAACAACTAGCAATATCCTCCATTAAGCCTCAAGGGCATTATCCCAGATTTTTCAACAGAACTATGAAGCAGCTACTATTATTTCCCCATTTTATACATTAGGAAATCAAGGCACAGAGGGCTGAAATCGCCTACCAAGGGTTACACGGACAGTGGGTGCCAAGGCGAGGCACCCTACGGAAGATGATTCTCAAGTACTCCCAAAGGCAAAAACAGCAAGCTGATCTAGTTTGGAGCTTGGCTGTCCTGGGAGTCCTCCCACTGCCTAATCAATCACACAGAGAGCCAGCTGGGGGCATGGCCAAGGTCTCTTGGGCAGTTTGCCAGCAGGTCCCTATGGGAGGCAGTTATGCTGTCATACTTTCCCTGATGTAACCACCTACTCTCAGACTCCAAATGGTCTTGAGGCAGCTGTGACAAGCATCAGTATGAGCCTGCTAATGAGGCAGAGTTCACGAGTGCAAAAAACTTCTTGGCACCTCATGATTCTCGGAAGCAGCATGGGTTGGGGGAGGGGTGATTTCCAAGGTGTGGCTTTCTGCCCTCTGGCTTTGGGGAGCTTTGTTTTAGGAAGGGTTTGGGCACTTCGGGGCTCAGGGAGAGAGCGAACCATCCTGAAGCGACAAATATTGACAAAAATTTAAACAGTCCTTAAAACGCCGTTGGGGGTGGGGTGGGGGGAGCGGTTTGTACTGCCCTGTTATCTTTATTCATTGCTTTAGTTAACTTTAACAGCTCCTGGCCTGTGGTAAAATTCAAGAAGTAGAGTAACAAGAAAAAAGGCTGAGCTCAGGGCAGGAGAGCACAGGCACTGGGAGCCAGCCAGTGTTCTCAGGTTGTAAAATAAAATCTCTAGACCAATCGGACACTGGCCTCGGGCCATGGCAGTGATTAATGCCAGAGTTGTAAAAAGTGCTATGGTGGGAATGATTAGCCAGGTTGTAGTGTGTGTGTGTGTGTGGGGGGGGGGGGTGGTTTTTTTTCTTAAAGCAGCTTAGCATGAAACACATAGTTTTTAGCTGGTTTGGAATCTAAAAATAAAGATTCGTTTACTTTTCTTTTTTAATTAAGAACTTAAGCAACTTTATAGGAGAAAAGAAGCCTAAGAAACATTAACTGTCAGCTGGTTACATCATTCCAGTTCTTTCCTGATCTTTGTTCGGATACTTTCACACAGTTTTAGACAATTATAATTGTTATAGTAGAAATACAATTCTGGGTTCTACTTTTTTCCACTTAAATTTATTTTATATGAACATTTTCATACTTATTTGAAATATATATATATTTCATATATATATATATATGGTGTATTTTATTACATAGATCTGCCATGGTTTGCTTATTGTTGAGCAGATGGGCTGTTTTCATGGTTTTGCTGTTATAAATGATGCCACTTCCAACATCTTTGAATACATTATTTATTTATTTATTTTTTCCTCGAGGTTATTTCTTTTTTTTTTTTTTTTGAGATTATTTCTTTATTCCTTTCAGTTACGTTCCTCAAAATGGTATCATTTAGTCAATAAGTATGAAGAGTTAGTTACTTGTCTCAGTGCTCTGACTTACAGTGTCTTCAACAATGTAGAAACCCACCTGCTGGGACGCCTGGGTGGCTCAGCGGGTTAAAACCTCTGCCTTCAGGTCAGGTTGTGATCTTAGGGTCCTGGGATCGAGCCCCACATCGGGCTCTCTGCTCAGCAGGGAGCCTGCTTCCTCCTCTCTCTGCCTGCCTCTCTGCCTACTTGTGATCTCTGTCTCTCTCAAATAAATAAATTTAAAAAAAAGAAACCCACCTGCTTTTCCACATCACTGGATGTGCTGATCATTTGCTTGTTGTCCTTTAATTTCTCATCTACCCTTCCACACACTCTGCTTCGGAATGTTGGGGCTAGGAGCCTGCAAACCTCATTTCTCAGGCTTCATTTCTAGCTGGCTTTCTGTTAGGTTCTGCCAATTGAAGTTTCCAGCTGAAAATTAGAAGGCATTCGAAGGAAAGAGGGGAGAAGTCATAGTTCTCTCTCTTTCTGTTTCTGGCAGTATCTCTAGAAGTGACTTCATTTCTGGATGCCCTCTCTCTGGTGTTCCCAGCATCCTGTTTAGCACTTCCAGTGACACAGTATGAAGTGCAACCCCACTTTATAATAGTGTTACCTCCTCTTTTTTGTTCCCTCAGCTACCATCTGCCTTTCTGTCCTTACGAACCTCAGGGTTACTGACTTTTCTCCTTTTGACCTGTCAGCTCTCCCAACAATATAATTGCCTATATTGAATGCTGTCTCTTTGAAATACCTAGTTTGGTTTCTATTTTCCTGACTAGACCCTGATTTACAAGCTGGGTCTTATAATTCTAATATATATTTTATTAAGGTAACTTGTGCTTGATGGCTACCCAAAGTCTTATTTTTCATTTGTGGAAATGGATTTTCTTTCTTTCTTTTTCAAAGATTTTATTTATTATTCGACAGAGACACAGCGGAGAGAGAGAAGACAAGCAGGAGTGGTGGGCCAGGGAGAAGCAGGCTTCCTGCTGAGCAGAAAGCCTGATGTGGGGTCGATCCCAAGACTGCGGGACCATGACCTGAGCGGAAGGCAGACGCTTAATGACTGAGCCACCCAGGTGCCCCTGAAAATGGATTTTCTTAAACCTATAAACATTTGACCCATTTGTCATCAACCTAATTGTTCTGCAAATTTCTACAATGGTAAAAAAAAATCTCTAGATGATTACATCTATGTGCATAATTTAAAGACAATAAATTCTGTGACTTTAACTGAAAAACTAAAAATAAAACTGTACACATTTCATTAGCAAATTAAATTATAGATTTAAGTCTAGTCTTAGAATCTTTACTCACTTTTGTTAGCTTATATTTCTGTTTTAACAAATGCTATAGTGGATTGAGTGGTGGCCCCAAAAGATATATCTGGAATATGTGAATGCCATCTTATTTGGAAAAAGGGTCTGTTGATGTAATTAAATTAAGGATTTGGGTATTAGATCATCCTGGATTATCTGGGCAGGTGCCCCAAATCCAATTACAAGTGTCCTTATAGAAGAAAGGCAGAGAGGGGTGCCTGGGTGGCTCAGTTGGTTAAGCATTTGACCTCAGCTCAGGTCATGATTTTGGTGGTCTAGGATTGAGGCTGTGTCTGGACTCCTTGCTCAGCGGGGAGTCTGCTTCTCCTTCTCCCTCTGCCCCCCATGCTCCTGTACTCTCTCTCTCTCATAAAAAAGAAAAAGGCACAGAGAGATTTGAGGCAGACAGAAGAGGAGGAGAAAGCACAGACACAGAGAAGGAGAAGGCTGTGTGCAGTTGGAGGTAGAAATTGGAGTTATGGGGCCTCAGCCAAGAAATGCTGGGAGCCTCAGAAGCTGGAAGAGGTAAGGAAGAAAGGATTCTGCCCCATAGCCTCTGCAGGGAGCAGAGAGGCCTGCCCAGCAAACACCCTTATTTTAGACTTCTGGCCTCCAGAATTGTGAGAAAGGAAATTCCTGTTGCTTTATGCCACCAAGTTTGTAGTGATTTGCTACAGCAGCCACGGGAAACTCATACAAATATTATATCCTTTCATCATCTCCTGTTAAAAACTATTTTTTCTTTATTCCATTTGTAATATTCAAAATATTTATACGTTAAAAGGGCAAAAGAACACATCAGTCTTGCCATTAGAGAACTGGGTTTCAGATGCTTCTTTACTTGTATCCATCTCTTATTTAGTATTTGTTCCCATCTTTTTTAGGTGAGATTTATTACAGGTTGTTCTGTTCTTTTCTGTTCCATTTTGCTGATGACTCAAATAAACCTGATAATTAGGCCTCTGTGTCATTCATGTTCAAGGGAAAAAAAAAACACACAACCTAATAGCTTTTTATTGAGCCAAGACTATTATAAATCATTTGTCTTTGTCTATCAGATGTTCCTTGACTTACAGGGAGCCACATCCCAAAATGCATTATTGACTGAAAATATCCTTAAGTCAAAACTGCGTTTAGTGCAGTTCACATACCAAACAGCATAACTTAGCCTCACGTCCCTGAAACATGCTGAGAATACTTCCATTAGCCTACGGCTGGGCAAAACCATCCAACACGACGCTCCCCCCTGCCCTTTTCTTTAAGAGTGTGGAAAACCTCATGTAATGTACTGACTACGGCGCTGAGATCGAAGCGCAGAATGGTTGTGCGGGTCCAGGACGGTGGCAGGCGTACAGGTGATGGCCCTTGAGATTCTGTGGCTGATTAGAGCTGATTAGAGCTGTGGCTCACTACCGCTGCCCAGTGCCGTCCGAGAGGGTCGTCCTCACGTTGCTCCCCTGGGAAAAGATCCAAATTCAAAATTGGAAGTACAGGTTCTACGGGATGTGTATCACTTTCCTACCATCACAAAGTCAAAAAATCGTCAACGAACCATCCATCAGGGACCAACTGGATGGTTTTTCTTTTCATCCCTTTTTTATTCCATTTCCAATCCGTCTATTATCCTGTTCTTTTCCCTTTCTTTTGCTGCTTCTTATACATGTGATTCCCAACCTGTTTTGTTGTTGTTGTTGTTGTTGTTTATAGTAAGGGGTCCCTGGGTGGCTCACTCGGCCGGGCCTCTGACGCTTGCTTTAGGCTCAGGTTGTGATTCCAGAGTCATGGACTCGAGCCCCACGTGGGTCTTCGTGCTCAACACTCAGCGAGGAATCTGCTTGTCCCTCGCCTTCTGCTTCTCCCCCTGCTTGTGCTCTCTCTCTCTAAAATAAATAAATACAGTCTTTTTAAAAATTGCGGTAAAACACACACGCTTATTTTTTAATCACCATAGATCCCCTTGATTATTTCCCACCGTATAGTGCATAATTGGAGGATTTTTGTCTTTAACCTATATTTGCCACTGGTGGTGGATATTTGTTGGTTTGCTTCTCCCTAGTCAGATATTCATTTGGGAACTTACCCTTTCTTGGTGTAGCCCACATGCTTCAAGGCAAACTAACCATCTCCTCTAACACCAGAGAAAGGCCGTGATTTACTTAAATAATCACACTCCAGCTGTGTCCACCGACATTGATTTAGATAGAAGAGGGCATTGGACCACATGGTCCAATCAAGGTCAATTTCAGGGCTCTTGCTTGGAATATTGGGACAGGAATGTGTATTCTCTCCTACTGGATATAAAGAAGGAAGCATACAGCTTAGCTGAGGTTGGCAGTTATATTACATTACAAGGATGAAGGGTCGCCCAGGTGGCTTAGTGGGTTAAGCTTCTGCCTTTAGCTCAGGTCATGATCTCAGGGTCCTGGGATCGAGCCCCACATCAGGCTCTCTGTTCAGCCGGGAGCCTGCTCCACCCCCCAATGGCTTTTCTGCCTACTTGTGATCTCTGTCAAATAAATAAATAAAATCTTAAAAAAAAAAAAAAAAGATGAAGGATGAAGCTCACTTTGTACATACCTGAGCAGAGGAGGAAAAGAAAATGGATCTTTGATTACATTGGTGAGTTTCTGGGTCATCTGATTTGAAGTTTGCTTTACCTGTGGCCTTGGCACTTATGTGAGCCAATAACACTGTTATCGGTTAAGTCCTTTTAAGCTGAGTTTTTTCTGATTCTAGCCTTAAATGGTTTATCAAGAAATAATTATTTTTACTAAGATATGTAAATTTGAGTCTTTGATCCATAATTGTAACACCTGTTACCATTTATCTGCTGTGTGCCATTACACTGAAAAGTAAGTAGTATTATTCAGCCATAAAAAAGAATGAGACCTTGCCATTGGCAACACATTGAATGGAGCTAGAGAGTATAATGCTAAGTGAAATAAGTCAGTCTGAGAAAGACAAATACACTTATATGTGGGATTAAAGTAACAAATGGGGGCGCCTGGGTTGCTCAGTCAGTTAAATGTCTACCTTCAGCTCAGGTCATGATCCCAGGGTCCTGGAATCCAGCCCCACATCAGGCTCCCTGCTCAGTGTGGAGCCTGGTCTCCCTCTCCCTCTGTCGTTCCCACCCCCCTTGTGCTCTCTGGCTCTCTTTCTCCATCAAATAAATAAATATCTTTTAAAAAGAAGAAGAAGAAGAAGAAGAAACAAAACAAATGAGCAAAGAGAGGAAGAAAAGAGACAGAGAGGCTGGGGCACCTGGGTAGCTCAGTATTGCCTTCGGCTCAGGTCATGATCTCAGGGTCCTGGGATCGAGCCCCACATTGGGCTCTCTGCTCAGTGGGGAGCCTGCTTCCCCCTCTCTCTCTGCCTCCCTACTTGTGATTTCTCTCTCTCTCAAATAAATAAATAAAATCCTTAAAAATAAAAAATAAAAATAAAAAAGAGAGAGGCAAACCAAGACACAGATTCTTAACTGTGGAGAACATACTGATGGTTCCCAGAGGGGAGGTAGGTGGGGGGATGGGTGAAATAGGGTGATGGGGATTAAGAAGTGCACTTGTTGTGATGAGCACTGAGTATTGTTATGCAACTGTTGGATCACTATATCATATACCTGCAACTGATATTACAGTGTATGTTAACTAACTAGAATTGAAAACAAAACAAAAAAAAAAGTAGTTACACTCTTAGTCATTAAAGGTATAACTCAAATGTCAGCCGCAGAGAAGGGCAGAATGGCACAGAAGGACACACAGAAGCAATGCATTACTACAGCTTTATTTTATTTATTTGAGAGAGCACATGTGCCAGTGGGGGGAGGGGCAGAGGGAGAAGGAGAGAGAGAATCCTCAAGCTGACTCCCCCTGGAGAGCAGAGCCCAAGGACCTCAGTCCCAGGACCCTAACATCATGACTTCAGCCAAAATCAAGAGTCAGTTGCTCAACTGATGGAACCACCCAGGCACCCCAACTTTAAATTTAATAATAGGCACTCTTTCATTCTTAAAATGTTTCTTGAGGGGTGCCTGGCTGGGTCTTGATCTTGAGATCATGAGTTCAAGCCCCTCACTGAGGTTAGAGATTACATAAAAAAATAAAAAATTATTTAAGATTTTTAAAAAAAATTATTTGAGAAAGAGAAAGCAGAGCCAGAGAGAGAGAGAACATGAGTTGGTGGGGGGAGAGGGAGAAGCAGGCTCCCTGATGAGTAGGGACCCTGACGTGGAGCTCAGTCACAGGCTCCTGGGATCATGATCTGAGCCGAAGGCACATGCTTAACCAGCTAAGCCACCCAGGTTCCCCTAAAAAAAAATAATGTCCCTTGGTGTACTCATTGCAAGAAACTTCTGGGTGGTGGCGGGGGGAGATCCTCCATACACATTGCTTCATCCTTTTGCTATCTTACAGTTTCCTTTTACCTCCTCTCCTTGTCACACTCAGAGCAGTCTGGCCCTTGTCTGTGATATCTCGTTAGTTAACTCATACTCGGGACCAAAGGTCTCACTTCCTGACCCAATAAATGTTTTCCCAGTAGATCTTCTAAAGGGGAATTCTGATGCTAGTTATTAAGATAAGGGCTTCACCTTAGGGTGCAATGAGGTGAAATCACTTTGCCAACAGCTGATAGCTAAAAGGGGCAGAGTTGGGACGTGAATGCAGGTCTGCCTGTCTCTAAAGCCTAAGGCCTTTTTATTCTGCCATGGCAACTCTCAACGAGAACATTAAAGGTTGTGTGACTTCTGAGTCTAGGTTAGAAAAGGCCATACAGCTTCTGCTGCTACTCTCGGGAACTCGCTCTGTAAGCCTCCAGCTGCCATGTGGGAGGTTTGGGTATGCCAGGGCTGCCACGTGGAGAAACCACGCAGCCAGATAAAGAGATACCTGACAGGCCCGAGCTCTTCCAGGTGCCAGAGGGCGCTGAGCTATACTCTGACTACAGCTCATGACGCAGCCCCGGTGAGGACTGCCTGGCTGTGCCCGGACTGGGGATCATCATTGTACAAAGACACACACTCCACGCAGCAATGGATGACTTGGAAAAATGCAGAATTTATGGTCACTCAATCACACAACACGTTCCTTGTCCTTATGGAGCTCACATTCTAGCAGAAAATGCTGTCAACTTTTCAGCCAGTCTGCCATTTGGTTACTGGCATTATTTATGGTACAGATTGTTCTTGTCAAGGGCCCCTGGAAGTTATGTTTCAATCAACATCTGGAGCCAGTCTTTGTTTCGGATACATTCGTCAGTCTAAGTGATGATACACAGGACCTTTTTTTAATGGCTCTTTTAAAAAGGTATGATTTTGGTTTTCAACTTCCTGAGTACTTTTTTCCCCATCTGATTTTTTAAAAAATTAAACTTTTTGTTTTGAGGCCATTGTCAATAACACATGCAGTTGTAAGTAATAATACAAAGCTCTCCCGTAAAAAAAAAAAAAAAAAAAAAAAAAATCAAAAAACAAAAAACAGACAAACAAAAAACAAAGCACTCCTGTCCCTTTTACCCAGTTTATCCCAAACAGTAGTATCTTGCAAAGCTATAGTGTACAGCCATGGAGATACTGATGTTGACACAGTCAAGAAGTAGAACATTCCCATCACTATAGGGATCTCTTCTGTTGTCCTTTCACGGCTCCCTCGTCTTCACCCCGTCCCTGACTCCTGGCAACCACTCACCTATCCTCCATTTTTATTAACATTTCAAGAATGTTATATAAACAGATCTTTCATTATGTAACCTTCTAGAATTGGCTTCTCCCATTCAGCATAATTCCCTAGAAATTCATCCAAGTTGTGTTCATCAATATCCATTCCTTTTTACTGCCGACTAGTATTCCATGGAAGTTTCACAAGTTTGTCTGGCCATCCCGCATCAGAAGGACATTTGGGTTATTTCCACTTTGGGCTATTACAAAAGCTGCTATGAACACTTGTGTATGGGTTTTTGTGTAAACACAAGTCTTCATTTATCTGGGGTAAACATCCAGGGGTGCGATTGGTGGGTCACATGGTGGTTACATATTTAGCTTTTTTCAAAAGAAATTGCCCAACAGTTTTCAAGGGTGCTGTTTCATTTTGTATTTCCATCAGCAATGTATGAGTGATTCAGTTTTCCCTCATGCCACCTGATTTTGAATGGTAGGTTAAATATAGTTTCCCGGATAAATATTAGGACATTTTTTCCTCCTCTGTAGGTACCAATTCTTTGTCAACAAGCTTTAGGTCTCTCACATTCTGATTGGTTCTTAGGGGTAGGATGAGGGTGTGGAGAATCGGAAAGAAGATGAAGACCGATGAGGACACCATCTAATTTTAACCCCCAGTGACTGCTGTCTTATTTTGGGTTCCTGATGTCTTGTTTTAACCTGTTTCTATTGTAATTGTATCAGTAATCTCTTTCCCTTCAGGAGGTCTTTTCAAAGGCACTGAAAACCCTGAAGAGAGGCAAAACAGGAGCTGTAAAAGCAAAAAGAGGCTTAGGAAGAGCTTTGAATCCACTGAAAGGTAGCAAGGCTTTAGCTACAGCTCACTAGGTAGTCAAATCAATCTTTACTAAGTAGCTGGTTTTTAGAGCAAATGCTCTAGGTAAGAGGTGACTTCTCTAATGAAGCCCAGTGGTTTAATTTCTCGTGATAATTACATTGTGCCCTATTTTCTCTCAGGCAGACATGACTCCCGTTAAAGCTACTGAAACATTTAGACATGACACACACGGAAGATAGAGAAAAATTTCTATTTAAACATTTCTGCCCCCAATTTAAAATGTTCAGATCCTTAATAGACTGTTTTAGATAGAGCTTCTAATTACTGTATTAAAATCCCAAGACTAGTTTAAAAAATAGTTTTCTAAATGCAGGAAGCCTGCTTTATGTACATTTTGTCTTGGAAGCTATGTCTGTCTATTCTGCATCGCCTCGTAGGGGAGGAACCTCTCTTAGTTCTAGAAAATTGATTATCATCATTATCAGTATTCCTCATCTGTTTCTGGATTATGCTGTCTGATCATCAAAGGGAAAACAGCAAACATTTTTAAATAAAACCGAAGTTTCCATTTTGGCTAAACTGTCCATATTTATGCTCCCCACCCCCGCCCCCTGGCTTAAACTGAATTTTTTGGTAGATGCTATTCCCTGATTTATAATTCTTCAAGTAAATATGCAACTGCAAAGGAGTTTTGACTAGTGCCTGGTCTTACAGAAAATATTTATATGGGTTCAAGCCCATAATCTCATTAGTGTTGATCAGTACTATTTTACAGAATTGAGAGGATTTTTAGCTATTAGTAATGTAAATAGAATTGTAGTGGCACTTGCAAAGAATCTGAGCAAGAATTTTTTTTAAAGGAGACATTTCCTTTAAATCAATACATTGGGTAATTAAGAATTTCCATATGTTGATTTGCATAACGTGAAGTACACTTGTATGTATGTGTGTTATATATATAATCGCAGTATATATATATATATACATATATATATATATATATATATATATATACTGCGATTTTTCCTCTTTAACACAGGAGAAAAGGTAACTCTGTAAATGGCTCCTGATTGCTTCTGTTTGAGAGAAGAACTGTCAATTTACCCCCAGATGAGCCTCTGAGAGCTTAATTGGAGTTATTATCTACTACTAAATCATCTTTAAGGCACTCTTCCTTTCACATTTGGCAAATGTGGGCATTCTGGACTCCTCTGATCAAGACTTTAGGTTGTTATTCCAACCAAAGCGGCCCCGGGTAATGGGAAGGGAAAAGCATAGCTTATTGTCTACTAAATAAAAGTTAGCTTTTGGGGGCACCTGGGTGGCTCAGTGGGTTAAAGCCTCTGCTTTCGGCTTAGGTCATGGTCTCAGGGTCCTGGGATCGAGCCCCACATCAAGCCCACATCGAGCCCCACATCGAGCCCCACATTGGGCTCTCTGCTCAGTGGGGAGCCTGCTTCCCCCTTTCTCTCTGCCTGCCTCTTTGTGTACCTGTAATCTCTCTCTCTCTGTGTCAAATAAATAAGAAAAATCTTAAAAAAAAAAAAAAAAAGCTAGATTTTGTAGAGCACTTTCTAATTTATGAAGCACTGTTTACCTTGTGTTATTTAATCTTTCCAACAAACCTGTGAGGTAGAGATTTTACGTTCTCCTCCCTATTTCAGAGACGAGAGGCCAGGGACTTAAAAAGACTAAAGGAATTGCCAGGAATCACAAACAGTAACTGCCAAAGTCAGAACCGGGATCGAGATTTCATGACTCTCCTGTCAGTGCCTTTTATACAACTTGCTGAGAAGAGGGAAAGCACCACTCCCAAGGTGGAGAATATTAAAATGCATTTCTTATACTCAAAGTTAACAGCACATTTCTTTTTAAGCCATCTTAACTAGACCCAACAACATTTATTGGAGGGATTACCACTTGACTGCATTACTTCACCCTTCCTAAACATGGGAAATTTCAATTTCTCCCTATAGACTATTTCACCGTCAGAAGACTGAACTAAATCTATGTTTAAAATGTTAATCGGGGGCGCATGGGTGGCTCAGTGGGTTAAAGCCTCTGCCTTTGGCTCAAGTCATGATCTAAGGGTCCTGGGATGGAGTCCTGCATCGGGCTCTCTGCTTGGCAGGGAGCCTGCTTCCCCCTCTCTCTCTGCCTGCCTCTCTGCCTACTTGTGCTCTCTGTCAAATAAATAAATAAATAAATATTTAAAAAAATAAATAAATAAAATGTTCATCAGATGGCATGCCATCTTAAACAAAATTTTCCTGGGATTTTAGTTATGCCTATATTCTTAGAAGGAAATGTAAACCCCTGCAACTATTTCCCTATTTATTTCCCCCTTAGTGGATTCCTTTTCGGTTTAAATAATTCATTGCCTAGTCCCTACTGGATGAGTTTCTACAATATTGGGAGGCCTAGACCTGCAGAGGGGTTTATATGTCCCATTAGATGAGTCTTAATTTGTCTGTCCAGTTAACTGCATACAAATATGGCTTTTGATATCCCAGGACGAATGTCTGCCATTAGCCCCCCTCTGACCATGGCGTTGATCCACATGTGTGACCATGAATTGTTACATACCCAGAAACTGTGTAGGGTATGCAATTTCATTGCTTTTCCCAGCAGATTTCTAACTATCACCCAATTTATTTCAGCATTCCCCATGCCTTTAAAATGCTTTTTGTCCGCAAAGTGTTAAAAGGGAAAGGAAGACTGAATGGACCAAAGGAGAATGCATTATGTAAACTTTAAAAGACACTCCAAAACAGGCAAAAAGTGTTTGTGGGCTGAATTGTTTTGAGTCTGGATTTTCCTACCTTGCCTTAATTTTTTTTTAGTTTCATCTCAGTTTTTGTATTTAATTCCTACACTGCTTTAAACATTTCACTTCTCACTATGTATTCTATACCACGCATACCATAATAAACACTGGCTCTGATCCTAACTTAGGCTTGATTTAAAATAGAAGTACTTAAGAATCCAAGCAAGGGGAAAAAAAGCATACTAACACTCATGAGACACATTCTTTTCTCACGCCTTCCTCAGCCTATTGCCCTGGGCAGTAAATTATACAGTAAAATAACCAGTTTATTATTTGCTGTTTTCTTTCACTCTGCTGAGAAAAGCTACCATTGCTGGCAAACTGACAGAAAATTTTAAAATGGAATCCAGTGTGTTGCAGGTATGTTTGGTGAGTGTGTCCAACATATAACACTAATGTGATCTATATTTGTCTTTCAATTATTTTTTTCAGCTGGCATCAACAGAAATGTAATGAGTGAGTTTTTTAAATTCAATGGGATAACCAGAAATGCCCTAAGGAATGCAAGAGGTGATTCTTGCTCTCCTCTCCCCTTAAAAATAAGAACAATTGCCTAACAAATAACTAAAAATATATTTTTTTAAAGGGAAAAGCAGATACTTAGCAAGCATTGAAATTTGATTTTTGAACTTGTGCTCAGCTAATACTTCATATTTTTAGATTTTTAGAAAATGTTCAAATTTTTCTCTTACATATTTAATCTTAGTGGACCACCCCCTTTTCCCCCCCTTGCACATGAATTCTGATTACTCTGTGTTTTTGGCCTTGTCTCCTATAAAATGTACCATTTTCACTCACGGCTTAAGAGAGCTTTGATGTTCTTAGTATGACATACTGTATGTAATGTTAGCTGTTTAAAGCTGGAGATCAGATTGTGCGTAATAACATATGTAGTCTGGATTATATAAACACTTCAGGAAGAAGGGGAGACAGGGCCCTTCTGTGTACAAATTTCATATTGCTAGCTGTATGCCTGTTTAGAATCTTAAACACTCCTAACTAGGCATTGATGAAGTTACTTCTTTAGTGACTGTGACTTCTGGAACTATAAAGACAAGAATTCTTCAACTAAAAATAATTTAAAGATAATGTTGATATTAAAAATATATACTTTATGTGATTTCTACTTGTTACTTTGTACGCTTTGAGGATAGAAGGGGAAAAATGAGTATCATTGTCTTCAAAGCCCACTTTAAGCAATTTCATCAAAAACTTGGAGAATATAGCTTAAGGGAGCCAAAGACAGAATAATGTGATACAAATTGTAAATTTCACCCATTATACATTTCACCCCTTATAAAGAAGTCTGAGGCAGGGAATTGTACCAGTGTATTTCCCTAGGATTGTCTCTTTTATATCTTAATATTTGTTTAGTTGGACTACTGTGGAGTTTTTTGTTTAGTTTGTGTCATTTTTTTAAGGTTGCTGTCTGCCTTTTCATCTGTTTTTGAAAGATTGGTAGCTTTTACACATTTCATTTTCAGAGAAACTAAATAAAACATATCACCATATTTTTCAGCAATGAGACATTTCAGAGTGAAGAAATAGGTCAGTACTTTTCAGTTTAGTAAGTTTATATGTTATCGTAAATATTCATATCCTGCTTTGTTTGAGGAAGACTTCAGGCTGCTGATAGGTTTACTGCTCAGATATCAGCACAATAATCAGGCCTTTGAAACTATGGGTGAGAAATCCAGCGAATTTCAGTCATTTTTCATTTATGTAGGAAGATTGTGTGGCATTTTGCTTCCTCTCCCTTTCAGTAAGAACTCTAAATACGCACACTCCTCTCTGGGGGTATCTTTATATTGGGAAGCTCTGCATGAGGTTGAAATTTTTATGGGGAACTTGTTTAAAACTCAGTTAAAGGCGGGTTTGCCACAGCAAGGTTAGGGGTTGCCAATAAATCCATTTATAGCAACTTCTGTATTCCCAGCTCCAGACACACCATTGGGGTGACCCGTGTACAATTTCCGCAGGCCACACAAGGCAGCAGCAGTCCTAGTTGCTCTTTCTGTGACCATGGCAGGTCCAAAAGGCTTCGGGCGTGGAGTGGGCTGAGCTCTCCCCCGGCTTGAATGGACTGCCGGGATTCCTGGGGGGTGCTGGCGAACCTAGGACTCCAGAATCCGTAGGCCCTATCCTGGTTTTCGCCCTGCTGGGAAATAACAAAACATTTTGGGAACTCGAGAATTTAATTTACTGCTACCAACTGAAACAATAATAACATCTTTGTCTCTCCCCCTTCTCCATACCTCCGTCCTCCTACCGACAGAAACGATGTTGGCCCTCCGTGGATGTGGCGTAGACAAAACAGGGCCAGCACCGAGCCTGCAGGAGGCTGCAGAACTGGGACTCCAGGGACCCCTCCCCTCCCCGACCCCGGCAATCACCAGTCCCTGAACGTCCCTATTTCGCTTTCGTAAGAAAAAGCAGGGAAGATGCTTCTTACACCTTCCATCTCTCCTAGCTCATTCTTGCTGGGGAAAGTGAGTGGTAGAGTGTGTATGTGTATGTTAAGTGAGGGAGAGAAAATTCAAGAAAGCCACAAAAGTCACCGTGAAGCATCCACCAAAACTTTAGCTTAGTTAATTGCTCCCATATGTCGTCTTCGGCCGTTTTCAAAACGCGGCAAGGAGGAGACGCCGTGTCACTACACTGATTCAAAAGAGGTTGAAAAACTACCGCTCAACTAATCCAGGCCCGGAGGGGCTCAGGCGCAGCCTCAGGAGATTAGCCCCCTTGAGGGGCGCTGGAGACCTGGCCCGGAGAGGCGGGGCGGGTGGCGCTGCGCCCGCGCGGTGCGGAAAGTTCGCGCGCTGCGCCCCAGCGGGTCCCGGGAGACGCCGCAGCCGGGGCGGGGAGGGGCGCGGGAGGCGCGGCCCGGGCGGGCGCGCGAGAGGAAGGTGCCTTCGGGAACACGCGCAAGGGCGGGGATTCGCGCTGCCAATGAGGCCCGGGTGTGGGCCGTGCGAGGCGCGGGGGACGGGCCCGAGCACAGCCTTCGCTGTGGCAGCTGCGGGAGCAGTGGCCGCGTCGGGAGCCGGAGGAGAGGCGGCGGCGGACCGTCGAGCTGGCCGCGCCCCGAGGCCCGGCCCTGGGGTGGGGAACCGCGCCGCGGAGTTGGAAACTTTCCCGGCAGGTAACTCCCGCCGCCCTGGCGCCGCCGCCGGCCTCCCTTGTGTCCCGGGCAGGGCCGGCTGCAGCGGTGCAGAGGGGAGGAGAGGGTCCCGCGGAGGAGGAGAGGGAGATGGGTAGAGTGGAGAGGCATGTGGGAAAGTTTCTGGAGCCTGACTCCCGCCGCCCCCACCCCCCGCCCCCCGGCCGGGCGCACCCGGAGCTTTCCGGGGATAGGCTTGGACATGTTGGGCGCCCGGGCCTTGGTCCTGCCGGCTCTGGAGAGTCGGCGCCTTCCCTTCGCGGTCCTCTCTGCGCCGGACCGAGTCGCCCCCCGCAGAACTGGGCTGCGGGGGCATGGAGGACTCGCGGCAGCACGCTCGAGTTTCGGGACCACCCCCGCCCGGCTAGCCTCCTCGCCCCCTTTCCCGCCTCCTCTGTAGCTCGCGGGCTTGGCAAGGGCTAGGGCTGCGCCTGGTACCTGGGGCAGGGGGGTGGGCGGAGGAGGAGCGCGCCTGGCACCGCGGGGTCCGGGGCGCCCCCGGAGTGTAAGGGAGCTCGGGTCGTGAAGTTGCGGGTTGCACTTAAGCCGGAGGGCCGAGTAGGGGTTGTGGTATTTTCCCAGTCTGGGCTGAAAGTCTATTGCTTCCCTTCCAAAACCGAGCTATTAGCATATCCACGTTCTTTTTTGTGTTGGGGGGGTAGGATTAGACATTGAGGGGGAGCTGGGAAACACGATGATTGTATCAAGATTGTGAATTCCCCTGTCCTTGGATAGTGGAGATGGTCACTTTTGAGGGAACTTATGTCAAAGCTCACGTCTTACTGGAAGACTCTGGGGTGCGGGCGCTCAGCGCTGAGGGGCTTGGGGGGCGCCCTGCTTTGGGGCGGCACCTTTCCGGAAGGGCTGGCGAGGAAGGAAGCCCTAAGCATTGTGTAGCGTATTTGCAGACAGAAAGGTCTCGAGATCGGCAGTCTCAAAACTCACTTGACTTATTGTGTAAGGCTCCGGGAGGAAATGCGGCGGTGCCCAGGTAGAAAACCGCGTCTCGGCCAGGGGTTCGGAGGACGCTGGGCTTGGTCACAGTCTTCCCCTCCAGCCTAATCTTGGCAGCCCCAGATCACTGTGCCTCTAGTGATGAGACTCTTATCCGTAGCGCTGTCCCTGCTGCTGGAGTCAACTAGGGGAAGGTAGGAGGGCACCTTCATCTTGAACTTGACCCTAGGAGCAGCGCCGTCTGGGCGGGTTACAAGGTAAAGGCAAGCCGAATCTAACCGTGGGATGGGCCTCGAACTCTGACACGGAAGAGAAGTGCCTGGCTCAGAATCTTTGAGAAAGGGTTTAGGACTGCTGAGGTCACCAATTCTGGAAATGCCAGACCAGACCACCAGACTGCAGAAGTTAATAATGTGTTTGGAGGGGGTGGGGATGGGCGAGGAAAGGAGAAAACCGGTTAGTTGGTACGGAGAGTTGGTATTCCTCTATAGTGGAAATGAGGGGTGTGCGCATCTCTACTTTCACCAGATCTGTTACCCTACTTTCCCCCTCCCCCTTCCTGGGTCAGCTTTATTCTTGGCACTTCTGGGATGGGGGAGGGGAAGGAGAGGCAGCAGTTGTGAAGCTCCTCTGGCCAGCTTGGAGGTATTTTAGATCTGCTACTATGAACATTCCTGGATTTTAACAGCTGTTTCTTGATTGCTGGGAATGAGAGAATTTACGAGCGACTGAGAGATGGTCATTATAGTATAGTCTGAATGTTTTACTCATCTAATCTGCTTAGAGATCTCACCAGGGACCTTCCTGAGAGTATGCCAGTTTCTGCAGAGTTTGTCAGCCAGAATGTTTGGTGGATGTCAATCAGAACTTGTGGTGAATATATCCTGGTGGTATTGAGATGAAAAGTATGCAGGAATAAAGGAAATATGGTATCTGACATCCTTCAGGACTTCCTCCTAGGGTTGCTCCTGTTACCTGCCAAGTGAACTTGGTCGGGGCTTCCGGACTGTTGTGATTTGACAGTAAGGGATGGGAAATAGTGTCATCCATTTTAGAGAAGGCAGGAAAGTCCAGAAATAAATGTAAGGTTACTTTTTCATGACCCTGTCTTTCAGCTGAGATGCCACAAACTTAATGCTGGGACTTGGAAGCAATGTTTTTCTGCTTTCCTGGTTAAACCACCAGACTGTCCAAATGATCATAATTTATGTCCATGGTGGAACTAAGGCATAACTGATTCATAGTCAGCCCTTTTCTGCTTCCCATAAGAGCCTGTAGAAAAAAGAACATTTTGTCTCTTTCACCATACACAATTTATTCGGTGCCATACTGGGTTTTTGATACTGGGTGATTGAGGGCACAATTTTAAAGACAATGAAATTACCTCGATTAAACTGTTTTTAGGCAATATCCCTTTCAGAGTTGCTGATTAATTCTTTATCTCCCAAGGAACGTTAAAACCAGTATCCCTGGGCTGATAAAACTATAACCCATATTATAATGATGCATGCTGGCATAGCTGGAGGTTAATGTTATGTCAATGGTTCTTTTAGACATTTCTAACCCAATTGTAAGGGTTTTGTCTAGGTTGGGTTGAAAGTAGGCTGTGAGCCTCACAGAGAAGTGGCTTTATTTTTATCTTTCCCATGAAAAGTTTAGTTTAACTTGTTACAGGAGTAAAGTTTATAAAGGCAAAATGAAGCAGAGGATGTGTGTGTGTGTGTGTGTGTGTGTGTGTGTGTGTGTGTGTGTATCTGTGTGTGCACACTCATATTGCTGGGGAGGGATTTTAGTTTCTAGGATAACTTTGTCTTTTAAATGTGTATTTTAGTGGCAGAAAATTAGAACCTCCTCCCAAGCAGTTTACAAAAGTGCTTTCTATGTAAGACTCCAACACGTTTCTGGGCCTTGGTTTTCTCATCACTGTCCTCTCTAAAATAGAATTATCTTTTCAGTGCTAAACTTCTCTGAGAGTTAGAGAAATGCAGGTGTTCTGTAACCAGTGCTGTAATACTAGCACAGTGCTTTGGGGTTTACAAAGGGCTTTACCTACATATTTTAATGCTTAAATCTCAGTTTAGTAAACTGAGGCTGAGCCAGTTAGATTAGTTTACTGGGTATCATCTATAAATGGTGGAGGTGAATTTGAAGCTAGATCCTCTGATTCTGCCCATCCTCCCCCTTATTTATGCAGTCACCTGAGAATTGGTTAAAACTTTGACAGACAGACTAATGTTAATATGTGACAATTTCTCATAGTATTTCATTTATGGGTTATTCTGGTTTCAGGACCCCAGGGTTAACATCTATGCTTTGATGTCAAGATTAAAAACAGATCAGTGATAATGGTAATAAAACTTTCTCCCCAAGAGAGTTTTAGAAATTCACATACTTCAAACTAATCATTTGTTTATTTTCAACTTCTCCTTTGTTAAGTAGGCTTCAGGGTCTAGTGTGATTTATAATCCAGGCTAGTAACCCAGACAGCTTTCTTAAGGAAATCACTTCTCAAATCTGCATGTCTTCTTTAAAAATAAGAAATGAACATATCGTTTGTCTTTCGTCCTGGGATCTCTCAGTGGAATTACAAAGCCTGGATACATGTCCCTTTTTTGGTGTCATCGTTCTTGGGCTCTTTCTACTGATGTCTGGGTAAGTCTAATTTGCAGCACTTTCTGTGCTACATAAATTCTTAGGGAAGAATGCTGTTGGTGTAACAGTCAAGAAGTAAGGAGTAGGCTGCAGGTGACCCATTTTCTCTGTGACTCTAAATGTTTGTCCTGTGTCCTGCTTGCCTATTTAAGAGCACTGAGTGCAGCCTGACACTCATTTGGAAGCTGGTATGGATTTTCTTTAAAAGGTTCTAAAATAAAATTATGTGCTAAGCTATCGGCCCTTTTATGTCTGAGCAGCCTGTCCATCTTTAGCTTTTTAAACTTACTCTCAGAAGATTGCCTCTTAACAATATGAAGCAGTGGGATTTAAACCTCAAAAAAAGAATAGGTACCCAAGAAGTACCGATCGACTGACTGGAAAGGCTGCCATTTCCAGGTGTGTGAGTAGAGAGAGCATGATGAAGCAGTATTTGCTAGTGAAGTTGGGGGAGACTTTGTTATCAGTGTACCAGAAGGATGAGAGTAGCAAAGCAGAGGAGCTCCTGTTTTTTTTTTTTTTTTTTGTATCAGGAGGCTGGATTTTGAATGATAGGGGAAGATTTTTGGTAAAGAAGGCTATCAGGAAACATTAACTTGTGGAGAGTGAAAGGGGTTCTGGTTTGGTTTGGCTGTGGCATTGATGGCCACAGTAAATGTTGTCTTTAAGGGCTTGTGCAGGTATGTGTGATCAAGAAGAATATTCTGGAAAGAAGAGTCCCATAGGCAAGAATGTCAAGGACAAGAGTATTGGTGCAGAGGGATGGCGTTGTCCCTGGATTTTAGCTACTACCCGCTGGTTTTTGCCACTACTATGAAGGAATTTATTAGAAAAAGTCTTCCAGCCACAGTTGTATGTAGATGTGAACCGAGTATGTATAGCCCAGAGCCACAGTGACTCACCACCTTCCCTGCCCCACCCAGCACACCTAGGGTTACTTGCCATGAACAGTGGCTTATTACCCCTTTGAGTCCAGGTGGGGGGTGGGGCAGTCTCTAAAAAACATTTGATTATGCTCTTTTCTTGCATAAATACTCATGCAAAACCAGGATCTTTTATTACATGTGCTTTTGAAAGAAATGTGAGAAAAGTTTGACATACAAGGGTACGTATAATTTGCACAGTTCAAAGTATAGAATATACTTCAGTAATGTGCTTCTTCCCCCACTCCCTATCATGTCAGTATATTCTTTGGCACTGTTTTAATGGCTGTTTGGTAAATCTATTACATATATTAACACAATTTATTTAACCAGTCTATTTGGATGTTTAGGTATGTTGAAAAAAAATTATGTCTTAGGCTATCAGAGCCCTTTGGCTCAGATGTGATTTACTCATCATTAAATCACAGGGCCCACATAGGGACACCCGGCTGTTGGTAGCTTCAGAACCTCACATCATCAAGAAACTGACTCTTGGCTCTTTAGTTCCAATTTGGGAAAACTCTGGAGAGAACCCGGGTTGGCCTCATGCCAACCAAAGGAGAGTTACAGTTGGCAGTCTCCATTAGACCCACAAGATGGGACTGTGGGGAGACAAAGTGTCCCACAAAGAAGGGGTTTATTGTTAATGGAAGAGGGAGGGAGCTGGCTAAACAAAAAGAGCTAGCTGTGTAATGCAGGATGTGTTTCCAAAAGTGGTATTGCTGGTCATAACAACATACCGAGGTACCAGAGGGTAAGAACGTTTTTAATGCTCCTGTGATGTACACTCCACAGTCTTGAGATGTTGCCACATTCCATGGGGATTTGAATTGCTGCATATACAGGCACTTGTATAACAGGATATTGAATTACTGCAAAAAAGTTGGGAACTTGCCCTTATTATCATGTATCCCAACATACTTCCTTCTTTTTGCCATGCTTTATTCTAAATTACTTGGGGTTAATGACATCAATTATTAATGTATATTGAGTGCTTGCTTACTCAGGTAGATGTTTGAATAAAAAAAAAAGTCTGTGGAAATGAGACAGTATAGTTTTTTTTCCCCCATCGTCCTGTGTACACAGAATGTTATAGCAGGGATGGTTTGTTGCCCAAACCATAGCATTCCGCATCCTGGTCCCTTTTGCTTCTTGTGGCTTAAACCAGCTACTGTTTAGTTGATCCAGATTTGGAAGTGGGAGCTGGGCTCAGCTGGCTGGTTTTTCTGCCTGGGCCTAGGCTCACTCACACTCTAGTGGTTACATGATTCTTTACGAGGGCCACTGCTATAATAATTTCCACATTACTTGGTATCATAATCTTGCTTTTGATTAGTTTTCCATTGGCCGTGCATTTCAGGGTACCTTGGGTGTATCCTCTGCCCTAGGGTGTGAGTCTTGATTAAGCCCAGTCAACTTCAGTAATACCATACCTCTTGCTAGTGACTGACTACATGATAGCTATTAGTTACCGCTATATTGGGAACCGAAGGTTGTCAGCAAAATAGAACAGGTTGATACTCTGAGGATCACTGACGACAAAGATGGATGTGCCTAAGAATATAGTGACATTTTCCAGCTGCTGAATGAACTAACCCTGAAACCACTAAGACTCAGAACAACTCTATTATTGTTTGAGGCAGTTTTCTCCAAATGGAGTATGCTAGACCATCCAGTTTGGAAAGGAAGGAACTGTTCGAGCTTTATCCAGAAAAAAAGCTTTACTAATATTTAATAGATGGTTGACACTAGTTGGTGTACCTGAAAGTCTCCTAATAGGTTAGGTTTAGGTTTACATGAGAGATGAGTGGGCACTTTACAACCTGGTGGAATGGCCAATGGTACTCTTCATTTTTATTCTTGCCTTTGGTGAACTCTGTGTAAATGGGTTTATGAATTATCTATTTTCGAGTAAACTGACTCCCACAAAATGGGCAAGTGGCTTAAAAAGATTCTTGCAAGGAAAGCTTAATGATTTAAGTTTAGGATCAAGAAAGTGTCTTAAGGAGATGAGAAAATGACTTTTTTTATGATTATTTTTTTAAAGATTTTATTTATTTTAGAGAGAGGAAGCGCCAGCTGGGGTGGGGAGGAGCGGAGGGGGAGGGAGAGACTCCCCATCAGACTCCCCATAGAGCCTGTTGTGGGGCTCCATCTTAGGACCCTGAGAAAATGACCTGAGTCAAAACCAAGAGTTGGAAGCTTAACCGACTGAGCCACTCAGGGGCCCCAAGGAAATGACTTTGAACTCAGATTAGTAAATTGGCACAAAAATTGTGTATGGATTTGTATTAATAAAAATAAACTTAAGAATACTGTTGCATCATTCTCATCCTTTAAAAAGTTTTTAATGGCTATTTTATAATGTACATACTATATTAGTATACACATGTAATTTGTAACTCCAGTGTTTTAATTATAAATTATATGCAATTTACAACATATTGGGGGTACATGTTTAATTTCTTCACTCTTAGGGCCACATGACCAAAAAGTTTTGAGACAGTAGTTTCGTCTGTAGTTTTTATAATTCTTGTTACTTGTAGCTGAAAGCACAACTGATTCAGGGACAGATAAGAGTCATGGCTGTTTCCCTTTTATTCATAGCTTTCAAGATTCTCAGCAATCTGGTTCATTACTTATTTTCCAGACCTAGTTGTCTTCTGTCTTGTCAGAGTCAAATGCCACTCAGCTCCTGCCCATTCTACAACTGTCATATACTTTGTATCACTTTTGCCTCAGGGGCAATGTTCTCCCCATCCCCCACTACATTTTCTTTTCTTCTTTTTTTTTTAAGATTTTATTTATTTATTTGAGAGAGAGACAGCACATGAGCCAGGGTGCGGGGGTGCAGTGAGAGAAGGAGAAGCAGACTTCTCACTGAGCAGGGAACCCGAAATGGGGCTCAATCCCAGGACCCCCAGATCATGACCCAAGCTGAAGGCAGATGCTTAACCTAAGGAGCCTCCCAGGCGCCCTCCCCCCCGCCAATTTCCATTGTCCTTCAAGGCCTAGCTCAAATATTGCTTTGTTACTAACATTTTTTTCATCTTCCGCTTCTGCATTTGCATGGTTGGTTCCTTCTGTTTAATCCCCCCAGCACATTACTTGGATGATTACAATGTTTTTTTTTTTTTCTTTTTGCCTTTTATTATTAAGGTGCTGGCCTGCTTACTTTGCCTGTGGGTTGTAGACTTTTTTTTTTCTTTCGTAAGTAGGCTCCGGGCCCAGTGTGGGGCTTGAACTCACAACTCCGAGATCAAGAGTTGCATTGCCTACTCTACCAACTAAGCCAGCCAGTACCCCGGGTTGTAGGCGTCTTGATGGTTGAAGTCCTGCCTTGCCTTAGTCAGTTTTTTAAATTGCTCGTTTCCCTTGGAAGAAAAGGGAGGCAGGCAGAGAACCCACAGTTGTTAAATTCAGCTCTATGCTGGTTATTGGATGGCAGGGAGGGTTCTTCCCTCCTCCAGCCCTCAACAACCTTAGGTGGTAGAGTGCTCCATAAACATGTAAGGGATCTGAGGGCACAGAGTACACATGGCTGAGACAGGAGGATCCTGGATCCAAGCCCAGGGCGTTTTTATTCCAACGTTTGTTTTTTTTTTTTGGTCTGCCCTTGTATGTGTTGTCCACGGTTAGACATTGTTCTCCTTTCATGTGGGGACAGTGACATGGGTACACATGGGAAGCTCTGCGGGCTGACACTGCAGAAGCGTCACGGGACAATCGTAGGCAGGTGCAGTCAGTGCAAAGGAGAGTCTTCTCCCATGTGGAGTAGAGCCAAGGCCAGGAGGATGGGTTCTGTGAAGCTCTGAATGCCTGTGGACAGTTAGTTAGCTGCCTGCAGGTAGCACCAAGCAAAATCATGGGGGGACTCCCATGGTGGGGGTCTGGCCTGAGTGTCCCCGCTGGGAGACAGGAGGTGATGGACTTTACATGGTTCAACTGAATCGAATTACATGTGCTCTTATTCTCTCCATGGTAAGGATAATTGAGGGCTGACAAGTTGTTGGCTTTTAAGTTGAGCCATGTTAGATATATGCTATCGTGATGGAAAACAGACATCTCTCTAGGGTTCTGAGGGCCAAATGACAGAATGTCTGTGAAAGGGTTTTGAATGTTGAAAATTGCCTCCTAGATGCAAGGGAGACATCAAATTTTATTGTTTCCTTATAGCAGTGACTCCTCACTCAGATTTCTTTGTTATCCATTTTCATCTTCTTTTAAGTGTATTCCCAAAGAGTTTTTAAGTGTTGAGGCTTTTAAATGGAACAGGACATATTTTTTACTCAAATGAATTGCAGATATTAGTTGAAAGCTTGCTTTTACACTTTTAGCTGTGGAGTAGATAGAACTTGTGATAAGGTCAGTCTGTTTCGGGATGTAATTGTTCAAGTACCCAAAAGACCCTTTTGGAAGAACAGGACCACTTCTGGTGCATAAAGATGGCAATTTGGGGGACTTCGAGGTAAATTGATAGAAGCCCTTAAGTACTAACTGAAAGAATGTCAAAGAGTTTTGATTTCAGGTTTTGTTTAGTTTTGTGTTTTGTTACTGTGAAGCCGGTAACTTATTTTGAGAAGTCATTGGAGAGGGTTTGAGGAGCCTTTGAACTATCTCAGGGAAGTTTTGGAAAAGTGAAAACATAGTGTGGTTTGACAACTTACGAATTTGAAATCTATTCCATTGTGGATTTCAAAGGAAATGGATTTGAATAAGTAAAATTTAACTCCACCGAGGGAAATTTGGCAGTGGCAATTTTGTGTTATACAGAGTTTGATTCAGATATTAAAACATGTTAAAGAGTCAATATATACTTATTGATAGATGCAAAGACAAAAAATAAGAGGTTCCTAAGTTGCAAATAGGCGCAATTATGAATTTTACTATTATTCAGGGTTCCTGGAGCATGCATGTGACTTAAGAGAGCCTTATTTCAGAATAAATTAGCTAGATAAAACAGCAGTTCCCAGACGGGGTTCCCTGGAAACTGATTATCAGGGAATTAGTAGATGTTTTGCAGTGAAAAAAGGCTCTGTGTTCAAATAAGTGGGAGGATCTGGGTTAACCGAAGTAAAATAGGTATTTTTTCTTTTTAACTGTAAGACTTTTGAGCACCTTTATTTCTAATGATCATTGTGAATCTCCTTAGAGAGAAAGTTTTAAGCATTTCCCAAATACATTGAATTGTAGAAAGTTTCTTTTGCAATGCATCTTGGCCAGAGAACATTGTTGGGTTTAATTTGTCAAAATATTTTATTTTATTTTTTCAAGATTTAAAGGAAAAAAATTTAACTAATCTCTACACTCAGTGTGGCGCTCAAACCTACAACTCCTCAGAGTTGATCTCAATCAAGAGTCTCAGTGCTCCACTGACTGAGCCAGCCAGGCGCCCCTAATTTGCTAAAATATTTTCAAGCAAAGCCCAGACATCCTGACAGACTTTAGTATGCATTTCTAGCTAAGTTTCCAAATTTCTAGATTAAAAAAAAAAACCTCACCACCTCATTATCATTTTTCATAAAATTAGCAGTGATTTCTTGATTGTCTTCTAATTGTCCCCCAGACGACATTTGTTACCATTTCTGTTTTCTTGGAACCGGGATTCGGTCAAGGTTTCATATTGGCACTGTGGGGTTTTGTTGATTTTGTCTTTTTAGTCTTTTTAAATGTAGAAAAATGCTATCTCAACACTCCTTCTCCCTTCTGACTTTTAGAAGGGATCTTGTAGGATATCCCATATCTGATTTTGTTTCCTTGTGGTATTGTTTATCTTGTCCTTTGTCCTCTGTATTTTCTAAAAATTAGAGGTTAGATCTCAAGGCCTGGTTTAAATTCAGGTTAAATATTTTGGGAAAGAATAGGTTCTAGACTATGCTTTTCTCTTCCCTATGATTTGGGAACAGGCATTTTAATTTAGCCATATATATATATATGGCTATATTTAGCCATATATATATATATATATATATATATATATATATATGTAATGGCTTAGCGTTCATTTGGAAATTAATTTTATCAGTATAACAAGGGAGTGTAAGCTTAATTTATTCCAGTTGTGGTTGGAAACATGGTGTTATTCTGAATAGTTGGCCTGGTTGAATGGTTATAATTTTTCAGTATATCTTAAGATTGTAAACCATGTGCCTACTGGGTAAAGTGGCTTGAGCATTAAACATTTTTGGTGGTTGAATTTTATTGAGAATGACAGGGTATATGGATGCGTGGGTGACTCAGTCAGTTAAGTGTCTGCCTTTGGTTCAGGTCATGATCCCAGGGTCCTGGGGTCAAGTCCTGCATTGGACTCCTTGCTGAGCTGGGAGCCTGCTTCTCCCTCTGCCTTCCCCTTGCTTGTGCTCTCTCTCTCTCTGACAAATAAATAAAAATCTTAAAAAAAAAAAACCAAAAAAAAAACCCACAAAAAGAATGACAGGGTATCTGAGTTGTAATTGTAAAACACTATTCTATAAAGATTTATTCTAAGCACATTAATTTAGGAATATGCATTAATTCTACCTCTGTTGGATAAATTTTAACAGAATATTTTTCTGATAATGCTTATGCTAATTTGAAGTAGAGTTATTAATCTAAGCACACCCTCAGGGTTGTAATTTTATATGTGCATTGTCTTAGAAACTCAGACATGTAAATAAAAGTTCCTCTTGGAGCTGACTTTGCTAACTTAATTTGATATTTAAGTTTTTTGCCCTTGATATCCTTCCAAGTACTTGTATGTCTGGGAAAAATTAAACTCAAAGAAATTTTGTGTGTCTTAATGAAGAATATAGCATGGTATATATAAAGTAGCTTTGTGTGATGAATGGTAGCTTTCATAGGTAGTTCCCAGCACATTCTTGATTTAATCCCTTAGAGGGCAAGAATACTGTTCTATATATTAAAATTTGCTTGTTGTGAATAATAAGGCACCTTGGATAGTAAGTACTTTGGAACTGTAGTAAGGAGTACACTAAAAATACTCACACAGTACTCTCTTTTTTAAAAATTTTAAAAAAACCTGTATTTTAAAAATACAGGTATATAGGATTTAGTGAAAGAAGCCTGATCTTAGAAGCCTGTCGTTTTGTGTGTGATTCTGGGCAGTTTCCTTGGCCTCTGTCTTTTTATCTGTAAAATGGGGGTAGTAATCCTGTTTCATAGGCTTCATGCCAAGACGGAAGGTGAAAGCCTATATAAAACGCTCAGCACTACTTGTGATGAGCAGCAAGTGATGTATGGAAGTTCCGGGTCGCTGTATTATACCCTTGAAACTAATAGGACATGCTCTCTTAACTGGAATTATAAACTTGAAATACAAACAGACAAAACAAAACGAAGCAAATGCTCCGCACGGTGCTTGGTTCATAGGTGCCGCAACACATCCTCTTCTCTCTTCTCCTCTTAGTCATATTTCTAAGCTCAACTTTCTGCATCAGTAATTGAATGGAAGTTTTTATCCTGAGTGTTTTTATTTTTATTTATTTATTTTTGTTCTGAGTATTTTAAAATTGCTAATTTTAAGATACTTGTTATGGAAGTCCAGTCCTTGATTTCAAGATAATCTGTATAGTTAGTTGGTTGCTTATATTAAAACAATTAGATGTTTATATGAAGTGTTTTGAACAGACAAGTGGGACATTTTTAGGTGGCAATTTATAAAGCAGAAGGAACCAGGGAAGAAAGGGTATTTTATTCTTGGGATGAGGATATTGCTAACAAATGGTCTGGTTTTAAATGAAAATCAGTATTTTACCAATCCATTTATTTATTACTAAGGATTGTGAGAACATGAGAAGCTCTGCAAACTTCAGTAGAGTTTCGCTTGAGTGTGGCTTAGAATAATAACACTTTATTTTACTTAGGTGAAGTAAGCCTATAACCCTCTACTCTATCAAGTAACACATGTGTGTTTGTGAGCAGGGTTTTGGCAGCCAGAGGAGCAGCCTTCCTGCAGAGGAAAGGGGTCACTGATTCCCTGAAGGGCCTCAGGGCTTCACAGTGGGGAGGAGGGGAGCTTGAACTTCCTGGCCTGTTCCCTGTTAAAGACTCATGTAAAGGGAGAATGACTATATCCTAAGTTTCGAATGGGAGAAATCAAGGAACACATTTCGGAGGCTACTTAAATAGACATTTATGGGCCTCGACTCCTTGGCATTTTGGGTAAACCAAGAAGTCTCTTCCAATCAGCTGTTTGTGAGTCTTGGGACCTGTGGTTTTCTAATGGCTTGTGCAAGAACAGGTCCCAGGAAGACAAGGGCTCACACTGCTCTCTGCCCAGGCAGCACCTGTCCTGGGAGAAGGAACCTGATTCCCTAAGGGCACTCAAGTCCAGTGCACTTGAGCTTGTTACACTTTACCCCCTACCATTAAGTAACAGTTTTGTTTATCCCTTCCTTTCTGAAATGTTTTGTTTAACCAAGAGGGACTCCTTAAGCTGTCCAGCTCCACATACCAAAAGTCAAGCCAGAAAGAATCAGGGAGCGTGATTCCCCTCTCCCATCATGGAAGAAGGGAGGCGATGTTATTTCTAGAGGGACAGTGATTGACTTCAAGCAGACGGAAGTTATAAAGGCATTTCACCTTCACAGGGCTTTTTTTGCTTCCTTTATTAAGAGCAGTCTTAGCTAGCTCCAGGAATATAATATCCTTATGAGTTTTAGGAGTAAAAAGTGACCATGAAGGTGTTAACTGTTTGACAAATTAGAAACTGTTTTCATTTGGTGGAAGTCTTGCAATAATTTTGCCAACGAATACTTCTCGAGGGCTGACCTTTGTGCCCTTCTGAGGTCGAGGCCCAGCTCTGTGCCTCAATCCGAGGAGACAAGTGCATGCAGAGTGAAAGTGATAGAAGGCGGGTGTGCAGCAGGAGAGTAGAGCAGGAAGGGCAGGGGGAGAAGGAGGAGGAAGAAAAGGAGGAGAAGTTGGTGGCCGGGGAGGACTTCGGGGAGGGGGTGAAGGATGTGTTGCACTTTGCCAGGCAGGGAAGGGAGTGAAGGGCTTTCCGTGGAGAGGGCAGGAGCAGTAGAGGCAGGGAGGTGTGAAAATACAAGTCATGTTTGGGGTACTGTTACTAGAACAGATGGCGCTTGGCATTTGGGTACAGTGGCAGGGAGGAAAGAGCCAGATTGCAGAAGGCCTTGTGTGCTAGGCTATGAAGTACGGACGTGATCCTGTAAAGCAAGTGATAGCTGTCCCAGGTTTTGCGAGCAGGGAGATGATGCCAGCAGAGCTGTGTTTCAGAGAAAAGCCTAGGTGGCAGCGGTGTGGAGGAGAGACTGGCTCGGGCACAGATGGGCAGCGGGGCTGTCTGTTAGGAGGCTTTTGAAGTAGGTCAGGTGAGAGATGACGTTTGAGGCCTGCGTTAGTCGGAGGAAGAGTCCTAATGTCAGTTCAGTACCTTCTATTGCACATTTAGGGTGCATTCGCTCATGTCATTGTTGCAGAGCACTTTTCATAGAGTGTGGTTGTCCTCACGCTCATTTTGCAGAGAAGGTAAGGGGCCAGGATGCAAGTTCCGCCAGGATGCACTGGGGTCGAGAGCCCTGTGCCGCCATGCTTCTCCAGCAGAGGCAATGAGAACACAGAGAAGGGTGAGTCTGGGAGATGATTTTTGCAGCAGAGTGGAAGCTTCTTCCAGAACAGAGTAGGACTGCTTAGCCGCTGACTCAAGATAGATGGCAAGGCTGTTTCCAGGCGGATGGCAAGGTGTGCACAATGGCTGATACCCGGCTGATACCCGTGACCAGGGCCTTGCTGAGGAGGTGAGGGGCAGGGTCTAGGGCCCCTCAGGGATACCCATTGGGAAATTCCCTGTGGCCAGTTGGAAGTTTGGTTCTTGAGGCACTTCCTATGCTCCCTGTAGGAGCTCCTTGAAGTCCTTCAGGTAGGCCTGGACTAGAACTTCTGTAGGAGGAGATGGGCGATGCGCCCTTCCTCCAAGCCCCAGTCCTAAACCGGGCTGTATTGCACATAATCCGAAGGGCCCTTTCCAGGCCCTGCCTGTTGGTGTTTCTGTTGGTCTGGAGTGAGGGTTGGCAGTCTGGGTTTCCGTCAAGATCCTGGGATCCTGGATGGAGCCAGGCAGGTGGCAACAGGATTGGACTGTTGAGAATGCTTGGCTCTGTGTGGCCTAAGCTATCTTTTCACTTTACTTCTTTCTGGGGTGGGAGGGTGGGGGTGGGGGGAGGGAGGGGCTTTCAGCAGCTCCTTAAAAAATATGATGTTGATCTCCAGTAAGAACCAACACCTTAGAAAATCGTTTCTTTGCTGAGGCTATTTTTAGTTATTTGGATTATTCAGAGACTTGGGAACGTGAGTACTTTTGAAGGTTGTTTTGGGAATTGAGTGACATGAGGTCAGAACACCCAGGCCTAAACCCAGCCTTACGCCCTTAATCTTGGGAGGGAGTATGAGGTCTGGGGATGTGCTTCATTCAACATACCTTCCAGTGCCTGCTTCTTCCACTTGGCAGTGTATTGCGGGCTAACCATGCAGTGTGTTTCTTCTGAACTATTACCTACCACGTTCTACCTTTCCTAAAGAGGTAGGCATTCTTGTTTGGTTGTGGCTGATAATAGGAGAGAAAGGGTTTTTTAGGTTTTATTCTCAGCCTGCCTGTCTTTTGCATTGATGTCTGGTTACCATTGGGACAATTTCTGCTGCTTTGTCTCTCTTAGGGAGTAAGGTTTGGGTTCATTAACTGCTCGCTGCTGAATGGTTCATTTTTCTCGTGTGTGGGGAGGAAGAGTGGCCTCCTCTTGTGTTCCCATCTTTGCTAAATGCCTCTCCTACTTCCTGTGTTCCTTATAGGACTTCCCCACCCTGTTTTCTTAGCTCTGTGCTGGTGGAGAGCATAGGAGAGGGTCCCCTTGTTCTCCAATTGGTTTGTGCAGTCACTGACTCGATGCCAGGCTCTGGGCTCTATGGTTACTCTTAGATGGTCTGAGTTCCTACCCTCAGAGTCCCTGGGAGCAGGCCGTCTTTGCTCAGCTTGCCGATGAGGTTCCGTCTGTGGCCCGGGGCCTCCTAGCAGGTTTCCAGGGGGACCCTGGTGCCTGCTCCTGCAAGCTGCCCTATGTCCCGCCCCTCACCCACTCATGGCCCTTTCCAGGGTGGCTCATTCTGCGAGGAATTGGTCAGCTTTTAATCCTTTACGGATGCAGGCCCAAAGGTCAGTTTTAGCCAGTGCTATGGGGATTGTGGATGCTACACGATTGGGGGTGGGAGAGGAGTGCTCGCTGGGAGAGTGAGCTGCTGGGGTTAAGCGGTGATATCGTGACTGCCTAAGCTGGCTTGTCCTGTTGTGAATGGCTCCTGAAAGACCCAGCCTGAGTGTGCAAAGTGCACCTTTGTGGATGCTGTAGACGAGATTTGCTTGTTCATAACCTCCTTTTTGTTTTCTGAGATTTTGTTCCTGCATCCTAGATTGCTTTTGCCTGACTTTCTGGGGGGATTTGGATTACCCACCACAGTCATGAAGGTGTGCTGCCCTTCAGGACTGCATGTTTGACCTCCTCAACTGAACTTCCAGCATCAGAACCTATGTGGCCAACTGCAGAATGGAAAGATCCATGATTCTGGAGTAAAGTAGACTTGCTCTCAAATTTTAGCTCCCCTCAGTGCTTTTGGACAGGTTTCTTAACTTCGGAGCTTTGGTTTTTTCATCTGTAAACTGGGTGTGGCTGTGTTCAGGGAGAAGTGGTATATGCACCCTGCATCTGGAGGAGGGTTTGGCACCTCATAGGTGTTCCAGAGTTTCCTTTTTCATTCTGGCTTGATTCAGTGTGCCAGATACTGTGCTAAACTCTGGCAGGAGCAAAGATTAACGCCATGTTTTCTTTGCTGGAGAAATTTAAAATCCAGTGGCTGGGACTGACTTGCACACATTTATCCCGAGGAGGGATAAGTGCAAGGCCTAGGCTGTGGGGGAAGCCACGCCTGGGAGCATTTCCTCTGCCCTGAGGGTTGGGAGATCCTTCCCTTCTGGAAGCAGGTTATACCTAAGCCCTCCCTCGAAGGACTGAGTAAGAATTAAGCAAGCAAAGGAAGGTGGGATGGGTTGCAGCGAGAGCAAGAGCACGAGCAATGCACGGAGTGTTGAGAGCTGTAGGCAGCCTGGGCTTGGCTGCAAGCAGGAGGTACTGGGAACAGAGCCTGGGCAGCCTGGTGGCCTTTGCTGAGAAACTTAGATGTAAAATTTGCTAGGATTGAAAATCAAAATGTAAGGAAAAAGAGTTACATAAATAGTGTTTAATAGCGTTGTCGGGTATTTTTATAGCACATGGTCTGAATTAAACAGATTAGGGTGCAACTATGTAAGAGAGCGATCTGCTGGTGGTAAAAGAATGAGGTCAGTTCGTATGTGCTCCTAAGGAAAAAACTTTCAAGAATATTATTAAATGAAAAAGATATATATGCACAAGGTATCTTTGGAAGTACATATCCGTATATGTAAACCGTGATTGCCTTTAGGAGGGATGCAGGGGCCTGGGGTGGGACAGTCATCCATTTTACTGAAGACCGTTTTGTACCATTTGGCCATTTTTTCCCACATGCACGGATTTCTTTAAAGAAGGAAAATACTGTAAATAAATGATTAATGCTGCACATTATCAGGTGAGGTGGAAACCAAGCAGCAGTGTAAAAATAACTTGGGCTACTGCACTGTAATGCTATTATGCAGAATGCTAGATTATTTCATGCTCTGACAATAATACCATTCATGGGGCGTTTTAGAGTTTTCCACTTCCACATACATTATTTCAGTGAGAACTAATCATTTTCATAGCAATTAGAATGTTTTAAGAACTATAAATGTTAGATGATGCTCTGTAAAGTTTGGAAGAGGAGAGATAAGAATATTATTTGTTTAATGCAACATCCATGATTTTATTCCCTTCCATTCTTTGTATGTATGCCTTTGTGAAAAAAATACGACTAAAATGTACATTTACTTTTTTTTTTTTTAATGTACATTTACTTAATGGACTTTTCTGTTTATACGATTTCACGTGTTTTCCTGGGTGTTGTGTAATTGTTCTCCTTATCTTTTTGAAAACCTGTTTTTGTTTTTTGGTTTTTTTTTTGGGAATGCTGTGGTTCCTTTCCCTGTGGTCCCTGTGACTCTCTCATGCTTACGTGCTTTCTCTCACAGGTGTGCTGGTTTTCTGGGTTGATGTTCATATCTAGCTGTAGTCTCAGAGGTATGATCGTCCGTCTGTTACCAGACTGCAGGGTACAGGGAAAGGGCTCAGCAAGTAGTTTTGAAGGAATGGACATTCCTTTAGGGCCTTAAAACAGCAATTTAAAGGAGAGATTAGAGATATGTACAGTTTTCAGCCAAAGAAAGAGATTAAGGTTAAGCAGTCTTCCCAAATTCACCTAGCAGCGACCTCTAAGTGGCTGAACTCAACCTTGAATTCACTTCTTCTGACCCCAGCCATCTTTCCACTATTCCTGAAATGAGAATTTTCAGTAGGTTTTGCTGGGGAAAGATGGTGAGGTTCCGTTTAGGATGAGTGAAGAGGATTTTGACCTTGCTCTGATGTATTCTGGCAATAGGTGAAATGGGTTCAAACCCCAGCAGCCTTTTTGACAAGCTGTGTAACCTTGGGCAAGTTACTTAACATCTCTGGGTATTAGTTTATAATTAGTTAAGTAGGTATGATGTATGTGTGGGTGCCTACCTCCACAGGGCTATTGTAGTACACATAAAGCTCTTAAGATAGTGCCTGGCACACGGTAGGGGATTATTCAATGCTGATATAACTTTTTTCCTCATAGTTTGATGAAAAAGAATAATTCCAGTGTTGGTAAGGGTAATGGGGCAATGAATACTCTCATACAGTGTTAGGGAAATAAATGGGGACAACTCTTCTGGAGGGCAGTCTTTCAATGTGCTAATTTAAAACATGCCAGCTCTTTGACCTAGAAATTCTAGCTCTAGAAATTTATGCTAAGAAGATAATTGTATAAACACATAAAGTTCTATTACATGGATATTCGCTGCAATATTGGTTAATGACAAAAAAGTGGGGAAACCAAATGTTTACCTCAAAAGGAGCTTGGTGATAAACGTGGTTGTCCATACAGTGGAATAATAACCAGTTTTGTACAAGTTGAGGGGGAACTGAACGGGCAGATGTGAAAAGATGTCTTCTGTCCCTTGTTAAGTTGAAAAACAGGCTATAGAGTGGTATGCATGCCATAATCGCATTAGTGCTTTTTTTCTTCAAGGTATGCATTATGTAACTATTTGACACATCTGAGGGTCTACTGTGCACAGCCTGTAGCCCCGTTTAAATGGCTTGTGCATGTAGAAAAAATCTGGAAGATCTTTGGGTGGTAGGATTGAACAGTTTTCCCTGTCTAAAAAATTACTTCTATACTATTTTTTCCTAATACAGAAAAAATACAGGAACCGTTTACATGCTTCATCCTGGTATTTATTCTGCATGTTTTATTTATTTATTTTTTATTATGTTTTTTGAGAGGGAGCATACATCCTTGAGCAGGGGAGGGGAGGGGCAGAGTGGGAGGGAGAGAGAATCTCAAGCAGACTCCATGTTCAGCTGAGCCCAGCACAGGGCTGGATCTCAGACCCTGAGATCATGACCTGAGCCGAAATCAAGAGTTGGATGCTCAATTTACTGAGAGCACCTGGGTGCTCCAAATTAAATTTTCTTCTTAATTTTTAAAAAAAGTTGGTTACTAAAGCGCTCTCTTGGTTTGTCTAGAGAGAAGGCATTGTCTTTTGTCCTGACTTGTGTTTACTCCATAACAAATAGCATTTGGCGTCTCCTGTGCGAATGAATGTGCTGGGGTGTGGCAGTGAGGTTTCAGAAACTGACAGTGTGTGCTCGACATTATCACTCTCAATCATTTAAAGAGTGCTGAAGAGATTACATCAGTTTAATATGAAGAGCTTTTCAGGTGGTTTGGGCAAAGTAACTCTACTATACTTGACTTACCTAGTTTAAACTTTCAAGGGAGGTTTCTGTCTCAGGACAGTGGAAGTTAAACTATCAATGGGTCCTTGCCTTTTTCACTTCATGGGTTGTCGATCACAGAACAGATTCATTGTTTTGTAATTAACTGTAGAAGCAGGATCTCTTTGTGGGGAGAGGAGAGTGAGTGGGAGGGGAGAAGGGGTGGAGGGAACAGGGTAGTATATTTTAGAATGCAAACTACATTAGTTCTCACTGAGAATGAAAAAAAAATCAGTCTTGATGTTCATATCTCAGTTTGAGATCTTCATATTGAAAAATGTTGAGTTTTTTTTAAAAGATTTTATTTATTTATTTGACAGAGAGAGAGATCACAAGTAGGCAGAGAGGCAGGCAGAGGGAGAGGGGAAGCAGGCTCCCTGCCGATGTGGGGCTGGATCCCAGGACCCTGAGATCATGACCTGGGCAGAAGGCAGAGGCTTTAAACCACTGAGCCACCCAGGCGCCCCAAATGTTGAGTTTTTAATATTTTAGATTTGCAGTCATTTAAAAAAACGACTTATAATCAGTTGACTTCTTTGTGGGCTTTATAATATTATTTTGCTAAATTGTATCTGGTCAACTTGAGAATATACTTTAGATTTTAAAATTGAATTCTTGGCATCATATATGAATTGTATCATAAAAGAACTATTATTTTGAGGAGAAAATGGATCATATATCATGTATCTTCTTCTTCTTCCCTTTTTTTTTTTGTTTAAGTCTGCTTTCCAGTTTGTTGGAACAGATGACATCAGTGTCAGTAGAAAGATGACAGGCTTGGAGCAGGACAGAGCAGAGTGTGAATTGAAGTTCTGCCATTTCCACACTGAGTGACCATTTCCAAGACCAGTCCTTGCCTTGCCGGATTCTCTCTGTGGAGACACAGAGAGACAGTGCATGAAATGTCTGATCCTTGTCGGGTTAAATGTTCAGCACGTATGAGTTCCTTCTCCAGGCGCCCCACCATTGAACTTTTCAGTGTAATGGATGGTTACCAGTGTTTGTCTTACTTTCTTTTAAAAAGCAAGATTTGGGGGCCCCTGGGTGTCTCAGCTGGTTAAGCATCTGCCTTCTGCTCAGGTCATGATCCCAGGGTTCTAGGATCAAGCCCCACATTGGGCTGCCTGCTCAGCTGGGGAGTCTGCTGCTCCCCTTCCCTCTGCAGCCCCCCTACTGTGTGCTCTCTTTCTCTCTCTTTCTCCCTCAAATAAATAAAATCTTAAAAACAACAACAACAACAACAAGATTTATAGGGATGAAGTGCAAATTCCAATGTAAAAATGTTAATCTTTGAAAACCCAGAGCTAGGCTCCTGTTATCAGGCACCTGAATGTTATCAAATCTGCTCCAGGCTAACCAAACCCTATTGGTTAATCCTCCCACCCACCCCCAAGCCCTTGGCCAGAGGGCAGCTAGCCAGAGGGTCGGATACTTGAAACCGAAGCTCCCAAGAATTGCTTTGGATCTGCCTTGGGTTTTTATAGAATGGGGTGACGAGAAAACTATCAGGTGGGTAGGTTGTCTTACTAACACCTATCTGCATTCACACTGCCAACCCCCGTCCTCTCCCCCCCACTTAAATCTTTCCTGGCTGCGAAGGTTCTGTCCAGACCCCACATTTCTCAGGATGCTTCCCAGACAGTGCTCACTTCCACTCTGTACTTCTGCCAGCGGTAAACACAGTAGCACCGGCACCACTGGCCTCATCTTTGATTATGGCTGACCCGGGGGCACCCACCAGCTGTGACTTTTGCTTGCTTTTCTTACATCTTCTACCTGGATGCAACATGGACTTTGAGGACACAGCTCCTGATTTTGTTCTTCCTCTTTGTCTGGTCCAATACCTCGCGTCTAAGAAGAACCCTCTACAAAGTTTCCCACATAGCAAACAGTCTTCTCTTCTTTACTTTTAACTAAAAAAAGAAATAAATAAAAAGGAACTTAAAAAAGTAATTTTTTGATGTGTTCCTTCCTTCAGTGTTTTCCTTTTCATAGGCATACATGCACATGATATGTATGTAAAATGACATGGTGTACCTTTTATTATATAGTTTGCTGTTTTACATACACACGGTATGTATTATCTCATATTAATATGTATTTTACAAGTGATTTGAAATGATTGTGTATCATTGATATTCCAGCCTATAGGCATAACATAATTTTTAAACTATTGATTATTGAA
The DNA here is from genome assembly GCA_028646535.1 of Procyon lotor. Classification (NCBI taxonomy): domain Eukaryota; kingdom Metazoa; phylum Chordata; class Mammalia; order Carnivora; family Procyonidae; genus Procyon; species Procyon lotor. The sequence goes on from CM053605.1 coordinate 61,976,011, forward strand.
TTTTAAATAACACCGCAGCAAACATTCTCCTTCTGCAGCTTTTTATTTGTAATTAATTAATTAATTAATTAATTTTGTGGGTGGGGAGGGGCAGAGGGAGAATGGGAGAGAAGGGCAGAAGGAGGGAGGGAAGGGGGAGAAATAAGAATCTTAAGCAGACCCCCTGCCCAGTAGGAGCCTTATGTGGGGTTCGTTCTTAAAACCCTGAGATCATTACCTGAGCCGAAATCAAGCCGAAACCTAACTGACTGAGCCACCCAAGCAGTCCTTTTATTATTTTTTTTAATTAATTTTCTTTGAAGTAGGCTCCATGCCCAATGTGAGATCAAGAATCACATGCTCCACCAACTGAGCCAGCCAGGTGTCCCTCTCCTTCCACAATTTTATTGAAAGACTTCCAACAACTTAATTGTATTAAAATCAATTTAATATAGTAGTTAAAAAAATGAATTTGTAGTATTTGTTATTTTATTAGTGTCCAAGTAATCTCCCTGGTTTGGGACTCTTCTAGTTGTTGTGGAGTCCACTAAGGATTAAATAAACAGATACAGAGAGGGATATCAGGTATTTAAATGGATTATTTATATAAAATAGATGCTAGAGAACTTATGGAAACAACCTAAGTGCCCATTAGTGGATGAATGCATAAAGAAAAAAAAAATAGACACACACACACACACACTGGAATAATATTCAGCCCTAAAACTGGAGGAAATTGCGTCATCTGTGACAACATGTAGGAAACTGGAGGGCATTATGCCAAATGAAATAAGCCACACAGAGGAAGACAAACAATGTATGGGATCATTTATATGTGAAATCACTTCTTTTCTTTCTTTTTTTTTTTTTTAAATGTAAGTGGTGATGGTTAGGATTCTTTATTTTTTTAAGATTTTATTTATTCATTTGAGAGGGAGAGACAGTGCACAAGCAGGGGGAACAGCAGACAGAGGGAGAAACAAACTCCCCGCTGAGCAGGGAGCCCGATGCCGGACCCGATCCCGTGACCCTGAGATCATGACCTGAGCTGAAGGCAGATACCTTCAGCCAGGTGCCCTGTGAAATCATTTCTTAAAAAAAAAAAAACAGTCAAACTCATATAAAGAGAAAGTAGAAAAGTAGTGGTAGTGTATGGGGGTTGGGGGAAATAGATTCTGGCAAAATAGGACAAACTTTCAGTTATAAGATGAGTAAAGTTTGAGGATCTGGTGTATAACATAGTGACTATAGTTGATAATACTGTTTTATATGTAATTGGAATAAATTTACTAAGAAAGTAAAAGTTCTCACCAAAAAAAAAATATGTGGAATAATGGATATGTTAACTCGGGGGTACTCTTTCATAATGTGTGTATATCAAAACACCATGTTGTGTACAGTAAATAACTTACAGCTTTTTTTTTGTCAATTAAATGTCAGTAGAGCTTGAAAAAGAAAAATAGTTTTATGCAAGAACTGTATACAAATTAAAAGCAAAAAACTAGAGAGGGGTGTGTGTGGGTGTGTGTCCCAGGGTGAATGCAGACTTTGACAAAAGAATCTACCTGTATTACAGTTGTATGACAAAACCTCACCGAAAGGGATGAAGGACAAAAACCATGAACCTGACAACTTTGCAAAATGGTGTTTTGAGTAGTCACTGTATTGTGGTTGGTAAGGCTGTTTCTCATGGAGTACAGGTTAGCAATTCTGAAATGATTCACATGTATTCAGGGGTCGAACCAATGAATAAATGTACGGTGGTTCCTGGGAGCCAGTTTTCTTATTGTTGGAAAGGGGAGTTCTACATCAGCAAAGGCATAAGGCTACAGTGAACCGTGTGATAGTGGACTAGAGTTGGAGACATCTGTATGAACTTAGGTTTAGCTTCCCATAGACACAGAAATCATTAGAGATGTGTATGCATATCCAGATTATTAGACATACATATATTTCCTCGATCTGACCACTGGTAGAGGGCTTGGAAGCCGTGACACCCTAGTTGCAGCAACATACCAAATTTGGGCTTCTAAATACCATTCATTTAATAAAATAACCAGAGTTCCTTGGAAAAATGGATAATTATAGGTCTAGAGCATTTTGTAGGAAGAAAATTAGGAAGTACTCAGAAACATTTTTATTTGACAGAGAGAGACACAGTGAGAGAGGGAACACAAGCAGGGGAAGTGGGAGCGGGAGAAGCAGGTTCTCCACTGAGCAGGGAGCCTGATGAGGGACTCGATTCCAGGACCCTGGGATCATGACCTGAGCTGAAGGCGGACACTTAACCGACTGAGCCATCCAGGTGCCCCAGGAAGTACTCAGAAACATTTAAAAGGATGTAGGAGCAAACTCAGAGCCCCAAATAGTCAAAGCTGAATATCTGAGCAACAAAATAGTGTGGTACTGTGTTACAACTCCAAGTATAAAATAAATATACATGAGTTTATGCAAGGAAAAGAGACATCCTCCTCATAGAAGAGTTCCAAATAGTTTATGTTAATTAATTCCTCTTACCCCTTCAGGAGCTGGAGCTTAATTTCCCTCCTTCCCTGGAGTGTGGGCTGACTTTAGTGACTCACTTCTGAAGGAGACTGTGTGGAAAGGGTGAAAGGCAAACTTATAGTGAAGAAAACCGACAAACACTAGCTTAACTGAATTATCAAGGTTGACATCACCAGTGCTCATGTTGTTAGCATGTGTCCTTATTATAATGTGAGGAGAAGGGCACTTTACCTCTCTGGTTTCCCTTTCTGACCGCAGCCTAACTGGTGAGAAAAACAGCAGGAAATCTCAACTGAGGGATTTAATACACAGTACTTGATCAGTATTCCTCAAAACTGTCAAAGTCATGAAAAACAAGGAAAGACTGAGAAACTGTGTCAGAACAGAGAAAACTAAGTAGATAGGATCAGTAATTACAAAGTGGGATCCTGGAGTGGAAAAAGGATGTTCATGGAAAAACTAGAAAAACCCAAATGAGGTCTGGAATTCGATTCATTTTTTCAAAAGACTCTAACCCCCCCCCCCAACGTTTAATTATGAAAACATTCAAATGTAAAGAAAAGTTGAAAGAAATGTCCAGTGAACAGCCGCATACCCCCCAACTAGATTCAACAATGATAAAGATTTTGTGGTCTTTGCTTTGTTCCGTGTCCACCCATCAATCCATCTTATTTTTAAAAGCATTTCAAAGTAAATTGCAAACATCAGTACACGTGACACACCCACCCCCACTCCGCCAAAAAAAGAACCCAAAACCTGTTTAGAATGTAATTTCTGCCCAGGCTGTTGTCCAGTGCCCACTAGGCGCTCAGAGTTGACATTATGTCTGTGGTTGTGTCCTGTTGAGAACAGAGGAGGACAGCCGGTTAGAGAGGATGTAAGGTTATGTCGGCACTTTCCAGCGGGGATCACAGTAGCATGTGATTAGGAGGCCATGCTGGACTGAACTGGATCTGTGCTTGCGGGCGCTGGGGCGTTGTCGGGTCTGTGAGCGTCCAGGAAATAGCAGCTGTTTTCCTGCCACGTGGTTCCAGCGGCTCACGCGGTACTGACCGATGTGGGCGCTCTCCGGACAGCGGGAAGGGCTGGCGGCTCTGGACGGGGACGGTGTGAAACGCTCAGGTATATGGGTGGGGCCTGAGCGTTTATTTGGGGAGAGCCCAAGGCCTTCCTGCCCATGCCATTCTTCCCGCCTCTCTGGTCCCCTGGGAAAATAAATAGAGCGGGAAGAGAGAGGCTTTAGCTCTGAACAGGGGTAGGAGGACTGATCAGCTCATCAATCAGGAGAGTGTGTAATTTTGTGGAAAGGACAGAAATCACTCCCTGAAGGCCACAGACTTGGGGATTTGCCCAGAAGAGGACCTTACAGCTGCTAACAGTGGCCCTATTCAGCTTGGGTGCATAATGATTTTTAAACTAATCAGGAACCGAAGCCGGAGGCAGAGGGGACAAACACAAATATCTTGTTGACAGAGCAAACATCTAGATTTTGTTGGATAGGAAGTTGCTGAGGAAGGTCGGGGTGATGTCATGGTGTGTGCCAAGCTTTCATCCTTCAACAGATGGGCCCCCGAGGTACCATCCATCTGCGGCTCCCTGGGACCCTTTGAAATCACTTCCTATAAATTAAATCGTTGTAAGTTAGGATCGAGAAATCAGTAAGGAAGACATACCTGAAGTAAAAGTAGACAAAGGAAGGAAATTTCCATTGGAGTTACCCACTTCCTCTTCCTCCTTTGCTTTTTAAATAGACCTGAGACTTATTATTTTGGTCAGCTTTCTTGTTTAGTGCTTGAGTATCATTGCCTCCCTGAATAGCCATCCAAAGTAAACTTCCCTTTCTCCTCTTAAGTGCAGACAACTGCACTTATCCCCACCTAAGCCAGTGTCAGCTGGATATTTTTCATAAACGGTCTTGCTATTTTGGGTTTTCTGTTTTGGTTGAGGAGGAAGTAGTGTTTTTGTTTCTGGTTTTTTCTTTCATCAAAGGAATATTTGTTCTGGGAAAGCAGGGGGAGGGGATGTTTCTCAGTCTAGATCAGAGGAAGAAGATGCAAGGCACCATATGTAAGTGGCTGATTGTGAATCTTAATTGGTGATGTTTTTAAGAAAACATTTTAATCAAACATTTAATTAAACGCTTCAGAGCAGAAGGCAGAGTCCCTGGTACCCATCCTTGGACTTATTCAAAGTTGTCGACCCCCTGGGTGCCAGGCACTGAGGATTCACAGTGGACCATGTGGCCTCTGCTCTCTGGGAGAGGCACAATCAGGGGAAATGGCACAGTGAAGTCTGCAGAGATGTGAGTGGAACACGGAAGGAGTCAGAGGAGGAGCGAGAGGAGACTTCCTGGAGGAGGTAATTCTTGAGCCACAGCTCAGGGGAGTAGCCGGGTAAGGTGTGGGTTGAGTGGAGAGGACAGAGCTGAGACTCAGAAGGTAAACCTTTGTGTGTGAACAAAGTGGAGAGAACATGGAGTGCAGTAGGATATTCAGGAGAGACCCGTGTAAAGGTCACTTTGAAAAACAAGTGAAGAGAAAAGCCAGGGAAGATTCATATGGATGCTGGTGGTGGGTGAGGTCAAGGGCAGGAAGTTGGAGTGTTAGCCCGTCAAGGCTGCCCGTCTTTTGTTTTCTGGGTGAAGCGGGAGGGAAGGACATTTGTTAGAGCGGGGTTGAGGAGAATGCTAAGTTTGAGATAGTTGTTGAGGGAGCGGGGAGGGGAGAGTCTTTCTGGGTCCAAGACATCTGGGCCCAGGGCACTGAGAGTCTTTCTGGGCCCAAGACATTCAAGTGCCGTGGCATTTTTCTGCGAATAGAGCGACTTCTCTTTGGGGATTTCAGGCCCAACCTTTAGGTATGGGGAAAGTGGGTTGTGGTATTGATTCCCACGGGTGTAGTGAAAGGAGAGCATTGCGGAGAATGGAGGGTGGTGGCAAGGACGGGTTGTGAGTCAGATGATCAACGGTGAGGCCCATGCTGTTAAGGAATGGTGAAGGGGACACACCACAGGGCATCAAAGAGCGAGGACCCTGGGAGTGAGGGGGTGTGAGAACTGGAAGGATAGGAGGTTTGGTCTTCATGCTGGAGGGCTGAATTGTGCCCTCTGACTCTAAAGTGTGGCCCTGGGAATGGCTGACTAGAGTCAGGAGCCAAGGACTAGAAGCCCAAGTGCAGTAGCAGTGATGGTAACTCAGGTCAGTGACTAAGTGCTGTGCTAATAACTGCTGTATGTGCTTTGAACTGTTAGTTCAACAGCATCTCCGTGAATAGGCACGTTTATTAACGCCATTCATAGGGAACTGAGGCCCTGGTGAAGGTGAAGACTGGTGTTTGGTTGAGGTCCCACAATGAATAGACGATGGGATTTTAACCAGGGTGTCCATCTCCCACCCTTAAACCCCCAAGTTCTCCTTCCTTTAGGAGCCGACCTTTGGCTGAAGAGAAAATTGTAAATTAAGTCCCTTCTTCCTTTTTCTAGTGTTTGAAGAAAAGTTGCCAAAAGCAAGTGACAGCTGAGAATTGGGGTAGAGGGTGGGATGACTGTGGGTAGTGAGTCTCAAAGGGGGGGACCAGCTCAAAGGAGGGTGAATATTTTTTATATGCAGTTGTAGGAGAAACGCATGTGCCAGTGCCTCCTGGTGGAAAGAGACCCAATCAAATGTGAGGCGAGGAATGGGGGGTTAGTGTTTAATGGACCCAGAATTTCAGGTGGGAAAACTAAGAATATTCTAGGGAAGAATGATGGCAACTGTTGCAGAACAATGTGAATGCACTTAATACCACTGAAGTGTACACTTAAAAATGACCCAAATGGTAAATTTTATGTTGTAGTATGTACAACATAAGTACAAAACATAAGTAAGTACAAAATAAGATGGTGAACAGAGAAACGATAATTGTGACCGTTTATGATTTTCTCAGTATAAAATGGGCACTTATTACATACTTGAGTGTCTACTGAGGATTTTGCAAAGTGCTTTACGTGTATTTTTATGTAATCCTCACTTTCAGACATGAGGTAAATTCTGTTGTGCAGAGGCGGAATCTGAAATTTGAAGAGATGAGGTAGGCAACTCCCCCAAGGTCATATATGCAGAAAATGGCAGAGGCGAGGCACTACCAGATCCCCCTGAACTCCAAAGCCCTTACTACCATTAACCCTTAGGGAAATGAACGATGGAAAGAAAGTTCAAGAGGCAGAGGTGGTGGAGAGGTCAGGGGCGGGGTTGTTGGTGGAAGGAGGACTGGGATAAGGAAAATGCTGGGCGATGGGATGAGGTTGGGCGAAGTGGGGAGCAGCAGGACGATGGGATGCGGGGACTGCCCTCCTGTGTCTGGATTGGGTGTGTGCTCTGACAGAGCTGGTGGGAAGGCCAGCCAACACTGACCTTGACCTGGTCTCTGAAGGGGGCTGGGACTATCGGGAGCCCTAAGGGCAGAGTGTGGGGGGAGGTGTCTTCCATCTATAGTTTTGTTGCTGGAAGTTTCGTCTCAGACCTGTGCTAGCAGAGGCCAGAGGTGTGGAGCGTGCAGAGATGGGGCTTAGCCTGCACCCCCTTTCTCATCTTCCTCCTGAACTCCTTTCCTACTCCCCTTTGAATCCGAAGTCAGCAGCCTGATGGTGAATTTCAGTGCATGAATACGGCAGGAGATGAGCTGGTGGCGGTGAGGGGGATCGGCTGTATTTCTGATGCTGACAGAGCAGATAATTGGAGGTGAGGTCAGATTGTGGTCAGCTCTGTGCCTTGGTAGCCCATCCGCAAACTCCAAGCGTTTTTTCTTTCTTTTTAACACAATGGTATGAAATACATGTATCAGGAAATAGATTTACCTGGCTCTTTGGGAAGTTTTTGAGGGTAACCTGACACTCCGAAGATGTATCCTGTGTTCAGTGGTGGCTGAGGGCAGTTGTGACCCCGGGGTGCAGGGACCGGCTGAGCTCAGATATTTGGATTTAGTGAGGTGGTTGTGAGGTGGCTAAGCTAGGTATAAGGGAAGTGCTCTGTTGAGAGCTCCTGTTATTTCACTTCATGTGCTGCCATTGGATTTAGCAAGAACTCTTTCATTCTCCTGCTAGTGGTTTTAGATTCTGTGCTGAAGAGGCAGGCTCCTTGAGCATCGCTTTCTGTGTAACAGTGGGGACTTTGGAGAGCGTGGCCTGGGCTTATGTAATAATTTTGAATAAGTAAAGAGCTGTTCTCATGACAGGTCCTGCAAGGGCAGCCTGGAAGCCAGCATCAGAAGGGATTAAGTTGTACTGCAGTCGGATCTCGCAGCTGTCAGAGGTGCGGCCTCACGTCGGCTGTAACCTCCAGGTGTAAACAGACTTTCATCAGCACCAGTGGAAAGTCCTGGGAGATTCTGAGCTCAGCGGGATGCTCTCCATCCAAAGTTGTTTGTAGAACCTTGTTCCTGGCTGTGATACGGTTTACCCCCAATAGCTGGCTGGATCTAAGAGCTTTAGAAGGGAGCTTTTCAAGGGAAGGTAGTTTGTATACATGCTGGTGCCAAATTCTGATGAATCATTTAACTGTGTCCGCTTTTCTGTCCTTTTTTTCTCTGGCTAAGAAGCACTCAGGGGCCAGATAGAGGAAGGCAAATGGGATTTACCTTAGAATGAAAATAAGCACTAAAATAACAATAATGAAGGTAGCCCTTAGTTTGGGAAATAATAATGGCTAACATTATGATGAGCGGTTATCTTCTGGGCCAAGTGCCTTCCGGATATTATCTGAAAGCCTCTCTGAGAACAGGATCTTGTCTTTTGTTCAGGCTACATCCCCCAGCCAAAAAACAGTGCCTGGCCTAGAGGAGGTGCTCTAGTGAATGAATTTAGCACAGATAAGGAATCTGAGGCACAGAGAGGTTAAGTTGCCTGCCCAAGGCTACACCGTTAATAATTGGGATTCCTTGACAATTGATATAGAACGTGGAAGGCAGAGAGAATAAAGGTTTGTCTTCAGAACCTGACTGCAAATGCAGTTTACTGTGGTTACAGAGGTGTCCCGAGTTTTACAAAAGTTAATTTCTCTATTAAAAACTAATTTTTATAATTAATTTTATTAAAAATAAGTCCAATTATATAATTTTATCATTGTAATAATGTTATGAAGATTAAATGAGAAAGAACTTGGAACACTGCCTATACTTTGTTAAGAGCTGTATGTGTTTGAAAATTTGTCTTAAGTATCATTTATCTTTTGAAGGATGTTTGTTCACTTGGTTTTAATTTTGAAGTAAAACAACAAAATGTTTTTTTCACTACGAGTACTATCTTAAAAGTAGACCTAAGTGAGGGTCACCTAGCTGGCTCAGTCAGTAGAGCATGTGATTCCTGTTCTCAGGGTCATGAGTTCAAGCTCCACGTTGGGTGTGGAGCCTACTTTAAAAAAAAAAAAAAGTAGAGGTGGGTGAGAAACTATAACTCAGAGGTATTACAGGAAAGCCAAGAGTGAGGTCTGATTTTAATAATAACAATATTATGGTACACTGCACAAATATAAAATATTTTCTTAGTCAAACAACTAGAATACAGTAGTGTAGTAGGAAAAGTCCATAGAGCACCAAGAAAGGTATAATAGAAAAAGTGTTATTGTTCAGCCTGGTAGTCTAAGCATTTTTGACACAGAGCCCTATCAGTAAAATACTTTTTGCTCATACCTGTAACATTTTGTATATTTTGTATGTTTATGAATTGTAGTCCTTATAAAACATACAAAAATAGGGGCGCCTGGGTGGCTCAGTGGGTTAAATGTCTGCCTTTGGCTCGAGTCATGATCCCGGGGTCCTGGGATCGAGCCCCGTGTTGGGCTCCCTGCTCAGCCGGGAGCCTGCTTCTTTCTCTGCCCCTCTCCCCTGCTTGTGCGTGTGTGCTCTCTCTCTCTCTCTCTCTCTGAAATGAATAAATAAAATCTTTTAAAAAATATAAAAATAAAAATAAAAGAATCAGACAAGTAAACATGATTAGACATTCTGATGTTCTCTTTCTATATCCAGGAGATCACTTTGCACCTTTCATTTTTGATCTGGTTTAGAAAGACTGAAAGTAATCCAGAAGAGAAAGCACATAGCATTTTTTGAAGGAAGGTCTGCTAGATGGAGTGGTGTGTGGATGAGAAATTGACAGAGAGGTAAACTGTCAGGCAGATTGAGTGTAGGATGTTTTGCGGAGTGAACCAGAAAGCTGTGCCTGGCCATCTGCTTGAAAATGTTGGTGAGGTGGTCATAAACCAAACTCCTAAGGATTAAAGTGTCCTCATTAGAATGGTCCCATCACTTCCTTGTGACTGATTATGCCAGCCCTGATGAATTAGAGGAAAAAAAATATGGTTTATTCACTAAGGTTTGCAAAATTGCTCTCAAATTTGAAAGGTATTTCAACTATTTGAAAGGAATAAACCTGATTGGAGTAGTAAGGAAGTTAAGTTTGGAAATGAGAAAGTGGCAGTAAGATGAAATCAGTGGACCTGACCTTGGCAAGAGGCTGGGTGGTAAAGGGGTAGGGAGGAGGTGATGATTGTGGTCCTAGGAGTGGGCCATGGAGGTCTCTGCAAAGCCAGGCATAGAGCAGGGAGTAGGGCACCTACTGTTGTCCTTATGAAATACCTGCTGGTGAATTAGTCTTAGTTTCCCACAACTTAATGTTTTCTAAGATGGTCAAATATCTTACCTGTTTCTGGATTTAAAAGATCACAGGGCAGGGAGACTATCAAGTCAACAAACTATTGTTTGCTTATCTGGGGAGAGTGCTGTAGTAGGTGGCATTCCATGGTAGAAGTCTTCAGCCTGGCACCATTGGTAAGTGTCTCACACCATCAAGTGGTAATGAATATGAACTCATTTGGGATGATGGTTGGGACAGACTGATCACCTAGTTTTCTGCTGATCCCTGGGACTGGGTGGAACTACCCTGATAAGTGGGGAATTGCAGACATACAGAATTCAAATTGTTTCTTTCTTTTTTTTAATATTTTATTTATTTGTTTGTTTGTTTATTTAACAGAGAGAGATCACAAGTAGGCAGAGAGGCAGGCAGAGAGAGAGGGGAAAGCAGGGTCCCCGCTGAGCAGAGAGCCCCATGTGGGGCTCAATCCCAGGACCCTGAGATCATGACCTGAGCCGAAGGCAGAGGCTTTAACCCACTGAGCCACCCAGGCGCCCCTCAAATTGTTTCTTGAACAACTATAAGCAGACTGGGGAAATAAATGAAAGATTGCTCAGAGCTTCATTTTCATTTGAGAATGCACAAAGCTCTGTACTTAGTACTGAGTAGAAAGGACAATGTGACAGCATTTCAGTAGTGATGCATTTTATTCATCATCCACAAATAAAATACTTGGATACTATCATGATATTTTTGGGAAAGACATTCTACAACAAGAGGGGAAAAAAGCCTCTTTTGGAAATAGGTGGGCTGGATATTAAAGAACCAGAGAAAAAAGCAGATGTGGGCCATCGATGGGTACCTTCTCTTCCCTTGAGAACTTTGAAAGACCGGACAGATAGACATACTGAGTCTTGGGCAGTGTTCGGTTCTGGAGAAGTTTTTAAAAATGATAGTTATGATATCATCCTTAGAATGTGACTAGTAAGTATTACTGTTCCTGATGTTATATAAAAAAGACTTAGTAGGAGCGCCTGGGTGGTTCAGCGGGTTAAAGCCTCTGCCTTCGGCTCAGGTCATGATCTCAGGGTCCTGGGATCGAGCCCCACATCGGGCTCTCTGCTCAGCAGGGAGCCTGCTTCCCCCTCTCTCTCTGCGTGCCTCTCTGCCTACTTGTCATCTCTCTCTCTCTGTCAAATAAATAATTTATTAAAAAAAAAAAAGGCTTAGTCACTCATAAGTTATCGGTTGATGTGTTTGTGGCTTAATGGGGAAATTGAGAAACTGTGACAGTTGGCAAATACTTAGCAGTGCTAGGAATAGAATTGGAGACTGATAAAATAGGGATTTGGGGTTGCTGGGAGTCCTCGAGAAAAGTGACCTCACCGAAGGAGTGAATCAAGGAAACGTTATGTCGATTCCAGAAACATTACTCATTAGGGGAATGCAACCAAGCCCTTCCTCTCTGAATGAGAAGCCTTGGGAGTGTCGGGAGGGCCTGTCCTACCGCAGGGCAGCCCATAAACCTGTTGTTGGGACGGTGGAGGAATTCATAGTAACGCTGGCTCTAGTGCACAGATTATAATCTGCCGAACCCTATTTCAAGGATGTAGGAGGGGGATAACACTCAGAACCAAGTGTTTGTGGAAATGAATGAAGAACCTCTGAAAGTGTTTTCTGCGTGACCTTTAATGCATCACTTGCTCACACTGGGTCTCAATTTCCTTCTCTAAAAATAAAAGAGAGGTTTATTGGAATAATCCCCTGCAGGGAGATTATCTCAAGTAGAAGAGATATTTGTGTGTCCATTTTGAGTATATGAGGGCGGGAGGTGACTTTGATTTAACACTACTACGTTTGTTCCTGGTGCTTTATGGACAAAAGTTCCTTTAATTCTCATCGTTTCTTTACTCTAAATCCTCCTCGTAAGGTAGTGACATCACTGCTCCCATTTTACAAATGGCTGTGAGTCACGTGGACAAGGTCACTCGGCTACCACTAATAAGCGAGTGAGCTGGAATATGGAGAGAAATGGTAATAATAGTAACAGTGATTCATCATAAGTTTTGAATGAAATGAAAAAAAAAGTCAGTGTTTGGGGTATTGGGATTGTTCTGTTCTCTCATCAGTTACTTGGAAGTAAAACAGACTTTTTAAAGACAGCAAGATCTCAGATTCCACCCCTGGAAGTGGAAAAATTCCTTTTTTTGGATTGTTGGAATTTGGGGGAGTCACACCCCAGTTTTTCCTGTCTGAGTTCTGAGCCAGTTCTGACAGAGAGACAAGGGGAAAGAAGACATTGAGAATTCAGATTGCACTGTTTTTACCGATACTGGAGAATAGGACGTACAAATGTGTCAACAGTGGGCTTCTTAACACTGAATCCCCCAGCAGGCAGGCTTCTTGCCTGGCGGGTCGGGCTAGACCCCTGAGGCTCCCTCACCTGAAGGCCTGCATTTTAAGACTTAATTGTGTGCTTGAAGAGAGTAGCGTGGCACCCAAGGAGAGGAAGTGGGGAGGGGCTGGGTCCCCATCCCTGTTTTCTGTTTCCAAACCCCAAGGATTAGATAAGTCACCAGGGCATTTAGGAAGGGGGGAGTGAGGGGCCAGTGGGAAGGCCCAGATGGTAGCTGGAGGTCTGCTCATCCCAAGAAGGCAAACAGGAACCAGGCACTCCCCTCCCGTCCCCCATAATAAATGCTGTTCTGTTTCCCAAAGTCAACAACGTTTTCGATAAATTGTTCTCTTCTACTTGAGATACTGACTTCTGTAAAAGTGAAATTGGATTTCAAAACATAACAAAAAGAGCCTTACCTGTGTTGTTGCTGTGGCCCAGCTGCTCTGGTGTACTTCTTAGTAAGGAGTCAAAGTAAACTATCTTGTTGGGTATTGTTCATTCCATGCTCTAAGAAAGTCCCGGTAATTGTGCTAATAGCAGTGTCTTTCAGAAACCGAATCTAGATGCATGCCTTTGGAACTTTAAAATACCTTGGTGCTTCTAGTCTTTTTGGGAGATGGTGAATAGGTCGAACACTTCCCATAAACAAAGCTCACCCTTATCCATAGGGCTGTCAAAATCTTTGCTATGCGAGAGATCCTGTCATTATTTTACTTATTTTATTTTTTTGCAAGAGACCCAATTTTTAAGTTTTTTCTCTCCCATCATACACTTTTTTTCCCCAAGAGTAATGGAAGATACTCAGACTAAAAATTATTGTGGGCAACTGGCTTGTCATTTTCTCAAGTAACGTTTTTATTCAACAAGTAAAACAAATTTGCCCAACTAAATTATTCATATGAATTCTAAAACTTGTCATTTAGAGTGGATGTTGGGATATTCAGGTCATTCAGAAGGCTGTGGTTAAAAATAAAATGACCTAAATATATAGTTCTACTTTTTTTTTTCTTAAGGGAAGTTAAGCTTTTAATTTTTGTTTGACATTGGTCCTAATTCTGCTTCTATTGGGAATGTAAGTAGCTAGTCTTTCAGTGTTCTAAATAAAGAAAATTCCTTTCTCTTTTTTTGGATGTTTCTCATGGTATATATCGCTCTGTTTTTTAGCCAGGTTGTGTAAGTCCTGTATCTTTTACTTGATACTTTTACAAGTATCCTGTATCCTGATACTTGAGGGGCATATATGAGTGAGCAAGAAACTAGAGAGGGTAGTAAACAAATGACTCCTCCCAGAAAAATTAATGACCATTTGTTAATTGTTCCAATCAGTCCTTTTGTACTTTAACGGAAGGAGCATTTGACATGTGAACTTGTCCTAATCTGCTTTTGGGCAGTAACTGGAGCATAAAATGTTGAAAATCAATTATGTATTTAGGGAGATGAAACAGGCTGACATATTGAAGGCATATTGTATTCTGTTTGGAGGACAAAGCAGGACAGTTACGTCATATTCCTGCAGTGAGATTGTGTCCCAAGGGGGTGAGACACAGAGGATAACACATCCCGTTGTGCCCAAACTTCACAGAACATGGGAGTTTTTATAACATACTTGCCATTTGTCCTGGGAAAAAATCCTGTCTTAAAATTGGCTCTGCTTTTTTGGTTGTTGGCTGATAAGTAAAGAATTTGATTTTTTTGAATACATTCTTGGCCTTGATTTATAGCCGTCTGGTCAATTTGCAGTGCATTATACAATTCCCTTGTGCCTGTTAGGTGGTAAGATCTTTGCAGGAGAGGGTAGAGAGAGTTTTAAATTTCTTCTGTGACCCACTGTGCCTGACCCAGTGCCGGCCAGCTGCACAGCCCTTTGTAGATTTGCAGGATCCTCGAGTGGGTCTTGTCTTGAGTTCACTTGATAGGAGAGGCCTCTGACGACTGGCTTTGGTTGAGTCTTAAGCCACACGGTTAGTAGCTCTGTCAGTCTGAATTAGCTATATTGGTTTGTGAAGGCTGCCCCAACAAGACCCGCATGTTGGGAGGCTAGAACAGCAGAAATGTGTTGTCTCACAGTTCTGAAGGCTGGAGGTCCAAGATCAAGGTGTCAGTAGTGTTGGCCTCTTCCAGGCCTGTGAGAGAAGGTTCTGTTCCTGGCTCCCTCTTTGGCTTATGGACGACCGTCTTCTCTCTTGTGCCTTCGTGTCATCTTTCCTCTGTGCATCTTGGTCTCTGTGTCTGAATTTCTCCTTTTTTAAAGGGTACCAGTCATATTGTAGGACCCACCTTCATGACCTCATTTTAACTTGATTACCTCTGTATGAAGACCCTGTGTCCAAATAAAGTCACCTTCTGAGGTGCTGGGAGTTAGGACTAGAGTGGATTTTGGAGGGACACAATTCAGTTCATAATAGCAGCATATCTGAGGTCAGAGTCTTCTTTTGTGTCCGAATTCAGCAACTTTCTCAGCCTTGTTTCATAAATATTTGTTGTTTGGTTTATATGCAGCCTGGACGGGGAAAGCCAAATTTTTTACTCATAGACATGCCAATTGCTCTCCTCGTGGTTCCCTGACATGCTGGTTTTATAGACAGAAGTCCTTTCTTAAGTCACAACAGTTTTGCTTGGAGCTGTTTTTTATTGTTTTAAAAACATGTATCTTCTCCCCCTTTGATCTCTGGAATACTGATGTACGCATTAAGAGATACAAACCAATAATATGCACTTTGCCTATGATAATTTCTTTTTTAGGAGTATTTTGTCTTTGCAGGGGAAAATGACTATCAGCGTTTGAGAGTTTATATATAGGACATGCAGCCCCCTAGGTGGTTGGTCTCTTACCTACCAGGTGTCAGTAAAAATTAAGGTAGCAGGTAGTTCTCACATACCAAGTTTGGGTTGGTACTCAGAATAATATCTAAAAGATAAAATTTATCCTATGGCTTTGAATTTTCAGTAATATTTCAAGGGATCTTTCCTACCAAATAAACTTTGTGCCAAAAAAGTATCAGCTTATTTAAGAAATTTCCAAGTGTAGTGCAGTTTCTTCCTAGAGCTAGGTCCAGTTTGTCTGACTCAGGATTGTAAATTTGTAGGAAATGGCTCTGTAAATGTCAGGAAGTAACTATTTGCAGTGGTTCTGAGTCAGAAGACTAGAAATATATGATGTACTGTGTGCACGCAGGTTAAATACAGTTTTCAAAGGAGTTTTAAGTTTGCTTATATTTTACATACTTTTTTTTTAAATGAGGGACAGGTGTGTCAGCATGTTGAAATTTAAAAATAAGACCCTGATTGAAATGGTTTAGGACATTGTCTTGTGCATGTTTTTGATTTATAGCCTGGCAAGACCTGTGTCTATGTGTGTTGAATGCTGTTATGGAACAGGCACGGAGATCAAAACCTCTTGTCACTGTTGCCCAGCATCCCGAAGTTCAAAGGCAGCCAGTTACATAGTGCTTGGCAGGAAGCCTCCCACTCTGTGTATTTGTTGAGGGAAAAGAGAGACAGAGGCATCTGTGTGGAGCATTTTATAATGAAGGAAGAACAGCCCGACTGCTGTAGGCAGGTATTAAAAGTCTATCCCACCGGCCTCATACTGTATTTGCTGCAGATGCATTCCCACGAGGCCGCCAAATGGAGAGAAAGCCCACTCTTGTGCAGCACAGCTGTTAAAATAGTTAATACTCTTCTTCCTCAACTATTATGGGAAATACAGTATCTGGCTTTTGAGAACATGAACTTATAGTCCATTTGGGGTCTCTGAGATCATTAACAATTTAATCCTAGCAAATAGCAGCAGACTGAATTATGTAGGCTCTAATAATTCATTTTTTTTTTAAGATTTTATTTTTAAGTCATCTACACCTGGTGTGCGGCTCGAACTCACAACCTCAAGACCAAGAGTCACATCCGCCACAGCTGAGCCAGCCAGATGTCCCTCTAATAATTAATTTTTAAAAAGTGTGTGCTAAGACATATATATGGCAAAATGTACATTTTAACCATTTTTAAGTGTATAGTTCAGTGGCGTCAAGAACTTTCAGATTGTTGCACAGTCATTACCGCATCCCATCTCCAGAACTTTTTCATCATCCTCAAGAGAAACTCTAACATTACTATACCATTGAACAGTAAGCCCCCATTCCCACCTCCCTGGGGCCCCTCTCAGATTCTGTTTTCTGTCTCTGTGACTTTGCCCATTCTGGGTACCTCATCTGAGCACAGTTATGTATTTGTCCTTTGTGTCTGGCAGGTCTGGTGATTTTTTTTTTTAAGGTCTGGTAATTTTTAAGTTCTATCTGACTAGCTTTCACCATATGCCATTTTCTTTTTGATCATAAAATAATGGAGTAGAGAATGTTAGGATATAAAAGCTCCAGAAGTTCAAAACTCCTCTGCCTTCAGGGACCTGACAGTAGTAACATCTGATATTTCTAAAGCAGTTGCTGTGTATCAGGTGCAGCTCTGAGCACTTGGCAGGTAACAACACATCCCCCCTCACACCGGCTGGAGAGGTAAATACTCTCCATGTTGCAGTTTGGCAGAGGGAAACAAAGATGGATTATTTGTCTAAGATAATAACATGGCTAGTATGCGGCCGAGCCGAGATGCCGGCTCAGTGGTCTCTCCGCGAGAGCCTGAACTTGGTCGTGTGCCGGTGGCGTGGACAAAGGCCAATGGAATCCTGAGCCAGCGACGGAAGGAGTGGGCCATGAACGGCGTCCGGTCTGGTCCTCAGCCCCGGTGTTGGGGTTGACTAAGGGAGCGGCGGAGGTGGACTGCTGCTGAGTGGAAATGTGGGCTCGATACTGCTGGCACTTCCAAATTTCCAAGAGAAGCTAGAACTCCTTCTTTATGTATGACTTCGCTATTTCTAGGTCTTGGCTACCTAACTCAATTAAAAACAAAAACAAAGCACGTGGGCCAGACAGAATTTCTGTGACTGGTTAGTTAAGAGTCCTCTGCTCCGGAGGTTTACCCGATAACCTTATACTTATCCAGGCCCCTCAACGGTTTGTTACCCCGGCACTCCCATCACTTGACATTGTTTGGACCCAGAGGCAGGCCTTGCTGATCTTTGCTTCCCCAGCTGCAACTTTGCAGCAATATTCAGTAAATGCGTGCTGAGTGAGTCTTTACAGCACTCGTGAGTTCTTCCTGCTGCTGCGAGAGTTCCCTGCAAGTCTCATTTAAAACAAAACAAAGCCAGTTGATCTTGAGAGGTTCATGTCCTTTCATGTAGAGCTTCATAATTTATGAAGGGCTTTTTTGACTTAACAATGCTGATTAAAATAGGACTTTAAAGTGTGTGTGTGTGTGTTTAGAAAAGCCCACCAAAGAAATTCAAATATATGCCATGTATTAACACATATAAACCTAAATCTCCTTATTCTAATAACAGCTGTTAGCATTTGTGACGTGCTTACTGCACACTAGCCCATATGGTAAGGATTGTATACACCTATTTCTTTTCATTCAGTCAGTTAAGAATTTGGATTTGGATTGAATTTTAGAATTGGAAGTGCTTGGACACACCTAATCCAATTTGCTGACTTTGTATATGAAGCTGGTCAGGGCCAACGAATTTAAGAGCCTAGCTCAAGGTCATATATCTGTGGTGTGGTACAGCCAGAACCCTCTTGGACACACACATCTGTTGAGTGGTATAGACATGACCCTCTTGGACATTTACCTCTGTTGGGTGGTGTAGACATCACCCTCTTGGACACACACATCTGTTGAGTAGTGGATCCAGTGTCTCCCCTTTTCCCTGCCCTCTTGTCCCATGGTCTCTTTTTAGGCACTATAGCGCTGCTACTTGGATCTTTCCATCATCTGTGGAAAACAGGGCTTGTTAAGTTAAAGTATAATAATGTGTTAGCACTCATATAAACAGCTTCTGAGGGGCGCCTGGGTGGCTCAGTGGGTTAAAGCCTCTGCCTTCGGCTCAGGTCATGATCCCAGGGTCCTGGGATCGAGCCCCGCATCGGGCTCTCTGCTCAGCAGGGAACCTGCTTCTCCCTCTCTCAACTGCCTGCCTCTCTGCCTACTTGTGATCTCTCTCTGTCAAATAAATAAATAAAAATTAAAAAAAAAAAGAAAATAGCTTTAAAAAAAAAAACCAGCTTCTGAGCTGTAGATCATTACTACGATGTTTGAAATGGTTTGCTAGTACAGATATGGTTTGGGATCATCTGTTGAGCCCTTGTGAGATGCCTGGAGTCTGAAGTTACTTGAGGCTAAGATACCCAAGTCCTCACCTGATTAGCATAGGACCCTAAACTAAAATATCTGATCATCTTAGAGATAATATTGTAAATGAGAATGTAAGGAGAATGGTTAACTTAAAACAGGTAATTTACATATGAATGATATAGTAATCATCACATTCATCTAATATTTGATCCTTTTCCCCCACTTGGTGGGTGTCCATGGTTTTCAAGCTGGAGGGCAAGTCTTCTCTCACTCAAATGAAAATTATTAAGGCTTTTTATTTATTTATTTTTAAGTTATTTTCCCAATGACAAAAGTAATCTATGCTTCTGGTACAAATTAAAACAAAAATGCAAAAAAGTAATTTTACCATTCAGAGCTTTCCTGCACACATTTAAAATAAGACAGTAAATTTAATTTTATTTAAATTGAACAAAACACAACTGAAATTAAAACCGAAGGAATTGCTAAACTTAAATGTTATTTTCAAATTTAATGTTTCCTACACACACCCCAAAAATATTGCTTTAGAGCAATATTAAAAAAAAATAGTGGGGCGCCTGGGTGACTTAGTCGTTAAGCGTCTGCCTTCGGCCCAGGTCATGATCCCAGAGTCCTGGGATCAAGCCCCACATCAGGCTCTCTGCTCAGCAGGGAGCCTGCTTCTCTTGCTACCATTCCTTCTGCTTGTGTTCCCTCTCTCGCTATGTTTCTGTCAAATAAATAAAATCTTTAAAAAAATCAAAAATAGTGTATGAAAAGTATTGACAAGCCAGCACGAGAATCTATATTGCTGTGACTTTAGAGTTCTGTCTTTACTGTATTTTCCACATGCAAGAGAAGGATAAACAATATGGAGCAGCATATAATTAAGGTCTAGAGTATGTGATACACGCCTTAAGTCAAAGTCTGAGGGTGGGAAATGGGACTTGTTAACTCCCTTTTAAAAAACTTAAACTGAAAACTTTTCCTATGGAAATTAATAGATCAATGTCTTTTTTGGCATTGTACAAGAAAAGATTCTGTTATATAAAATAGGTTTAGAAATCCTGGATATACTTGCTCACAACAGCCTTTGGAGGTATAATCTTTCCTGGATCATTGAGATTTGGAGTCTGCTGGTGGAGGCGGGGGTGAGGAGGGACCCACCTCCCTCAAGGTGTGACCATGCTTGTCAGGGGAGTTGCCAGAATGCCACCCTCTCTCAGCTGGTGCTCTTAGTGATCTCCTCAGGCGGGAGATGTAGATATTGTACAGGCACGGTTATGTATCCCTTGGCAATGTAGTTATCCTGAACACAGTTGCACTTTGGGAATTAAGCAGAAAAGCCCTCTGAGCAGTCCAGAATAGATAGATCATGTGTGTTTATATGCACCAGTCCCCTAAGTGTGTGCCCAGGGCTCTTTCAGCTGGAGGCCGCTTGAATTGTGAGCACTAATATGTATTCAGGGATTCTACCCATAGAAATGACAATCTGGAAATTGGAGGTATGCTTGACTCTCTAAGGACATCGGCTTGGGAAGAACACGTGCTGTGCAGTCTGACAGGCCTTTCTAAGATCCCTTGGCAGGATAGGAACTGGGTTTTTGTGATGACTCCTGATTAGGCTTTGTCAGATTCCCAAATATTTATTTGGTGTGTACTATGTGCCAGGCTCTGGGAGTATGATGATAAATAAATTAGGGTCCCTTGCTTATCCAAGAGGGCAGATGGTTTTACATGCAAATACAAGATGGTATAATAATGGGTACAGAGTGGAGATGAATGGGATATAGTGGGAGCAGAGGGAGAATGAAGACCTTCTCTCTGGAATGAACACAAGGTAGTAGGGTTTTGGGGAGTTACCAGGAGTTGTCTAGGTGGAATAAAAAGATATTCCAGGTTGAGAGAGACCCGTGTACATGAATAAGATAGCTGGAATCTGGGTTGTAAATGTTAGAGACAGTTCTGTTCCAAATGGGTAACCTGGGGCTTTTAAAGGATATTATGGACACTGTAAAAAACATACACGTAGTGAGAATATAATGAACTGCTATTTACCAATCAACCCACTTCACAAATACTGACATTTTGCCAGTCTTGTTTTACTAACCCTTCACTGGCTTTTATGTGGTTAGAGCATTTCAAAGCAAATTCCAGACACTATGTAATTTTGCTCGTAAAGAGTTCACTGTGTGTCTCTGAGAAGGATCCCCCATGCCATTGTTACACAGTAAAATAAAGGTAATTCCATAATATCTATCCCTCACCAGTCTATATGCAAAGGTCTCCTATTAGCACAGGTTTCTTTTTTTTTTTCCTTTTTAAGATTTTATTTATTTATTTGGGAGAGTGTATGTGCACGAGCAGGGGAGAGGGGCAGAGGGTGAGGGAGAAGGAGGCTCCCCACTGAGCAGGGAGCCTGATGCGGGGCTCAATCCCAGGACCCTGGGATCATGACCTGAGCTGAAGGTAGACGGTTAACCGAATGAGCCAGCCGGGTGCCTCTTAACACAGGTTTTTACTTAAAGGGAGCAACTTTATTATCTAAAAGATTCATTTAATTAGCATCTCTAATTTTTCAGGGATGTTGGATAAGTGGGGCATTACTCTCCTACCATATTTTCATTCCTTTCTTTAGAAATATTATTCACTTTATTTGGTCTTCTGGTTGTTTAAACTCAGACTGGCCCTGATGGAGAGCTGTGCCTTATAATTTTTTATATTACTTACTTGTCACATAGCAAGGTCTGTTCCAGGATTTGGAAAACATTCGAAACTCTGCGGGCGAGATTATAAATGGCTTAGGATACCCTGACCAGTTCCTTCGGTTTTGCTTCAGTTTCTGGCTGTCAGTGAGTAGTAATTCATGGGTTGGAAGTGTGGCGTTCGTTCTACATAATTTGGCCCCCCGCAGCCGTTGAAAGCTCTTTCCTAGGGTGCCTTCCTGGCTTGGACCATCTCTGTGTCCGCACCTCACACGCCAGGCTTGCTGGAGGCGCCACAGGCTCAGCTTACTCTGCCAGGGGTGGAGCTGAGTCACCCTCCATTTTGATGCTGTCCTCCACAGCTTCAGCCTCCTTTGGCTCCCTGTCCCCTCTCTGTTCTTCCTGCCCTGCGCTCTAGCCTTGAATTTGATGCTCACCCGTATCATAGGTACCTCTCTTGCATGGAGGCAGTACGAAGCAGGAGGGTGGGAACTTTGAAGCCAGCATCATCTGAATTCCTGATTTTCTTCTCCTCCCCCTCCTTCTTTTAAGTTGTGGTAACACACACACATACAGAACATGAGATCTACCCTTGTAACATGTTTTTGAGTGTACAATATAGTATTTTTAACTCTCGGCACAAGCTTGTACAACACATGTCTAGACCCTTTTCATCTTGCACGACTGAAACTTTATACCCAACAAGCAGCATTTCCCTATTTCCCGCTCCCCTCCGCCCCTGGCAACCAGCCATTCTACTTTCTGCCTCTGAGTTTGACTCCTTTAGATACCTCATGAGTTGGAATCATACAGTATTTGACCTTCTGCGACTGGCTTATTTCACTTAGCATAGTCCTCAGTGTTCATCCATGTCTTAGCATGGGACAGGGTTTACTTCCATGTTTAAGGCTGAATAATATTCCATGTGTGTGCACACCACAGTTTTTTTTATCCATTCATCTGTCAGCGGGCATTTAGGTTGCCTGTAGACTTGGCTATTACCAATAATGCCACAATGAATGTGGAAGTACAAATCTTTCTTTGGGATCCTGATTTCAGTTCTTTTGGATAAATATACCCAGAAGTGGGGTTGCTGGATCATAGCCCAATATATAGATTTAGGTTTATAATACAGAACTGGTGCTCTGTGTAATGCATGGCATGGAGAATGTGTCCTCTCCTGTCCGGAGTCATTGGACAGACCCTCTTGTTCATGTATTTCACTATACTTTATCACAGGTAGTTAGTTCTTCCTGCTTTACCGATGCCTTACTCTTTTTGACCATGTGTTCAGGAACTTTTTTTTTTTTTTTAAGATTTTATTTATTTGACAGAGAGAAACACAGCGAGAGAGGGAACACAAGCAGAGGGAATGGTAGTGGGAGAAGCAGTCTTCCCACAGAGCAGGGAGCCCGATGCGGGGCTCGATCCCAGGATTCCGGGATCATGACCTGAGCCGAAGGCAGCCGCTTAATGACTGAGCCACCCAGGTGCCCCATGTGTTCAGGAACTTTGAGAATTATTTTGAGGCAGAGTCATCATTTTCCAAAAAGAAAAAACAAGACAAAACAAAACCAAGCTTTTATTCGCTGGTCACTCACAGCAGCTGTGTCACTGAGGAAGTGTTAACACTGCTTTTGGTTTTTAAATGACTGTGTGTTGTTATTCCTTCCCAGGACTGAAAAAATTGCAAGGTTGGAATTTTCTGGATTGTTAACAAGATCAAAAAGCAAAGATACAAAGCCTAGGGGGAAATGTTTTTCTATAAAATAGTGGTGGAGAGCAGAAAATGCTAGAATTCTGTAGAAAATGATAGGTGTGGCAAAAATAAGCTTTGGCCAGAAAATGAAGGTTACAGTTTTTCATGTTGTTTTCGATTTGGGATAGTTTAGCCAGCTAGAGTTTTTAATGTTGTCTGATTTTTTTTTTTTTAAGATGTTGATTAAAAATGTACATATAAATTTAGCTTTGTTAACAGGGTTTTAGAACATGACTTCATTTCTTTGGAGAGAAGACCTACCTCGTTGTTTTCATATTTGTAATTTCAGTAGCCACAGGTTAACGTTAGCTTTGGAGTGGTTTGGAAAAAGCCTTTTTGCTCCCCTCCACCCAGGGAAGACACAGTTGTAGCCATTTCTCCGATTTTCATTCAGGTTTCACCTTAGAACTCGTGAAGGAAGCTGCTGTGGCCTCGGCGTACCCATTATAGTGTGGGGGCTTTTTTCTCAGAGAAAAGACACATCCTATTTTCTCTTGTTTTGTTGATGTTTTGTTGCTGGGATTTGCATTTCTGATAGGGTAAGATCTTGTGACTTATTTGTGCTCTGGCCAGGGGACCCTCGGCTTTTTGTGATGTGAGTCATTTCCTACTGAGGCTCCATTTGGGCCTGGGACTCCCCGCCCAGGGCTGGGAGACATGCAGCAGGGCAACAGACCTACTGTTTGCAGCTGGGAGGAAGTCTAATGTGCCAGGAGGAAAGAACAGGGGTCTTCAGTGCTAGTGGCCTGGCACATGGTGGTCTGGAGTGGCCCAGCCCAGCACGGTAGCCTGACAGGGGCATCTCCGTGTTTCCTGTGCGTCCAGAGAAGACCTCGGTCCCTTGGAGGATCGCCAAAGCCAAAGAAGCGCCTCAGCCCCCAGAGGCTTGCAGGTTATCAGAACTGAGCGAGAGGGTGAGTGAGGCCTGCGGGAAGCGGGAGAAAGGAGGCGAGTTACTAGACACAAGGTCAGGGCCGGTTAAGCAGCAAAAGAACTTGGCCCAAACTGTTTAAATCTCTATTCTAGAAATTCCCGCTGGATTGAGCCAAAGAAGCAGGGCGGGGCAAGGGTCAAGAGGCCTCAGCTGTGGGAAGGAAGGACTGTAGAAGCTGAAAACAGCAGGCTGGGCATGGACGTCCTGACAACCTTGACCTCCACCCTCTTAAAATAGAGAGGTTTTCAATACCCTGGTAGGTCATTGTAGCCTGTTTGTTAAATGAATGGGTTTGAGTGTAAGGGACACATTCAACAATGAGCTTGAAATAAAACTCAGAATTGCTTTGTGAATCTGGAAATAGATTTAATTTTTAACTCAGTTTAGATAAAAAAAAAAAATTTACTTGAAGGAAGTGTAAACCATGACTTCTTATTATGGAACTGCCAGTTAAATTCATTACTCTCTTTACCAATCCCAAAGCAAATCAGTACTTTTGAATGCTATTACCTATCAAGACAAAAATAGGAAGTTACCCAATAATCAGTTTCTGAATAGATAAATGATTGAAGCTGTTGGAGGTTACGTTGCTCTTAGATGAGGAAAAACTCACCCCAACCTTTGTGGTTCAGATAGGTACATGCAATGGTGCAGAATTTATTCCTTGCCTCTGTGTCCCATAGTGATTAGATTCCAAGATAAACTGAAACTTGCCCCATTCATCATAGAATCCTAAGATTTAAACTTATATATTTTAACTCCTTACGAAAGCAGGAAGATCATTTTTAAAGACTATAGAAATGCTTGGGCTTATGCTAACTATACTGGCATTAAAATTAAAAAAAGAGAAAAAAAGAAATGCTTGGGCTATTTTAAAACACTCTTATTTAAGTCCCTCCTTCCTTAAGACCATCTGGGCCTCCAGACAAAGGGAACCCGCGAAGGGCAAGCCGACATCAGCTGTAAGTTGCAGAGGTGGAGGGCCTGGTGTCCATGCATGGGGTCCCTCTGCTCAAGAAGTTTAAATCTAGTAAGGAGCTTACTTTACTAATACCGCAAGAAAAAGTAGATGATGAGAAGTGTGAGAGTGTGGCAAGGATGGGAGTAGGCAGATGGAAGGTTCCCTATCAGAAAGGCAATGCCGAGGGGTGTGTTGAAAGTCCGCCCCGGTGTTCAGGAGGGCTGGAGACCACCGGGAGTCAGCACGCTGCAGTCGGTTAGGGCGCTTATTTTTGAGAACACCTGGGTCCTAGGGACCGAGGTTGGCCATGTGGGCATCTTCTCTCAGGGATAGAGTGGCTTGGAGACCTACAGAAAGTGAACTGACCCTTTCTTAGTGTCTGGGATAATCTTTCAGGGCCACCAATTGTACAGTTCTAAAATGCCTTGTTTTGGTGTCCTTGGACACTTTTGGGGATTGAAAGTCTATTTAAACTGTAACAACCTGTCATCTACTGTTTGGGATTTTATCAGTTGTCTCCTGTCAGTCGTACTTTGTCAGGGCTGTCATTGTACCTTAATTTAGCAGTTACCCACCATCCTCTTAATTTGTAGTGACCTGGGGAACCAAATATTTCCCTTCTGTTAGAATCCTATCTAGAAGAGGAGTAAAATAACTCTCAGGGAAGGCCTGCGAGAGAGGTGTTGGATGGAGGTGGGGGGAGGCTGGGCGTTCTCTTCTGAGCTGTGTGTTTGTGTTTTGCGTTGTCTGAAGGGTTGCAGATTTTGGCAGCTGCAAAGACTAAAGTTTTGGTTGCTAGCTGCTTGCTAGCTTATGACTTCTGTCCCCTCCCACCTTTGCCTCCACTAGTCTGTAAATCTTTTCGCCCACCCATGCCTGAGGCAATTTTGTCAGGCAAGAAGAGCATGAATGTTTTTTCAGGGCCAATGAGAAGAAGGTGAAGGAAGGAAAACTCAGGGCTGAGGCAAGGGTTTGATCAGTCAGCCACTATTCTTGAAACTTAAGATGCACAGAGCGGTGTGGAAGATGCAGAGGGCCAATGGGGAGCCTGCCTTCAAGAAGCTTAGCGTGTAGTCGGGAGAGAGAACTAACAGACCCGAAATACTAAGTGAAAGTGCTAGAGAAGTTTTGCTCTGGGTGTGAGTTCCGAGCAGGGGGGACTTGAGTCGGGAACTTGGACCCAGCTGGGCTGGGGTCCGGCTGGTATTTGAGAACGTGGTCGTGCAGTGATGCTGGAGATACCAGCTACACCGGGAACACGTGATCCAGTGGGCGAGCGGCAGAGGTTCTGCAGAGACTTAGCACATCTGGTGAACCCATTTCAAAGGGGGGAATGGCTGAGGGTTTGTGACGGGCTCACTGACGTGTCTGTGTGGCTGATTCAAGTGCAGACTCTTGGGCTCTGCTCCAGGTAGTGTGATCCTCTTCTTACATGGTCTGAGGTGGTGCCCAGGGATGACCTCATTCTGCTCCTGTGGCCTGCAGGACATACTCTGGAAACTACTGGCAAAGGATGCATTAGGCAAAGCTGATTAATTTTCCCATGAGAGACAGAAATTGGGAAGGAGGCATCCAGGCTGGGCTCCCTGATTTTTGTCACTGTTTCAGAAGGACGGATAGAGAGCAGGTAGCCCTAAGAATTAAGGGCAGGGAAGGGAGAATAGAATTACCTGCTCTACTGGAGACGGCAGTCCTGCAGTCCTTGTCCTTCACCCAGATGGCCACGTCCTCCTCAGCCAGTCATATTGGATGGAGCGCATAATGACGCTAATTTAAAATCACGTCTGGGTTCAGCCCTCGTTTGAGCCAGCTGGGTTCTAGGGGTAGGGAAGCTCTGTTTTTTGGGTGCTGTCACTCCAGGAAGTCATCCTGTAATGAGTGTGTGCTTTGTTAGATTGGTGAGCAAGGAAATGGGGATCATCAATTAAAACAAAACAAAACAACAAACGTGTTAATACTGTTGCTAGAAGGACCAGAAGTCCTAGGGGTAAATACAGTTCAGTAGGTTCTTCCCATATGAAGACCATATTGTGATCACTTCTTACATAGCAGACACTTGATCTGGGAATGTTCTTTACAGATGAGCTTTGCATTGTTCCCTCTTGCCCTCCGGGGCTTACTTGGGGACCAACCCAGGCTTTCCTGCTCCTGTCTTTTCCTTGAGGGGGTGTGCCCTGCAGGCCACGCCTTGCCTCCTCACTCCAGTGATCACTACCTGTGAGTTATTATTCTCTTCAGCTTCCTCCAGCTCTCTCCTTGGTCTCTTTGTCCTTCCACCCTCCCCCCCCCCTTTTTAAGGCATAAATATTTCCTGTCCACATACCATCAAGTAAAAAGAAAACAGCTCTGGGATAGGGTAGGGGCAGTGGTTCGTAGTCTTGGCTATACCCTAAGATCAGCTGGTGCGCTTTATAAAGTATCAGCACTTGAGCCTCATCCCTAGAGACACTGTTTTCATTTTTCTCAGCATCAGAATTTCTAAAGTTTGCTAGGAGATTCTGATCTGGTGGTTAGGATTGAGAGCACCTCAGTGTAAGTGAGATGTAATGATACCAGCAGTGCCTGCGTCTCAAGGAAAATGGAAGCTTCAGGATTTGAAATGAAAATAGGTATTTTATTTTATTTTTTAATTAACATCTAAGGTATTATTTATTTCAGGGGTACAGGTCTGTGATTCATCAGTCTTACATAACACACAGTGCTCACCACAATACATGCCCTCCTTAACGTCCATCACCCAGCCTCCCCATCCCCCCTCCTCTCCAGCAACCCTCAGTTTGTTTCCTGAGATTGAGTCATTTTATCAAAAAAAAAAAAATTCATTTTGTCTTGTTTCATTTTTCCCTCCCTTCCCCTATAATCCTCTGCCTTGTTTCTCAAATTCCACACATCAGTGAGATTGTATAATCGTCTGTCTGATTGACTTACTTCACTTAGCATATAGTATCATCTAGTTCCATCCACGTCGTTGCAAATGGTGAGATTTCATCTTTTTTGTTGTTGGCTGCATAATATTCCAGAAAATAGGTATTTTAAAATAATACCTCTTGCTGCTCCTGTCCCAATGCCTGCTGAGTCCCGGAGGTTCTCCTTCTCCCTGTCTTCCGCTTTTATTTAAGCCTGCCCCCTATTAAGCACCAGCATTTAAAATGAAACAAAACAACAAGAACATTCCTTTCCTCGCTTTAGCATTTCTGTGGCATTCTTTTCCACTCTGTGCAGTTGACTATGACCTGCATCTCTGAACTCTCACGTGCAGCGGGCTGTGTGACCTTCGTCCCCTCTCTGGGCTATATTTCTGGTGGAGCAGTGTTGGGGGCTGCAGAACCCTGTGCAAGCAGAGAATGTGGACTGTCACACAGAACCAGGGGTCACAGGCTTTGGTCCACGAACATGCACGGTAGTTGGTTTCATGGTCTGAGGAGGCCCACTGCTAGGGTTTAGGAGGGATAATAAAAATTCTTTTTGACAAATACTTCTATTGGATAAACAACTTGAGAGTCTCTTTGTTCATCTTTGAAAGAGAGTGATGACCAGGAAGTAAACCCTAATAATTCTCAAAAGGTTTTAAGGTGATTTTTTTTTTAGGTGCCAATTAAAAATTAGATCTGCAAATTAAGAGCTACTGATTGGCAATTGAGGGTTATCATTCATCTGGTCTCTAAACTCCTCTGTTTTAGGTTCCATAAAAATTCTTTCAGTAAGTGTACTTTGTTTTTTGAATTTTACAGAATATTTTGTGGCATAATGCTAGTTTTTCAAAACTTTCTTGGGCCACATTTTGGATTATGTACTGAAAGTGAATGGAGCCCTTCGAATGGAGGAATACTGAAACACAAGTAAAAAGTGGAAAGTTGCACTTTTTTCTAACCAAATATTGATTCTAAAGGACAGAAGGTGAAAACTCAAGGCACAGTTTCTGAGTTTGGGTAGGTGAGTGTTCTCACTGAAGTTCTAAGTAACTTCTCAAACACCACTCAGAGTTCCTTTGGTCTCCTTGACCTGCTTTTTTCCCTTTCTGTAATTACTGAATATGGCCCTTAAAACCCATGTAGGACCAAATACAGAATCTGAACTCTGTGATCTCATCACCACAAAAACAGGCTGTAGGGACGGTCCTTCTTCTTGCCGGAAGCCGCCTTCCCTTGGGACCTCTGTGACTCCTGTAATTTATAGTGGTGCCTTTGTAGTTGGGAACTCAGCAAGGACCTTTCCCCCTTTCCTTACAGAAGTGGTGTAACAGATGGGTTGCTCTAGGTGGAGAAGGGGCCAGAGGGAAAGTATGTGTGTGCATAACCTGTTGCAGATGTAATTTTGAGGGTGCCCGCACATCGGTGGGTCCTCTGGGCAGAGGGTCTGCCTGACAGCCGGTATACTGTGGGCTGTGATGGATATTCTTGGAATGCTTGTGTGTAGGTGAGGCTGGGACAAGTGAAGAAGGCTGCCTTTTCTCCTGGGGTGTGCTTTAAGAAAGGAGGCTGGCTGAAGTACTCGCATCAGCTGGGACATGGAGCCCCTCCCCGGCTGCCAGAACCCTCTGTAAGGAGGCAGGTGATCCCTTTTATGAGCGAATAATAGAGGCGCCTTTAGGTACCGAGCTGCTGCTCTCACCAGGTGGTGCTGTCCCGCAGTGAGTGTTTAAATACTACCAGCGAGCTCGGCAACCTGGGGTGCCTGGAAGCCTCAGCAGCATTTGTGGGGCACTGCTGGATGCAAGATGAGGCCCTTTCCGAGGAAACATTTGACCCAAGGTGATCACCCGGTCCATGTCGGTTTCTCCTCCGCGGTCTGCTCCAACAGGATCTCTGCTGTTTCTGAAGGGGGGCTTCTTGAGCCCGTCCCGGCTTCCTCCCCGAGAAAGGGTCCTGTGCTCTGTTCTCATCTTTGAAGTCCTGGTGGGGAAGGGGGGGCATGTCTCCTAGAGCTCTCATTAAACAGACTTAAAGGGGAGAGAAGGCCTCCACCCAGCCTTTGCTTGCACAAACCTACAAGGCTCCGATGCCCTGCCAAGGTGGTTTCGTGGGCCCAAACGTGACAACACACGATTCTGTCCTCTTTGGCAGGGAGGCCTCACAGCAGCAGTGCTGTGAGGGCACTGACGTGGACCCAGCCTGATGGCCGGTCTGCTTGGGCATGGACGGCAGCCTTGCCGGAGAACATTTCTCTGGGGAAGTAGACTGAGTCGGTCATGGGGGGCCTGCTGTTGGAGTCCTTCATTCAGCAAGCATGCACTGGGCACCTGCCTCTTCTTGTGACAAGAGCAGGAGGCCGGGGTAGGGGTGGCAGGTCAGACCAGCCCTGGAGAAACTGGTAGGAGGGGAGGTAGAGGCAGCAGGAAGCGGATGCTAGAGCTCAGGTCCCCGAGAAGAAGGACTGGCGTGATTCCATTTTGGAGGCAGGGCATGCAGGGGGATATTGGAGCTGTGCCAGGAGGATGACTCATTTCCAGAGTGGGACAGAGGTGCTTCAGGATGAGGGAATGGGAGAGCAGAGGTGTGAAACTGGGCAGCGTGTTCAGAAAGAGTGAGCTCTGTGGAGAGCTGGGACCTGGGAGGGGTGGGGCGGGGAATGTGGGGACTTGAGCACCCTGCGGGTTTTAGGGACGTCCCTGGCTCCTTATCTCAAACCTTTGAAACATTTCTTTGTGTCCTGGGCCTCAAACCTATTAGCATCACTTAAAGAGAAAACCTGAGATAGGAGAAGTAAACAAATACGTCAGTACCCTGCTCCAGAAGGGAGGCTTTCAGTAAATGTCCCTTGTCAGCAAGGC
Source organism: Procyon lotor (assembly GCA_028646535.1). NCBI lineage: Eukaryota > Metazoa > Chordata > Mammalia > Carnivora > Procyonidae > Procyon > Procyon lotor. The sequence continues at coordinate 62,006,816 of CM053605.1, forward strand.
TGGAGGGTATCAGAAGAAAGAATGAATTTCATTGCTTTTCCCAGCCGGTCACCTTGATTTCCCCTCTGTTAAGAGTAGGTTTGTGCTGACGTCTCTTTCCTTTCCGTCGTGGCTTCGTCGGGAGTTTCTGGGAGGTTGTAGCTGCTTTTTATAAACTCTGCTACTTCTAGGATGAGTGTGCTCACAAGATTTCTTTTTTTCAGTTCTCTTTCTAGCTTTCTGTGGTCGACTTGTCCAGAGGAGCTTTCTGGGTCCCCCGAGTGAGACTGCCTCTCTCTGTTGCCAGCAAGTGGAGTCTGGGGTGAGGCAAGGTGAGTGGGACTCAGGGAGAACCCGTCCCCGGACTGACCCCGTTTTCTTTTTTCATTTTTTTTTTATAAAAGATTTTATTTATTTATCTGACAGACAGTGAGAGAGGGAACACAAACGGGGAGTGGGAGAGGGGGAAGCAGGCTCCTCGCTGAGCAGGGAGCCCGATGTGGGACTCGATCCCAGGAGATCATGATCTGAGCTGGAGGCAGAGGCTTTAGCCCACTGAGCCCCCCAGGTACTCCCCAGACCCGGTTTTCTAAGTTGAGTTATTCTCTGAAAAGTTTGAGGGCTTTGAAAGTAAATGGATTTTCAGTCAAAGAAATTCAAGAATTAAGAAAAAATTTGGTGTCTTAATTACTGTGTTAAAGCACTCTCGTTAATAGGGATGCTTCAGTGTGGTCCCCCTCCCCCCTTCCACTCTTTCGGTGCCCATTTCAAGGTTTTGGGTCTCTTTATGGTTCCTAGCCCAGTACTCCACTGAAAGCGTTGTGTAAATAGCTTGATACCTTAATATTGACTGTTTGCACACACAAGTCTTGTTAACTTATTGCGAGTTGTGTCTTTTCCCTTCCCTGGGTTTTAAGGAGGATTTTATTTTAGCTGGGTGGCTTCAGGAACTTTAGGAAAGCCATTGAACTTCTATACTATGGTTTTCCTGTACTGCAGTTTCATGTGCGAATTTTCAAACGAAAATACCTACTCCAAGGGTTTGGGTAAGGCTGGAGGCTCCTGATGGGTAAAATTCTTTTGTTCTGTTCACATTGTTCGTTGCATTCCCTATCTCATGTGAGGCAGTTAGTAGGACTCAAATAGTCCCTCTTTCCTTTAAGAAGAGAGTTGGCTGAGAAGCGGGTCTTCAATCCCATCCTAAGTGAGCACAGCTTGGAGGACTGTTATTTATGCTCAGCTGCTCACAGTTGAGGCCACTGAGCAGGAATCCCCAGGAGGTCCAGGATACAATGGTTGACTGAGGGCTCTGCAGGCTGCCCTATATTCCTTCTCTGTGGGTGTTGGAAGGCGTCCCCTCAGGAGATGAGGGTCAAGGTTAAAGCTGCTTCCAAACTTCTGTGAATTCTTAAAACATCCATGTAACATGCAGATTAACTCTGCCGTCTGTCCTGTGTGGCTTGCTGGCAGGATTGCATGTTCTGCCCTCACCCCTCATGTCCTGTGTTGCTTGTCATAAAGAACACAGCGGTCACATTGCCGCTAAAACTTTGGGGGATCCTGCCAAGAGGTAAAGCTTCTCCGCAGGAGCATGGTAGGGGAGTACACAGCAGAATCGAAGGTTAAAGCTTTAAAAATTAGAATACTGGGACCCCCCCAACCCCAGGTGTGTTGAACTAGAATTTCGGGGGTGGGGAGGGAGTCCCTGCTCTGTTTTTGTTTTGTTTTTTTTTAACTCCTCAAACGGAGATAGTGTATAACTTCTTGAAAAATATTTGTATGTGGACTAAAAAACAAAGAATCTCTTTCTTAGCCTGAGCAGATATTTGGGGGAATTATTTTTGAGCTCTACTAACTAGTTTAACCAGTTCATACAGCCAAGCCAAACTTTCCCTTATTGTGCCATAATTTGCACGGTAGAACCATTTCATAACTTTAAGTTAAAAAATTGCCTGGGACAACACTTTCTATCCTTGTAAGTATACAACGAATGAGAATAAATGACAATGAAGAACAATTTTCTAAATTTAACAGTAGTTAAGGCTTATTTAGAAATCGAGGTGGGAATCTGCTTAAATGGAATTTCACCCAAAGTATGCAGAGATTTGCATATTGAAACCAAAGCTTTTTGACCTATATGGTAACACATTTTTCAAAGTAGTATTGAAATAGCAATTTAAATGTATTGCCTTCAGAGATTTATTAGACAGGAAATTTATTTAGTAAGGGATAGATTTTTTTTTATTTTCCAGGAAGTTTTTGGGTGGCAGAGAATTAGCTAATTTTTCTTTATTTCTTCCCTGGGACCAACTTCAGGAAGTCGATAGGAGCTTAATAGCAAAGATCATGTTAAATGTTTAACGGTGTCTCTTGCAAATTCCCTTTCTCTGAAAGAAAAGCTTGCAACTTGTTATTTGGGGTTTTAATAATTTAAGGTTTGATAGAGAATAAGTTTATGTTTTGAGATCAAAAATCTTAGTGTCGAGGAGGGACCTTACAGATGACCTGGGACCTGCTTTTCATTGCCTCAGCTTCATGGAAACCACTCTTGTTAAGATTACGCATGGCCTCTCATAGAACTCCCTGGCGGGACTTTTCTGTAGCACTTGGTAGTACTGACCACTCCTCATTTGAAACTTCCTCCTCAGGCTTCTTTGCGTCATTTCTGACTACATTTCTTCTTCTTAAATTTCTTCCTAGGTCCTACTATGTTTGTCCTTAAATATTCATGTTCCCTGAGCTTTCATCCATGGTGGTTTTTGTTTTAGTCTGCTGAGCCTCTCTGGGGGACCTCAGTACTTCTGGGGTTTCAGCACCACTCACGTGTTAATGACCCCTAAATCTTTGTGTGAGTGTATCCCCTGTCACAAACAGTCTCTTGGACGTTTCTACTTGGATGACTCCTATTTCCTTTTAAGTGGGAATCTCCAAACTGAATTCCTCTCCTTCTCAGTTATTGCCTACTTCCTGTCCTGTCTCCCTACTCCCGCCCCCCCAACTCCCACAAGTCTCCCTAGCCCTGTCTGCCTGCCCCCCCATGAGTCTCAGCCCTAGGCTTCTGTCTGCTTTTCCCACTTTGGTCATTGGCATTATTCAAACCAGAAAATGTGTGACTCCTCCTTCATCCTCCCTCAGTCATCCTCATATCTTCATTTGCAATTAAATTCTATCATTTTAATAACCTAAATAAAAAAGGAAAAGGCCATTCCATTGACATTTAAATACAGGCATTAAGAGTTATAGTTGGGCTTAAATAAGCAGACACAATAACACAGGACAATTATGACCATTTATGTAATAGACATTTTGTACTCTGCATAATCCTAGATACTTGTCATATGTTATTTCTAATTTTCACAACTATTCTGTGGCATATTATAAGTGAGGAATTTAAGATTTTAGAGCTAGAGTGTGTGGGCGTGGGGAGGAGGGGCAGAGGGAGAGAGAGTCTAAAGCAGACTCTACACTGAGCTTGGAACCCAGTGTGGGGGAGGTGCTTGATCTCATAACCCTGAGATCATGATCTGAGCCAAAACCAACAGTCAGGTGCTTAAGTGAAACATCCAAGTGCCCCATAAGTGTGGAATCTGAAGGTTCAGAGTGATTAAGTTACTGGCTCAAGATCACAGGGCAAGTAAAGCGTGGTGGGTTCGGATTGGGGGATATGAAAGCTGTGGGTTGGTTTGCCTGACTCCAAAA
>CM053605.1:62010993-62028708 GCA_028646535.1 Procyon lotor
TCTCTTCTCCTTTTCCTGTAAAGGCTTATCACCCATGCCCGAGACTCCAGCCGGGAGCTCTTTGCTCATCTATGATGAGGGTTTATCAGCTACTGTGATGACAGCGGTCTTATGAACCAGAAATAACGTTTTCCCCGTAAAATTATAGCACCTGCAGGTGGAAGAGGCCTGGTTGTCCAGTCAAGCAGGAAAGGGAGCGGTATCCCTGTTAGACAGCTGAGGCCGTGGAAGGGGAACTGACTTGCCCCAAGTCCTTTGCTTACGGAATGCCTTCTGTCCTTATTCAGGGAGCTGTAATTGCTAGACTTGAAGAAGTTGGTGCGTGTATGCTGGGAGTCGGTAGCCCAGTTGTACGATACAAAACGGAAAGGAAGAGGGGGAAAGAGAAGAAAATAGGATCCGTGTGGCTGTTTGATGGAGCTAACTGCTGTGGTGAGGGCTTGGGTCTCCCGTTGGTAGACCTTGCCGGGGAATGTCCTGTGACCCTAGGCACGTCCTCTACGGGGCTGTGTGAGAGGATGGGAGCACGTTCAAAGACTCTGCTTCGTATTCAAACCCTAGGTGGTCCTCTGTGGGCTTCTGACCTCGTGGCCGCTGAGGCTCAGAGTTGATGTTGGCTTTCTCTCAGCTCACCATGGCTGGATCCAAAACAGCTACACTTTTACCGTCCTGCAAAAGCCGCCGTGTCTTTGAGGCTGGTATTATGTGCTCTCCTGGTCACCTCCCTACCCCTGGCCCCCAGGTTCATTGAAGACTTTGGAAGCAGCCACTTGGTGCCTGAGCTTTCAAGTCCCAGCTTTACCTACTGTGTCACTTGGTGAAAGTTGTGAATCTAAGTTTCTCTGCTTCCTTGGTTATTAAAACATCCCTAAACTATCTCATAGGGATTTTTGGGTTTTGTTTGTGTTTTTTTTTTTTTTTGTTTTGTTTTGTTTTTTTTTTTTTTTTAGGATAAAAAGATTATATATGTCTGTAAAACTCCTTACCTGATATAGAGTAAATGCTTATTAAATACTAGCTATTACGATGATGGTTGGTAGCCCAGATGCTACCTCCATTACCGAGATTAGCATCCGAATGGCCCTTCCCTACACCAAGAGTCAGGTTGTTTGTGGCACCCCTCATTTGAAGGCTTACTACTTGACTAAACCGTGCTTCTGGCCATCATGTGACCTTCATCATTGTCTGGTATTGTTCCATATCCAAAATTTAAACTCATTTAAAAGGACTAGACTTTTTCTCAACCCCCTCATTCACTTAGTCTGGCTGTGTTTGTTCTTTGATGTCCTTGAGATCCCATCCCTATCTTCTCTGTCCATCAGATGTCCGAGGGCCTCACTCCCTTCCTGGCCAGTCCTGACTCCACGGCGCACGGCTCTGAGCCTCTCATGTGGGCACCCTTCTGGGTCCTCTTGCACTTGTGCTGCAGACACCCAGCCACTGATGAGCCCTCTCGTCCTCTGGGGGGCTCCTGGGGCTGAACAGAGGACACAGTTGCATAGATTCCTTATTTGGTGCCATGGCTTGGTCTGCAGCCTGGATTGGGTAGTCAGAGCTGTTCAGCTGTCCTGGTAATCTTCGGCTTGCCTTCCTCTCCTCTGCAAAGGCTGCTCCTCTTATAACTTACTTTTACTTTCTCAAATTAAAAAAAAAAATCTTAAGAGAAAGCAAGCATGCGTGGAGGGAGGGGCAGAGGGAGAAGCAGACTCTGCTGAGCAAGGACCCCGGGATCATGACCTGAGCCAAAGGCAGACACTTAACTGACTGAGCCACCCAGGCTCCCCGTCTTATTTCTACTTTATAGAGAAAATGGAGGCATGAACTCCTTCCTAGCTTCTTGGCCTATGTTGATTTTTTTCTTCCCTCTCTATTATATCATGCTTGACTTTGTGTCCGTCTTTGCTTTTGGTACACTTAAGAATTTGTGCAGAATGAAAAACTACAATCTCTAGCCCAGTGCTGCTTCCTTAATTGGTCAGTCAGGTTGTGGCCCCGGCTCTGTCTGCTGCTTGCTGACCCAGGAGAGTCAGGGTAAGATCCTCCAGTGCTCAGGGCCTTGCATTTTAGATGAGGCTGTTACGTTTGTTTAAATTTATTAAAGGATGGCAGTCTATTTTGAGATACAGCCATTCCCTTTGAGAATTACAGATGGATTAAAATTATGTTCTTCCCCAAACAAATACCGTGCTGGGGTCGGGAGTGGGGCAAGGTCTGACCATCCTGGCTCACAGCCCACCAGAGGAAGCAGATGGGTAAGAGGGCCTTGTGCAATTTTGAGGTGGCTTTTCTTTCTTATTTTTTTTTTAACCTTTATTTATGAGAGAGAGCGAGTGAGAGCTTCACCAGTGGGGAGAGGGGCAGAGAGAGACTCTTCCAAGTCAAGACCCCCCTGAGCGTGGAGCCCAATGACGACTTGGGGCTCCATCCCAGGACCCATGAGATCTTGACCCGAGCTGAAACCAGGAGTTGGCTGCTTAACCCACCAAGCTACCCAGGCGTCCCGAGGTAGCTTTTGAAGTGGACTCGAGAAGTGCCTTTGCTTTCTCAAATAAATCTAATTATCTATGAACATCTGGACGGTGGTGGTGGTAATACTATTGCAGCTATTCTGTCTTCTCGTTTGGAGCATCTCGTCGTTGGGGTGGGAGGTAGGTGCTTGGTCGGGAGGAGCATCCAAGCTGAAGACAGCTTCTGGGTGAGCAGGGGCTTTCTGCAAGCCTGCTGCTCAGTCCCCTCTGTACAGCAGCCGCTGGCCGGAGGCATCAGGCTTATTGCCAGGCATGCTGCCCTTGGTTATCTCCCTATCTGAGCTTTTCCTAGTTTGAAGGAGAATGTATTGATTTCAGGTTCCGGCTTTTCTGTCCTTGTACTTATTCCTTCAGTATATGTGTTTGAAATACCGAAATAAAACCTCCCTGCAGCCTTCTGAAGACCTGATAAGAGAACAGATCCTGCTGTGGAAATGAGTCGTTGATTGTGTATGGGCCAGATAACTTTTTTTTTTTTTTTTTTAAGATTTTATTCATTTGACAGAGAGATCACAAGTAGGCAGAGAGGCAGGCAGAGAGAGAGGGGGAAGCAGGCTCCCTGCTGACCAGAGAACCCGATGCGGGGCTCGATCCCAGGACCCTGAGATCATGACCGGAGCTGAAGGCAGAGGCTTTAACCCACTGAGCCACCCAGGTGCCCCTGGGCCAGATAACTTTGACCATAAACTTGGGAACTCTCGTGGTGGGTACCAGACAAATTCTGAAGTTATTGGTCCAGACCCCTTGTGGGAGAGAATGGTTATTGATTTTGAGTTCCCTTCCATAATAACCTGCTATTTATTCTTTAAAAAATGTACTTAGTGTTTGTTGTGTGTAAGGTACATTGGTAGGTGATGGGAGGGATTTTGTGGAGTTGACTGCCATGACCTGGGAAGGCTTTATGGAGGAAGCAGTGTTAAAGTTGGGCTCAAGGGATCTCACAAAATAAAGAAAAAAAAAAGAAAAATGGCTCCTGGAGCCAGAAGGAAGTAGCTGGTTCATATTTTCCTCCTAAAGTGAAATTTCCTTTCTGCCAAGTAGTTCACGATATGAGAACTTCTTTGAACAAATTTGCACGTTAGTGATTTTCTAGTAACTTGAAATACCAGCTTGGGAGAGTCTGTTTTAAATTTTTTTTTTTTTTTTTTAAAGAGTATTTGACAGAAACACAGCGAGAGAGGGAACACAAGTGGGGGGAGCTGGAAAGGGAGAAGCAGGCTTCCTGCTGAGCGAGGAGCCTGATGTGGGGCTTGTTCCCAGGAACCTGGGATCATGACCTGAGCTGAAGGCAGGCGCTTAACGACTGAGCCACCCAGGCGCCCCCGGTTTTAAATATTTTTAAGTAATCTCTCCACCCACCATATGGCTCAAATTCCCAACCAAGATCGAGAGAGTCACATGCTTTATGTACTGAGCCAGCCAGGTGTCCCAGGAGAGTCAGGCTTTTTGTTTTTGTTTTTAAGAAATTTTTCTGAAAGCAACTTCTCTGTCCTCCTATACAATATTTAAAATATGGGCTGAAAGCAATTTCAGTCTAATAGAGAGCTTCCACTTAATTTGTGTATCAAAATGTTTGAGACTTCACGCCCAGAAATCTTTTAAATTCATATTACTTGGGGCTGTAAATTTGCTATGCTTTTTAATAAGTCATACTCATATCGGAAGCTTTTTGCCTACGACAAGCCTAACTATAAAGAGCAGTAGAATTAGAGATATGGTTTGTGCAGTAGCTTTGAATGAAGAGTGAATGGTTGAGCCTTTGTGTCTTGGGGAATAAATCGTAGCCCAGTGATACCAGCTGTGGAAATTGGGCAATAACATCATACAGTTGCTTTCTGGTTGCTTGGTCAGTAGCCACTCTTGTCTTCCCCAGTTTTTCTGGACGAATCCCCTAAATCCGAGAGTAGTTCAGTGATTTGTTCCCAGTCACAGCTTAGGACCAGAGCTGGGATTAGGTCTGTTGATTCCTGGGCTTTTTCTACTATATGGGAAAAAAGGGGATTGAGGAGAGAGACCTACTGGAATTTCAAGTATTCGTCAAGGGTTGTTTTCCCCGGGCCCACTGGGAGCTCTGAAAGAATGTTGAGATAGGGCTCTTGCTTTCAGGAAGCTTCTATAACGCAGTTTTCCGTGAATTTCCAGCCAACAGCCAGGGCCTCATCTAGCAGGCCTCTTTGTTTCCTTTTGTGGTCTCTGTTCTGCTTTGTTTTCTTGACTTGCCATATTCTATATATTATTTATCTTGAAAGGCGCTTCAGACCCCCCACTGCCGCCACACATTTCCTTTCTTTTAGTAAACATTAAAGATTGCTAATGGAAATTCTAAAAGTAGCCATGCAGAATCTATGGCTGTTACTCAGTTGAGTCAAACCTGGGTTGGAAAAAAATTTTCAAACCCTTAAAGTTGAAGGTGTTTTTGATGTCTCCCTTTTTTGGGGGGGGGAGGGGGAATCCTTAATTAAGTACAACTTATTTTTCAGTGTTTCACTTGTTAATATTGCTGTTCTGGTTTGCTCGATGTTGACGAAAGAAGGGAAGCCCTTTAAGAAGCAGCTCTGCTCGGAGGTCAGATAAACTGGTGGGAGAAGCTCCTTCCAATGCAGCGTGCACAAACTCAGGATAACTGGATAATAAGGTTTTGTGATCCCGAGATTTTTAAGGTTAATTCAGGTGTGGACATGAAGGGGTATTATGAAATGCAGCATTTTCCTCCCTAGTCCCGCAAAGCCTGATGTCACGTGGCTTTAACTGCGTTTTCTGGCATTCCTTGCAAATGAAAATACATAGGAATGTTCCTTGCAACTTATAGACTGCTATAAATGCTGGCTAATTGCTTGATTTGGAGGAAATCGCTCATCTGTGTTCATTGCAGCCTAGTTAAATCTGTCAACAAATACTAAGAACAGAGTGGGTGCGAAGCCTGTGTTCTGGCTTCTGTTTGTATTAAAGAATAAACATAGTCCCTGCCCTCAGCTCACAGATTCGACTTGGAATTGTGTAAACAGGCAGGATGTCGTTCCAGAAGAGGAAAATTTTAATACTAGTGTTATTTTGTGATTTCAGACAAGCTGGTCATGGTGATGATGGTGCTGTTATGATTGCACGCCAAAATAGATTTTGTCTTGCTTTGAAATCCTCCTCATATTACCCAGGGTGATCTTTGTTATATTTTATCTATCACTGCAATCACGGTGCAGAATTCTAACACATAACGTGGAGATGTGGTGCCTATCCTCAAAGACTGTATGGTAAATGAGAAATCCAAAGAGTGAAAGTAAGTTTTGTACTTTATATAACTTCTAAAACGAAGAACCTGTGGTATTTGGGAAACTTGGATGTTGAATGACAGTAGAAAAATAAGGAAATGTAGGTGCCTGCAGGTCATTGGTCTTCTAAGGTTAATGTTCTATTTTAACATTTTATTTTCTTTTAAATGAAAATGACAGGAAGTTTTCTCCCATTAGGGAATTTCAGAAGCTGGTCTGGAGGCTGGTCTTTTCTCTCTTCCTCAAAAGTATATAACTTAAAGAAATGGCAGCCGAAATGACTTCTGCACTTGGGTAGACTCATTTGAAATTTCTCCAGGTCACAGTTTAAATAGGTCTTAGAATATAAATTAAAGCTTTTCCCCTTGACTTGCTACTTATGGAGGAAAGCAGGAACTGGAAAGAAAAATTAGAGTGGCTATCGGATAGCCTCTTTGACTTGCTCAAGACCAGTGATGTGGAAGATGTGATGATCCTGAAAACAGCTGAGCTCCCCAAAGTGGGCATCCAAGGTGTCTGGCATGAGATGCCAGAGTCAGCGTGTCCTACTCCTTGTCCCATGGGACGTGTCTTCCCAGTGGCACAGCAGATCTGCCACGGGTTGGAGATGACCTGGGTGATGGATCCTGGGCAGCGTCACCGCCATTGGGCCTGAGCTAGTCTGTGATCCAGAGAAGTGGGGGCTCCCGGAGAGGTCGCCAAGAGACCGTGGCCGAGCTCTGTTGGCTTGTTTTCTTTTTATTCTTTTTAAAGTATGTAGTCTTTGTGAAAAGACAAATCCTGAAGGTAGGTTGATTGCTTTTTGGAAAAGAAGATATCTGTGCTTAGCAGGCAACTGTTACTGAATTTTGTCCACCATTTTTTACACAACATTTTGCTGTGTTTTCCACATGACCTTCAAGAAAAATTTGTGTTTCTGGAGTTACCCTGTAGAAGCACACTGTGGTTGTCTTCCCGGATTCAGTGCTTGCCCTTTAGGTGAAACCCAGATCTTAGCAACTGGGTTCACTGAAGTACCATTTCATTTTATTTTATTTATTTTTAAAGATTTTATTTATTTGACAGAGAGAGACACAGCAAGAGAGGGAACACAAGCAGGGGTAGTAGGAGAGGGAGAAGCAGGCTTCCCGCTGAGCGGGGAGCCCGATGCGGGGCTCGATTCCAGGACCCTGGGATCATGACCCATGAGCCAAAGGCAGATGCTTGAGGACTGAGCCACCCAGGCGCCCCCGAAGTAGCGTTTTAAAGAGGAATTAGGCTGTAAGCCATGCCCCTTTTGTGTGTAGAGGACTTGTTTGTAAGGTGATTTAACCCTATCAAAGTTCACTACAGCTTTCTCCAAATTTTGCTTAAAGATACTATCTTTCTGGTATCTCTAGGGTGGGTTGGTTTGTTGACTTTTGTTTGTTCATTTGTTTAATTGCTGCCCAAAGCTTTCATTTTCTGAGAGGAGAGGCAGAGCAGTGGGAGGAGGAGGACCCTTGCTGGGAGTCTGCAGATTTGGATTCAGGCCCTGCTATTAATTAGCTGTGTGAGCCCTGGGCAGTCAGCCTTTGAGTCTCTGTTTCTTCGTCAGGAAAACAAAGGACTTGGCAAAATAAATATAGGCAGGACCAAATGATCAGAAGGTCACTGTGTGTGGTGCTTAGGGACTCTTCCTCGCTGTACAGAGGCTCTGCCTCACTTTGGGCTGGAGCGGTCACATGGGGTGCGACGCGGAGGCCTTCTCAAGCATTCAGGCCCACCAGGCAGGGGGGACTCTCTTCTCCACACAAGTTTCTCTCTCTTAGCCTCTCTCCTCCTCCTCTTTCTTCCAGGAGCAACCTGCTTGCCTTCTGCCTTCCTGTCCTTAGTGCATTAACAAGGGTGTGATGGGTAACACAACCCATTTGGATTTGTTACTGCTGGGAGTTGTCCAGCCATCTCATCTGGGTTCCTGGAGGAAAAAGAGAGCTGCGGGAGACTCCGTGATGAAATAATGGTCCTTTTGTCTGTCTCTTGCTATAGGGATGGTTTTAGGTTTCATCTTAGGCCTGGGCCATTGTGTTGTTTTTCCATGCTCAGTACAACCCTGTTTAAAAATGCAGCTTATCATTTAAAGGATTCAGCTGGAGTGCCACAGACTGTTCTGTTTTCCTCCCAATCCCCCTCCAAAGTCCTAACTGTAGGTAGTTAAAAAACAAACAAAAAAACCCCACTGTCGTGAATGCCTTTTGGTTGGGTCCCCTGACATCAGCTTTCAAATGTGTTTCCGTTGTATTTATTTTGCAAATACTTATAAGGTATGTCTTAATCTGATAAACTTCCAAAATGTTTTCCTTGTGGTTATATAATCAGTAGCATCTGCAAGACATGCCTTGAACCATGTAGCTTTCTTCTTAACCATTATCTCGTGGATTCTCCGTTCTAATGTTTTCTTTTGATGAGCTGGGGCTAGGAGATCTGAGTTCCTGGGCCAGACCTGTTACAGTAATGTGCCCAGATTTAGCCTTGTAACCTTAATTAGATGTGGAATGCTGAGAATGCCGTGTGTGTGTGTGTGTGTGTGTGTGTGTGTGTGTGTGTGTGTGTGTGGTGTGTTTAACTTTTATAACAAGTCAGTGAACTTCTGATCACTTCATTAATAGTTATAAAACACTCCCTGTGTCTTTAACATTTGGTTCCCCATCTTGGGCTCCTCACAGAAAATTACTAAAACTCCAGGTCCCTTTATATTCTCCTAAGCAATCTGTCAGGGGCCAAGTTACCTTTTGTGTCAGTATGTAAGTTCTCTTCCAGCTCACAACCCCTAATTCCTCTTCCCTCCCCTCCTTTTCTCTTTAGAAGCAAAAGAGTGTTGAAAATGTTAAAAGCTGTGCTGAAGAAGAGCCGAGAGGGAGGAAAGGGGAGCAGGAAGGAAACAGGTATGTATGAGCAGAGTGCGGAGAAGCAGGTGGCCGTGGGGCAGAGACACCTGTGCTCGCTAGGCTGGGGGGAGCTGTTGCCTGGGGAGTGGGTCTGAGGAGTGTCCTGGGTTAGGACGCATGTAATACTGGAAGCTGTGAGAAAATAAATGTAATCCTGAACTTTTTTTTTTTTTTTTTTTTAAGATTTTACTTATTTGGGAGAGAACATGAGCGGGGTGAGGGGCAGAGGGAGAAGCTGACTCCCCGCTGAGCAGGGCACCTCATGTGGGACTCGATCCCAGTACTATGGGATCATGACCTGAGTCTAAGGCAGACGCCCAACCAGCTGAGCCACCCAGGAGCCCCTGTTTCTGAGCTTTCTTATGGAAAGTGAGTTTGTGAAATTTGAGTTTTGGTTACAAACCAAATGCTTCCCCAGAACCCTTGGAAGGTTCATGATTTTAACAGATCATTCAGATCCAGAGACAGAGTTACAGACACGCAGGGATAGCAGGTGTGTCCAGGAATTTGGTTTCTAGAAAGCCCTTTCTTTTTTTCCCACACGGGATTGCATTTTATGTGTTTGACCAACAGCTGGCTAACTGGTCCTCGTCTTTTGAGTATCAGATTTTCTGCCTAACAGGTGTAGCCTCACTCAGTGCCAGACTGCTAGTTTTCATTAGGAGAGAGCTACTTAATTTAGCTTGGATTTCATTCCTGTTTATAGACTTCTGGTGCTTATGTGGTCAGTGTGACTCTTCATTGCATTCCATGTGCTAAACTCTTCTAAGGTTATTTTGGTGACCACTTAGTGGTCTTATTTTTCTAGAAAAATTACATATTGTTTATCATTGTACAATAAAAGACTGTTAGTATGAATTAATTTCCCTGAAATGTGCTATTTTACTCTGCAAACTTATGATAATCCAGAGTTGGGAAGTGTCTGGTTTCCTGAGTTACTGTATATTGAATAATATCTCAGTTTTAATTTCTATTAAAGTATAAATAAGTACTTAGTACCAAAACATCACTGAATTATAGTTAACTCTTCAATTGAAATGATCTTGTAATACCTTTTATTACATATAATGTATGTATATAATTATATACAATAATTATATACAATGTATATGATTATATACAATGTATGTATGTTATGACAATGTTTATCTTTTGTTTCTGTACTTAGAATAAGTGGGCTTAAATTTTTTAGTTATATGGAACTTAGATTTTCTGTTATCTCTTAAACTAAAAAGTTTGCAGAATGGCAAACTTACTTTACTAAAAGTAGAGTCTCTATTGTAAAGTTACCGTTTAGATTTGATTAGAAGCTTCTCTCTCCTTGCATAAGCAGATACAAAGAAAATAATTCAGTTTTTAACGATAGAAATAAGAGACCGTGGTCAGCTTTTAACCTGAAGAAACCAACCCCTACCTTTGAATAATTAGAATTGTTACTATGGAGAATTTTCAGTTCACATAATTTCTGTCCAGGAGTACATTCACCCTCTGCTGGGTCAAGGCCAAAATATCCTTTATTTCTCTGAAAGCAGTTTAACCCCCCACCCCTAGTTTTGGCTCATCTGACATTCATCCTAGGGACTTCATTACTTGCTCCTTTAGATGTCTTTGTAATTTCCAGCATAAAGTTAGGTCCTAAGCTGTCTGTCTGGCTGAAGCTGCCCAACCAGTGGCCTGGGTCTCCAAGCCAAAACTCCCTACTTAGTAATGGAGTCTTTCACAACAGAATCTCCCCCTCCCCCATCCTCTTTGACCAGTGCCAGTGAAATAACAAATGGTACAGTAATGATTTGGGGCACCCTGCCTTTCAGGACGGCCAGACAGTGAACATAGTTTGCATTTGTAACTTTTCCAGTTTCAGAGCATGTGATTTTGGGATTATTCCCTTCTCTGGTCTTGAAGAGCAACTACTGTTTTTTCTGAAGCATTTCTTCATAGTAATTCCCACACTATGGTTTTGCACTAATGCAAACCAACTAGAAAAAGCAATGAGAACATTTCTCATAAAACATCTGTATGGTATGTGCCTTTTTTCTCTTTAACTAGAACCTGGTTGTGTTAGTTGGGGAACAAAGCAGATGGAATTTTAAATCTTGATGAAGTTATGTCGCAAGATGGGGAAAATACTTGGAATTTGACCATTCATATGTTGAGCTCTGTGCCAACTCTCATTATATAAGTAGATCACAGCTAAGTTTCTCTGTAAATTAAAGCTGGCTAATCTACGGAGACTGCCCTGAAACTTGAGTAATAATATCTCCTGCAATATGGAAAAATTTTGCTCTACTGTTTCCAATTAAAATCAATCTTTGTTGTAAAAACAAAGGAAAATTCATGTCTATGTACTTGAACTCAAAATTATAGAAATTTAAGAAATATTTATGTCTAAAACATTGAGCTCAGCATTTTATATATCCTTTGTAGATTCTTTTTACAATCTTGAACTGTTTTTTTTAATCGGCTTTGAGAATTTAGAAAGCATCACTGAGTTAAATTTAGTATTCAAAAGAAAACAAATACTTTTCAGAAATATTGAAAAGTTGTTACACCTTCTGTTCCTATACCTAAAAGAAAATGTCACATGTATCTACTTTAAATTCCCAGTAAAATTTTAGCAGGTATTGAAATTTAAGTTATATGTATATAAGGGTGTATGGATATACCCTTATACATGTATACATCTATGGATATACCCTTATATATGTATATAAGGGTATAGTATTAAACTATTGAACACTGAACTCTAAAAATAGGAAAAATTGTTATTTTTTGTTTTTGTTAACCTAGAAAATGCTTACAGCTAAGCAAAATGTGTTTTCTGGAAGCTGTAGAATTGTGTCAGAGAATACAATATTAAAAACTTGAAAATGTTTTTGGAGGAAGTACATTTGCCTTGTCCCCACTATTCCATCAGTGTAAATGAGCACAGTGTTTCTCTTGACCTTGAGTTAGGCCTGAGCGAGTAAAAATCAATATTAAACCACAATGTGGGGAGAGCTAGATGAGATATATATATATATACACACACATATATATACACACACACATATATATATATATAATTTTTTTCCTTTCCCTGCTCTTAGGACATTGATTCAAAGCAAGTGTGGTATTTATTTTGAGGCTCTCCAGGGAGGAGAAACCACATCTTTTTATTTTAAGTGAACTTTGCAATCAAAAAACTTTCATGTTACTATTATTAAACCTATTTAATTTAAAAATGAAATAATTATAAGTATATTGAGAGTATTCTTTTTTTTTTTCCAAAGATTTTATTTATTTATTTGACAGAGACACAGCGAGAGAGGGAACATGAGCAGGAGAAGTGGGAGAAGTAGAAGCAGGCTCCCCTCCAAGCAGGGAGCCCAATGCAGGGCTTGATCCCAGGACTCTGGGATCATGACCTGAGCCAAAGGCAGACGCTTAATGACTGAGCCACCCAGGCGCCCCTATTGAGAGTATTCTGATACAAATCTGGACCAAAAAAGTTTAGAGTTGATAGAAGAGCAGTGTAGGGAATTAATATCTTCTCTGTACAACAATACTGTTTAGATAATGCAGGGGGAAATGTCCCATTTTATAATAAAACAAACTTAATTAACATAAGAACGAATGTGCAAACCTTACAATGAAGAGAAGAGTAAAACTTTGCTGAAGCACTTAAGGGAAGACCTGAATAAATGGAAAGAAATATAATGTTCCCAAATGGGCAGATGCAATATTTTAAACCAACTATCTCTTACAGAATTATCTGTGCTTTCTATCTAATCCCTAATGAAACCCCAACTATTTTATTTTTTAAAGACCTTGTTCTTTTAGACCAGTTTTAGGTTCACAGCAAAACTGAGCAGAAGGTACAGAGATTTCCCATGAGCCTCTGTCCCCCCCTGTCATACATAGCCTCCCCCAGGATCAACACCCCCCACCAGAGCAGTACGTTTGTTACAACTGATGAACCCACACTGATATATCATAATCACGCAAATCCCACAGTTTACATCAGGGTTCACTCTTGGTATGGTACATTCTATGGGTTTGGACAAATACATAATCTGTATCTATTGTTATAGTATCATACAGAGTGTTTTCACTGCCCAGAAAATTCCTGTCTTTTTTTTTTTTAACACGACATAACCAGTTGATTTGAAAATTCATCTGGAAGAGAAAATGCTTAAGAATAGCCAAGGAAAAACAAAGTGTGGGACAGGTGTATCTAAATGGCTGAGCCTGATTTCCAGGCCTGGCTTTTAGCTGCAAGAGAGGCCGGACAAATGTGTATTTGCCTTCTTCATTCTGTAGGTGGACTTCACCTCCCACCAAGGCATGCACTGTGGAGGATTCTTGTGTCATTGACATGGGCAGGTGCCCTCTACAACAAAAACCAAGCATCGATATTTAGTATAGCTCGTTAGAATAACTACCGCGTCCATATAGTGGATAAATGATATGGCTATTTTTTTTTTTTTTTTGGACTTTCTTTTTTCCTATTGGTCTCCATGAAATGAATCCTGATTTTATCTAACATCTTTTTTTTTTTTTTTAAGGTTTTATTTATTTGACAGACACAGTGAGAGAGGGAACACAAGCAGGGAGAGTGGGGGAAGCAGGCTTCCCGCTGAGCAGGGAACCCGATGTGGGGCTCAATCCCAGGACCCTGGGATCATGACCTGAGATGAAGGCAGATGCTTAACTGACTGAGCCTCCCAGGCTCTGCTATCTAACATTTTTGATATAATTATAGCTCACAGCTGATAACAGTTTGGTTTGTTTTCTTTTAATCTCAGAGATAGTGGCATCTTTCTGGAAGCATTAGGCAGGCAAGACCCGTTGCCCTCCGAGAGAAGGTTGGCCTCTTTCCCTCTGTATGCATCCCATCTCCTGTCCTTTACTAATCTTGAAACAATAGCCTTTTGCCCTATCCAACTTTCCTAGTTTCTCTGTTTTGGTGTGGAAGTAGCTCCATGCTAAGGCAGAAGAACAGAGTTTTTTTTTTTTCCTAAAGATTGATTTATTAGAGAGAGAGAACGAGCACAAGCTGGGGAGCAGAGGGACAAGTAGACTCCCCACTAAGTGGAGAGCTATGTGGCGCTCGATCCCTGGACCCTGAGATCATGACCCGAGCCGAAGGCAGACACTTACTTGGCTGAGCCACCCAGACGCCCCCAGAAGAACAGAGTTTGGTGAACTTCTAATTGCTAATTGTGGTACTGCCTTAATTAAAATATAGACTGATGATGGAAGGGTTGCTTAATATGCCAGAATAATTGTTTATTAGTCTTTTTCCTTTCAGTTTCATTATTGGTTGGTTTTTTTTTTGTTTGTTTTTTTTTTTCCAGTAGTGGGGGCTTAGTTTGAAGCAATTTATTAAAAAAAAAAGAGATATTTGACATTCACCTTTTCTTCGTTAAAACCCAGCTGGTCAGCTAAGTGCACTTATAATGGTGTTAATTAAGGCATTGGATAGTCTCTATAAACTTAAGTGTATACTGAATTAATCTGTTAGCTTTGCATCTAATCCTTCACTTTGAATTTGTAGTAAAAGGAAGCTGTTTGCCTCTAAAGTTTAAAAGCCATTGATGTGATTGTTAAATGTGGTATTTTAAGCCATTCCAGGCTATAGTCTGGTTTTCAGTGGTACCTTCTAAAAATGCCTCAGTACAAACGATGCTTTGTTTTATCCGGAAAATATGAAGCTGCTTTTGATTATTCTGTGCTGCATTGCCCATTTTCTGTGGTTGTGGACTATTATTTAGGAATTTAGTGCAGTGACTGTCTTGCTGAGCTATGGATATTTGGTATCTTGTTGTTAACAGACTCTAAAAATGTTTCCCAAGCAACAAAACAGGCAGAAATAATTCAGTCTAACGGTATTGTATTTCTCCTTACCGGGGCACTTAAGCAAATTCTGTAAAATATTGGGGCAGGATATAAAGACAGAATAGAGGCCAAGCTGGTTTTTGGTAGAATCAGGAATGCTCTTCCCTCTGGTTGGCTTGGTTAGCAGTTTTTCTTTGTTGTCTCTTAGACCTGTTTCAAAGTCTGGAAAAAGCAGACTTTGGAATCAGAAGTCACGGTTTCAGTTCCCAACTTGATTGCCTCCCATTTACATGAATTTGGACAGATTCCTTACCTTGACTAAGCTTCCTGTCATCAGGGTTAAATAAGAGAACTTTTTGCAGAAGGGTCTCACTCGACACCTGGCCTCTGCTGGGATACTCTGTGACCTTTGCTTTCCTGAGAAAACTGTGTGGTACCTTGAACAAACAAAACCGTTGTCAGACTTCTTGTTCTTTTCTGGTTGAAGAGAAGGCAGGACTGTTCTCGGGCAGAGGAGTGACGTTCTGGAAGCTTCTTGCCATGACGTCTCATCTTCAAATACGGATTCTGGCATCATCCTTGCATACTGAAGTCTTTTGTGCCATCTTCATCCTTTTCCTCATTAAAAATAAACAGGGAAAGCTGAGTCCTTGGTCTCTTGTATTGTGGCTTATACTTGGGAAATCATTTATTTTACCTTTCAGACTATTATCAAGTGCTGGCATTTTGTCCTGTTTCTTTGTGAAGTTAAACTAAAAGACTTTCTTCCTTGCTAAAGAGATTTTGGGAGTCAGTAAGCAGCAGTTTTAAGAATAGATTTCTGAGGCACCTGGGTGGCTCAGTCGTTAAGCGTCTGCCTTCCGCTCAGGTCAAGATCCCAGGATCCTGGGATCGAGCCCCACATCGGGCTCCCTGCTCGGCAGGAAACCTGCTTCTCCTGCTACCATTCCCTCTGCTTGTGTTCCCTCTCTGGCTGTGTTTCTCTCTGTCAAATAAATAAAATCTTTAAAAAAAAAAAAAAAGATTTCTAAGTATAGTTTATATAGTTTCTGGGATGTTTCATTTCAACACATCCTTAATTAATTAAGGCCTTCCTCTGTAGAAGGCTCTACCCTCCATCCTTTTTGTAGCTTTCCCGTATGATTTAGGGAAACACAAAGGATGAAAGAGTCGGAAGAAAACAGATACTTAGCATTTGTCATGTGTCAGGTGCTTACATATCGTGGACCAAGCTGGTCCATCCTGAACTTGTTTCCTGTGAAGGGCATATTTAGAGAAAGCTCTGGACAGAGAAGGACACCTCGTGGATCTTCTAGGTTTTCTTGCTACTAAGAACCCCCAGTAAGTCACAGCCTATCCGAATCATCATAAAGTTAGTAGCAGAATTCTCAAACAACACTTATTTATTTGGGTCCCTCTTTGTATGTGCAGTTGTCCCCTGAACAATGCAGAGGTGAGGGATTCCAGCCCCCACATAGTTGAAAGCTTCATAAAACTTTTGACTCTCCAGAACTTCTAATAACCTATTGGACTTACTGATAACATAAATAATCTATTAACACATATTTTGTGTGTGTATTATATACCGTATTATAATAAGCTAGAAAAAAAGAAAATTTGCTAGGAAAATTTGAGGAAGAGAAAATCCTTTTACAGTACTGACTATATTTATTAGGGAGGAAAAGCCATGTAGAAGTGGACCTGTGTAGTTTAAACTCGTTTTGTTTGAGGGTCAACTGTATATATGTAAATATAGTGGGAAACTTAATAGAGAGTATAAAATAATAGTTCAGAGTCTCGTTTTTTGGGTCAAATCTAATTTCATTATGTAAATCCTTTTTCAAAAAATTAAAGCTGCTTTTCTCTAAAATAACCAAAAACAATGATCTTATTTTCTATATACCCAATTTTCTTTTTATTATTATTATTATTTTTATTAACATATAATGTATTATTTGCCCCAGGGTACATGTCTGTGAATCGTCGGGCTTACACCTTTCACAGCACTTACATAGCACATACCCTCCCCAATGTCCACAATCCAGCCACCCTATCCCTACCCCGTCCCACCTCCCAGCCACCCTTAGTTCGTTTTGTGAGTCTAGGAGTCTCTTATGGTTTGTCTCCCTCCTCATCCCTTCCTGTTTCATTTCTCTCCCCCACCCCCCAACAAACCCCGCCTTGCCTCTCAAATTCTTCATATCAGAGAGATCATGTGATAATTGTCTTTCTCTGACTGACTTATTTCGCTTAGCATAATACCCTCCAGTTCCATCCCTGTCCTTGCAAATGGCCAGATTTCTTTTTTCTTGATGGCTGCATAGTATTCCATTGTATATATACACCACATCTTCTTTATCCATTCATCTCTTGATGGACATCTAGGTTCTTTCCATAGTTTGGCTATGGTGCACATTGCTGCTATAAACGTTTGGGTGTACGTGCCCCTTCGGATCACGACGTTTGTGTCTTTAGGGTAAATACCCAGTAGTGCAATTGCTGGGTCCTAGGGTAGCTCTATTTTCAACTTTTTGAGGAACCTCCATACTGTTTTCCAGAGTGGCTGTACCAGCTTGCATTCCCACCAACAGTGTAGGAGGGTTCCCCTTTCTCCGCATTCTCGCCAACATCTGTCATTTCCTGACTTGCTAATTTTAGCCATTCTGACTGGTGTGAGGTGGTATCTCACTGTGGTTTTGATTTGTCTATATACCCAATTTTCAAAGAGCTTTGTCATGTGTAGCTTCTTAAATGCTCATAAGAACTCTATCTTAATTTTCATGTGACCGTTTGCATTTTTTTAAGTAATACATTTTTTTTTTTTTTTTTGAGATAGAGAGTGTGCAAATGGGGGGAGCAAGGAGAGGGAGAGAGAATCTTAAGCAGTCCCCACAGCCACATGGAGCAGATATGGGGCTTGATTTCATGACCCTGAGATCAGGACCTGAACCAAAATCAAGAGTTGGTTGCTTAACTGACTAAGCTGCCCAGGCGCCATTCCACCCCACCCCCCCCCCCCGCAATTTGCATTTCCTAGGAAGAGAATTCCAAGTTTTTATTTCTGTTCTACAAAAATATAGAAAACTTAATTTCATACAATTGTTGGCAAATGTAGTATTTGAGTGGGGAGGTAGGCTTCTAAAGATTTGACGTAGATTGACTTTTTTTTTTTTTCTGTGAAGGATGATCTAAGCTTAC
>CM053605.1:62029208-62065585 GCA_028646535.1 Procyon lotor
TTGTCAATCAAATCCCCGCCCACGGTGAGGCCCACGGGTCTGTATTTGTAATGATTTTTTTTTTTTTATTTAAGATTTTATTTATTTGACAGAGAGATACACAGCGAGAGAGGGAACACAAGCAGAGGGAATGGTAGTGGGAGAAGCCGGCTTCCTGCCGAGCAAGGAGCCTGATGCGGGGCTCGATCCCAGGACCCTGAGATCATGACCTGAGCCGAAGGCAGATGCTTAACAACTGAGCCACCCAGGTGCTCCATGTATTTGTAATGGTTTTTGAATGGTTAGCCGGGTTTGAGAACCACTAGGATGCTCTTTGTTCCTCAGTCTGTGCAGGGCCGGCCCCAGCCAGCCATGGCAGAAGCACATGTATGTGACTTGGGAAACTCCTGGTCTTGAGAAGGAGCTCCCCCTTTATCTAGTCAACCCTGTTCTTGGCAGCCCTCTAAAGGTGAGTTTGAAATACAGCTCTACAAGGAGATGAGTGACAAGGGTTCCCTTCCAGAAATAACAGGGGACAGGATTTCATCAAAGCAGTTTGTCCCTATGTTTTATTTGGTTCTTGTGTTCGTGTCGATTCCTCATCAATATCTGTGCATTCTCATGCTTCCAAGTTAGATACACAAGCGGTAATAGCTATTGAATATAATTTTGATGCTTAATTTGCATGCAACGTTACAGAAATTGTTTGAGGACTGTATTTCCCAGAGCATTGCTCTGAGAATGAACGGAGTAACTCGCATTCCATTTTATATTTGAGAAATCATGATTAGAGTGGAATGTTAATATGGTTAGTTGTGGTGAGACAATATTGACATTGTTGCTAAGATATTATACCAGACAAGTCATTGAGACTGCTGTTTTGAAAATTGAGTGATGCTGCTTTTTTTTTTCCTTATTTGTGGTGCTGTTGGAGCAGGAATATAGGAAATAAAATAACAGATGCAGAAAATGTAGTCTTCTCATTCTCTCTCTCCACTCCCTGCCCTCCCAATACAGGCATGGAAAGGATCTTGTTAAACAGCCGCATGTACACAATTGGCTTAGTCTGCTTTTTTCTAGAATGTGTGCTGAATTGGTTATATAGCATCTTTAACGTGTTTTTTTGTGGGGAAGAAACTTTCAGTGCTGCTCAGAAACCTGGAGGTATTTCCCCCCAAATGTTTATAGATCCCATTTTCCTTGTAAGGAGTTGAAATAAGATAAATGGTAGCAGTTCCCTCTTGTCCTTCTTTTCTCTCGTAACGAGGTCTGTTGGCAGCAGCATTGCGGATGGGACTGCCAGAGTTTGGATGTGAGTCGTTAGTGAGGGGGTGGTGTGCTGGTTATGGCATTGTTCTAAAAGTCTTTTTCCCCCCACTTATTTTTCCACCCCCAAAATGTCATCGCGTCCAATATGACAGAATGTTCCCAATGATTATCATTCAGAGAAACATGATTCGCTAATTTATCCGTGGATGACAGTCAGAATTTCTTTTCTTTTTTTTTTTTTTTTGACAGTCAGAATTTCTTAAGCACCAAACAGAATTGCATGCGTGGTACGCACCTTGGTTAGGGGAACCTCAGTGTACAAAGGTGGGCTAGCGTAAAGCCACGATGAAGAGCTCTGACGGTGGGTCAGACTGCCTGGGCACATCCAGATCTACCCCTTGCAGGCTGTGGAGCCCTGGGCAGCTTACTTAGTAGTCTCCCTAAGCCTTTGTTTTCTCATCTGTAGCCCAGGGACAACAACAGCAAATGGAATAGAGTGGAAAAATAAGCTAATGTATGTGAAGTGCTTATTAGCTTGGTGTCTGGTACAGAGAGTAAGGCTTATACTACTAACTTGATCACCCTCATTATTTGCACAGACACATTTGATGAACATACATCTATAGTTAGAATAGAGAACTCATTATAAATCCTGATGTGTTACTTGGGTACTTGCTTTAACGTGAAATTCAAGGGTAAGTGAGCTCCAGTATTGAGGATGGGGTGAAGCAGTAACAGAGGTATAGGTGGTTTCAGGAGTGGGATACTCAGTGGGTCGTTGCAGTCTCCGGGGCCACCCCCTTGCAGGTCCAGGGCACCATTCATGTAGATGGGCAGAGATGGGCAGCATGGTGTCCTACCTTCATCATTCCTAACATCACACCCAAGACCTACAGGAAAAGGGGAGTTTTCTGTGTCATAAGAAGTTCTATTCAGGATGTTGTTTTTGAGAAAGACTATTTACTTTTAAAGATTCTATTTTTGAGAGAGAGTGCACAAGCATAACTGGGAGAGGGGCAGAGGGAGAAGCAGATTTCCTTCCTGAGCAGAGAGCCCGATGCAGGGCTCGATTCCAGGACCCCAAGATCATGACCTGAGCTGAAGGCAGACACTTAACTGACTGAGCCACGCAGGCGTCCTAAGTTTAATGTTAAGAGAAGGATTGGTTGGTTAGAGATGGAAAGTTGTAAGCAGAGAAGTCAAGGGCGTAGACGGAGCTAGGGGCAGTGTGGTTCCTTTTTATGTTGTATACAGTACTGCGTACTACTTCGTATAGTAGCCATTGTGGGGCTACAGACACGTACCTAGAATAAGGAACTGGATCTTGAGCCACACAGTGGCTCCTGTGGGTAGGAAGCCAGTCCAGACCTTCACTGTGAGAGCAATCAGTAAGACCATTTAATGTCTGTACGACCTGGGGAGGAGATGACTATGGACAGTTGGAGCTACACGGACTAGGGCAAGTCTGAGCCAGGTGGATGAGTAGGCACAGTTGGAGGTGCCCAGATAAAGGAAAAATGAGCCCCCCTTCCTGGGGAAGGGGCTTCATAGGAGCAATAACTTGGCAGGGGTCCAGCAGGGGGGCTTGCTGGGAAACCTCCCAAAGTAGAAAGAGGTGGGTACACATTTATGTTTGAAATAAATGTTTAAATGGAAAAAGTGTGTTTTCTTTTAAACTATCCTCATTATAAAAATGTCGGAACATATGTCAAACCAAAAATGTAAAAGGGAACAACCATTGCTACTCCCACCCCTGTAAGAGTAACCATCATCATTTTCTCAAACCTCCTCTTAGCTTTTGGTTGTGCATATTTTCCCATTGTCATCGCATATACAAGACTGTATATACTGGCTTAAATGTTTCTTCCATATGTCTTTAAAAATGTTGATCATCTGGTAAACTCCAATTTTCTTTTTTCATAATTTCGGTTCTTTGGCAATGAAGATGGTGGTTGTGGGATTCTCTCTGTGCTCTTCTTCTTTAGGGGATGGGGGGGCGCGTGTGGGAGAGCTTTTTTTCTACTCAATGTCACTGTTATGCCCAGATTTTGAAATCCCCGAAGACCACCAGGGAGCCGAGTCCGATGCAAAAGAGCCTTTATTCGATCTAGCTCGAGCTCAGTCACCCACACTCACGGACACAGTGGCGTGATGTAGAGAAAGAGAGCGAGTTTCGAAAAGCGCCGCAGATTTATAGGGGCCAGTGGCCAATGAGATCGTAACACACACAGAAAGTTGCATAGTCATGTTAGGCCACACACAGGTGGCCAATTGAATTACAATTTACCCTATGGTAGCTGTTTGAGCTAGCCTATCACTCTGGTCAGAATTGGCGGGCAAAAGGCGGGGTTTACATTCTTCGGCAGTTAGGGGTTCTGCATTCCTACTGGCTAACTCTAACTCAAGGGCGGGCTGGGCAATATTCTGACATGGGGGTTATACACAAGATTGCGGGTGTAGCACAAAACGGAGTTAGCCTTGCTCTGCTCTTTCATCACAACCATTGCAAAAAATGTTAGCCATTGTTTGCAGGTTCTGGCACAGGGCACTATTGTTTTAAGAGGTTGCCAGATAAGGTAAGAGATTGTTTCTGTACTATGGAGTGAAGGATATGGTTCAAAAACCACATTTCCTGAGTGAGAAGGGAGTGGAAGCAGAAGAGGGACAGTTGAGTGAAGCGTTTGAAGACCGGGCTTGGACTATAGTTTATAGTCCCCCCTCCCCCCTTTTTTCCCCTTAATGATAACGTCTTCACTGTTGAAAAGTTAATTTTGGTTCTTAAGAGACCCCCCCCCCCAAGAAGGATAAATGGGCTGGGCATTTTCTGAGCCTTTGAACGTCTGAGAATGTTTTTTGGTTGATACTGTACTTAATAGAAAACTGGGTGTGGCTTTTGTAAGGTTTGGTCTCTCTATTCCTTTCAAGTTTTGTAGCTGTTGCTTTTGACTTCTGGTTTTGGTTCTAGAGAGAAGTGTTGTAGGTTGAATTGTGTCTCCCCCGCCCCACCACCCCCGAATGTTGAAGTTCTAACCCTCAGTACCTGTGCCAGTGACCTTATTTGGAAATAGGGTCTCCGTAGATGTAATTGAGGTAAAACGAGGTCATACGGGATTGGCGGGGGCCTTAATTTATTAGGACTGCCCTTAGAAGGAAAGCACAGACACGAGACGATGCCATGTGATGACAGAGGCAGAGCTTAGAGTGATGTGTCTACAAGCTGACGATAACCGGCAATACCACAAACCAGGAGAGGCATGGATTAGATTCTCTTCTGGAGCCTTCAGAGAGAGTTGGCCCTGCCGGACACCTGAGGTGTGGACTCAGAGCCTCCAGATGTGGGGCAGAATAAACTTCTGCTGTTTAAGCCACTCAGTGTGTGGTGTGTTGTTCCAGCAGCCTGAGGACCTAAGATAAACAGTGAGGGCAGTAGGTCCTTGTTCCTTTGAAGATCTGTGTGTTTGCAGCCCATTCAGCTCCCCCCCCCCCATACTTACTGGATTTTTATGGGTAAGAAAAAATTATCAACTTAGTTTTGCCAGGATGAGTCAAGGTGTGTTCCCTTCATGAAGGGACACAGCCTAGGGTATGGGGAGTCCTTTTTATTTGCATACTTTAATTCGAAAAAGATTTGTTATTAGTTTGTGAAATGATCATGACCTCATTTCTTCTCAGAAACACTGTTTTTCCTGTCTGTAACCTTACGTCATTAAAATGTTGACCCTGCTTCTCTGCCTCTGGGGAGACTTCCTCAAGCTTGTTCTTTTTTTTTTTTTTTTTTTTTTAAAGATTTTATTTATTTGACAGAGAGAAACACAGTGAGAGAGGGAACACAAGCAGAGGGAATGGTAGCGGGAGAAGCAGGCTTCCTGCTGAGCAAGGAGCCCGATGCGGGGCTCGATCCCAGGACCCTGGGATCTGACCTGGGCCGAAGGCAGACGCTTAACTACTGAGCCACCCAGGCGCCCCCTCAAGCTTGTTCTTCATCATGGAGTAGACTTTCTGTAGTGTGACTTCTACTCTCTGTACCTGGAATGTGGATCATAATCGGGTGACAGCTTCTTAAATTCCTTGCTTTTCTTCCCTTATTTTTAATCTGGGTCTGGTGTGTAGAGAAAATAAGAGAGAAACGCAGCACATGAAGGATGTAGAGACCATGTTATCCTGTATTTCATTGAGGGTGCCATGCCCTTCACTGAATGAATTTTTCTCCTTTTTTTCTTTTGAGTCTTCAAGAAGATACTCCCTTTCCTCTCTCTCATAAGCTGTATGTTTCCTCATTCTCCCACCATTTATTATTTCGGGGGGTTTTTGTGGGGGAGGCTTTTCATCAAAGAGAGAAGAGTCTAGTCAGCCCTCTTTTACTTCCGTGGATCTCTTGCTTCCTGCTGGTGGGCGTGGGGCAAAGACAGGAGTGGACACCAGGGTTAGAGCCTGGACGGCTCCCTGGCCCACTGGGTGAAGTGTACTTAGGTCCCCAGTTGCTGCAACAACAACAAAGTTGCCCTGTTATCCTTAACATTATGGGGAATTCTTTCCTTTTCTGGCACTGCCTTATCTTTCCTTTTATGCTTTTTGCATTTTTGAGTTTGTCTTTTACTTTGTAGTTGCAAGTATCTTATCAGGGTCTTGGGAGACATTTTCCTAGCAGTTTTAACGGAAACAGGAATTCGTGCTTTAATCACCTGTAGCCTCCCACCAGCCCACCCACTGCACTCCTGGCTGCTCCCCCTCTTCCTTGCACCCCCGTATTCTGTGGTCCTGTCCTGCCTCATTCCTAGCCCTTTCACCCTCTGCTTCCCCCCACCCTCTCTGTCGCTTTTAGTCTGTCTTTCCCTCTCCCTGCCCTCTCCCTGGCAGACCCCCGGATTATCCTGTGTGTGCCATAACCACAGGCATGCACACATTCCCCCACCAGCGGTGGAGATGCCCTGGACTGGAAGTGAGCCAGAGTGCAGGGCGGACAAAGAAGACATGGAGCATGTGCCTACACAGAGCCCATTGATGATGGGAGCAAGCATGCTCAGTGAGACTGAGAATCCCACTTCCTTAGAATAGGGTCCTGCTTTCCCTGTACTGGGTCCACTTCAGCCAATGGAAAATAAGCTCACCCCCAGCAGTCAGCCCCGCACGCCTGCACTTTGAACAGTCTTTGTGGACTAGATCTTCATTTCATCCATTTGCTGAGTCAGGCCATGGTGGGTGACCCATTTAGACTTAAGATCTTTGTATCTAGACATGGTTCAGTCCTAGGGAATGCAAATTTAAAATATTTACAGGAAACATATCCACGTAAAATGTAAACTATATAAAAGTGTATACCTCCCATCCAGGCTCCTACTTGGTGTGTTCCCTTTTCCAGAGGCAACAACTGCTGCTGGTTCCTGTGTGTCCTTCTAGAGACCCTCCACACATGTACACCTGTGTATGTTTGCATGCATTTATATATACATAAGGATATAGTGTATATACGCGAGTGTATACAGAGAGGCACCCATAAACATACACACACACTAAAGGAATGTGTGTTGTATTTTAATCATCTGTGTGATTGAGTATTCTCTCCAGTGTCTTTCCTTTTGCATCTCTCCCACCTGTCTTGGAAGAGGAGCATAAACATTATTTGACCACCTTGCTGCCTTGGTGGTTCTCAGCCCTGGCCAGGCCTGAGAAACACTCAGGGGAGAGAGTTGCCGGTGCCTGAGCCACACCCCAGAGCAGGTCTGACAGCCTCCCTGGCCTTGGCTTCCCTGTGTGCAAGGACTGGGAACTGTGCCTCTGGTTGTGCACGGGAGCAGCGGGCCTGGCAGATCTGTAGGACCTGAGTGGGGGCCTGTTCCACGGGACGCAGTGCTGACCACCCCTGACAAGGGATGTGGAGAGTAACAGCTCTATGCAGGTAGCAGCTTGCTTTTGACCACAAGCGGCCCACTCCTTTCTTCTTCATCTGGGCTGGGCAGAGTGGCCAGATTCTTGGTTGGATGAGGTGGAACTGCACTCAGTGCCTCCAGCCTGGGCAGAGAGAGGAGGCCCAAAGGCTGCAAGAGTTAAATGAACTTACAGCACAAAGGAAGAGGAGAAGAAACTATTTAAGGTGCTTGGTGACTAACCGTCTATGTCTATCTTGGATCCACTTCGCTTGTATGGTGACAGCATAAGGTGCGACTGACTGAAAGAAAATTAACGATCTGGGCCCGGGTGCCTCCCAAATGGAACGATCCAGGAGTGCTGTGGAGCTAATTAACCAGCCGGCACGAAAAGTGAAAATAGATGAGGGAACAGGTTTCTTCTCACGGTGGCCTGGTACTGCGTATAGACCTATATATGCTATTTTTGGCATTCCCTCTTAAGTATTCAAAATGACGGAACGTTGGAAGACCTTGTTCAGTAGCTTTTTCTCAGGGGAGCAGAAAGGATTCTGGATTGGACCTCCTGGGTTCAGACTGCTCTTGCTGTTGGCTGGTGTCTGTGAACACGATACCCGGTGCTTTCCATGTGGTGGTCTCATTGTCAGAGGAGCATAAAAACAACACTCACTTCACCAGGTCATTGTGAGGATAGGAGATAATGGGTATAAAGTGCCTCGACCCCTGTCTGAATGCAGAGTACTCCAAGGAAATCATTTATTGTGTTAAAATACACCCCCCGCCCCTCCACCCAGGGCTTGGGGGTGGGGATTTTTCTGAGATTTTGTATTTTTGTTTTTAAGGTTTATTTTATTAATTAGAGAGAGAGAGCGCGTGCGCAAGCGGAAGTGCATGAGCAGGGTTGGGGAAGAGGGAGAAGCAGACTTCCCGCCCATCATGACCCGAGCCGAAGGCAGCGCTTAACCCGCTGAGGCACCCAGATGCGCCAAGGTCTTGTGTTTTTTAAGCTTGGAAAGTCTTTCCTGGTGACCTGCTTAAAGGAGAATTTTGACAATAAGAGAGGAAATTCCAGTCTCTTTCCCCATTACCTGTGTCAGGGCAAAGTACATTTGGTTCTATAACCACTTAGAGTAACTTAGAGTAAAATTGTGAGAATGCTATTTACTGATCTCCATTTAGAATCCACTTGGTAGATTTTTGAAGACAAAAGGATAAACTTGTTCTATTAACTAGGTTTTTCTATACTGGGGGTGGGTAGGAGCCCGTTACTTTGTTGCTTCTTGGCAGTGTTGAGTCTTAGTTACAATTCTGAATAATGTTCTGGAAAATTGCTTTCTTGGATACATTTATCTTAACTCTCTTTTTGAAAATGTACATTAACAATCAGTAGCTCTGGCTGGTTACTTGGGGGAGATCCTGTAAGACATTAAAAACAGCATGAAGAGCTTTCAGTTGTAGAGGGAGCCTTCCAGAGACTCCCAAAATGATTCTTGGATCTTGTGGGAGGAAATCCTTTCCAATTTTCTAGGTTTCTGTAAATATATATGAGTTATGTGGTTATAAAACCTTATGATGGAAAATGTTTAAGAAATATTAATGTGCTCCCAGGCAGGGACTGCACAAAAGATGCCCTAACACATTTGATGCCCCAGTTAAATGTATTGCACAAGTCCCATTTTCTGGAACTGGATAAACAGAACATCTTTTCTTTCTATTCCGAGCTTCTGTCCCCCCCTTTCCACCTAGTCACTTCAATGGCACAATAAATGGAAATCTTATTTCCTGCATCTGCAGACCTATTTACCTGAATGTCTAAGCTCCCCCTTGCCTTTCTCAGGTCTGTTCTTTCTGAAATGTGATTTTGCTTTCATCTCCCTGGCTTCGTTGCCCTCTTTTTTTTTTTTTTTTTAAGCCTTCTCTAATCCTGCACTCCATTTACTTTAATCTGTAATGTTGGACATTGCCATTCTGCATAGACACCTTTAAACATTCCTCATCTCCCAGATTTGCATTTTCTTCCATTATGAACTTAAATCCCTTTTCAGTCTATACCAGTGAAAAAAATTTTAAAGAACTGTTATCAAAAGCCCTTTCTGCCAATTTAAAATGCCTTATTGGATGGCTTTATCCCCTTTGATAATTCCATTATCTTTGTAAACTACCACTTAGATTTATAGTTCTTTTGTGTTATATGTATGTGCATGTGTATGTATGTAGTCATATTTATTCACATGGGAAGAACCTTATGCCCCTATGCCCTTCACAGTCTTATTTTTGGAACTCGAAGTGGTGATTTAAAATAAGAAAAGTATATATGTGTGGGTGTGTATGACAGAGGCTGTACGTGATCTGCAAAGTCTAAACCTTAAAAGCAAAAATGTTCTGACCTGTTACAGACTTCTTAATTTAAAGTACATTTGTATTTTGGGGAACCTCCATTTTTCCCCCCCAAATAAAGTGCTTAAATGTGTGGAGCCGTGAGCTGGCCAGTTGCGGGAATTGGGAGAGGAGGTCGTTCTAGGTTCATGGCCCCTGCTCCCCATAGTTAACCTCCACATCACAGCTTCCTGTCTGTGAAGCAGTCTGGTTGGACTGCGTGTTCTCTGAGATTGAAGGCACGCTGGGGATCCATCAGAGTTCCATGGGAAACACCTGCCAGTGGGATGGGAGGCGACCTGGCAGATCATGGGTAACTCATAACATGGTTTTCCTACTCTGGGGAGGATGCCTCATCCTACTGGGGCTGGCATTTCTGCCACAGCAACAGGAAGGGCGATTCAAGTGCGTCTCGGCATTTAATGGAGGAGGGAAGAAAATAGGTCACAGTTCAAAGAACACCAGAGCTGAAGGCACTGTGCCCACGGTGCCGGTTATTTCGGTGCAATGCTTTTAATTCCCCTTGAAATCTCCTGAAGGATCTGCTGGTGAATGTTAAATCAGCCAGAAAGTTTCTGGTGTCGTGTTGCCCAGAGCCAGTGTTGGAGAATTCTCATGGATGCCCCTAAGAGATTTTTACTTTCCGCCACTGGCGTCGTCTGCGTCCTTGTGATGGTCTTGGATTTATGTTGTCCTGAACACCTTTGCTCATAAGACTTAAAGCACCAGGCTCCAGAATGCTGCTGCCTCTGGCTTCCAGGCTGCTGGATCCCCCCACTTGTTTCATGCTGCCTGTGCATAGGTGAAACTTCTCTCCCTGCTTCCTGCCTTTCTAATGAAAGGGAGCTGGACGTTCGGGGTCTTCCACTGTGTCTGAAAAACAGACCAACAGGACGGCATGTTTGGGACTGGTCTTATGGTCAGATGTCAAAGTAAACTTGAAATAGAAACGCTTCCTTCCCGAGCCTCAATTCCAAGTATCGTTTTATTGCAGACCACGTAAGATCACAGTATCAGAGGGCAGCTGTCCCAGAGGCTGGAGGTCCTCATAGTTACAGCCTGCTTTGGAAACTCACCCTCACCATACTTGCAGTTAATGAAAATATTTGCTTTGCTTGATATAAACAAAGTTTACAGGCAGAATTTATAATTAGATAACTCTCTAATTTTCTTTTACCCTTCACTCCCCAGTTTGTATCACATCAGAGAATACTAAGTATTTAAGAAAATAAACCTTGTTTCAGTAATGAGCTTCACTGATTTTTTTCTGGTGTTGTCATAATAGATGCATTTCACCCTAATTTTGTTGTGTCCCCATCCAAATTAAGGGGCTTGAAGTCTGGTTTGGGGTTTGCTTTTTTTCTTTTTTCTTTTTAAGATTTGTTAGTGAGAGAGAGCATACAAGAGAGTACATAAGCAAAGGGAGAAGCAGGCTGCGTGCAGAGCAGGGAGCCCAGTGTGGGACTCAGTCCCAGGACTGCAAGATTAGGACCTGAGCCAAAGACAGGTGCTTAACCAACTGAGCCACCTAGGCATCCCGGGTTGGTTTTTTTTGGTACAGGTTAGAAATACTGTGTGTTAGAGTAGGGAAGACGGTACCTTGTCACAGCACCTGCTGTCTCAGGCCAGTCTAGCCGTTGGACTAGCAGGTCTGTGATTTAGATGATAGGAGGGCAGCCACAGGGCAAACCATATGGACAACCTCTTTGAGGTCCCCCCACCCGGTCCCCCGCATCCTCTGTGCATACCTCTTGGGGCTGTGGCCTCCATGCTTTCCAAGTTCTTCTCCATCTCCTAGTGTTCTTTGCCAGATATCTAGGAAATCAGGGGACCAGGCACCATTCTTGTAAGCATAGCCCCTGCTTGCATTCCCTGGGTGAGACCAGTGTGGTGGTGGCAACTGGTCACACGCTTCAGAAACTGGACCAGAGAAGACAGCTCTCCTTCCTTCTACTTTCTCAAATCTCCTCAGTGTGTGGGTTACCCAGCCCTGGTGGGTGGTGGCATTATGGTGTACCCCTAGCTGTGCCTTAAGTTCCCTGCCATGGACAGAGATCATTGTAGAGGTAGCTGGGAAACCTCAGGTCCTGGCTCAAGACCTCAAGGAGGTGGTTTCAGAAAGATTTCTGGCTTATCTCCAGGGGTGTAAGAGTAGCTCCTGGGTCCTGGAAATTGGTGGTGGCTTCTTACAGTGCACATCAGGAGTCAGGGCAAGTGAGGGGAATAGGAGGACCGGAGTGGGTGACTGTTGCTGTTCACATAGATTTAGGATGTAAGGATTTCCACTAATTCTGGCTTCCTTCCCCCAGGGACAGAATGTTTGTGTGGATATTCTTGTTTCTGAAAATTCTAGTGAGGGTTTCCTGGTAATTCTGTTCTTTTCTTCAAGTACCAGTCACTTGGACATTCAGTGATAAATCTTTAATTTCCCAAGTCTGTTAGAACCCCTTCAAGCTTAGCTGGCCCAGGGGAGACTCAAATGACCTTCCTGAGGTCGCCACCTTACCTTTGTGGGACCCACGGCTTCTCCGTTCACAGCTCTGCTGGTTCTGAGTTGCCCCTGAAAGTCAGGCACAAGCCTGTCTGCCTGCTCTAACCCTCCCCCTCCCCGGCTGTGCAGGGGGGGGACTACCTATTGCAGCATGCCTCCTAACATGATGAATAATCACAGCGATGCAATTCGAACTTGAGAGTTTGGGTCACATCTCTTTTGAGTCTTGCACACAAAGATCCACAAAAATCGAGCTTCTGATTCAAATCCAGGCCTTGATTTTTCAGAGTCAGGAAGGCGGGGTAAGGACCAGTTGGGTAGTAGTTATCAGAGAGACTGGTTTGCTTATGAAATACTTATATTTTTTCCAGCTCTGCTATATCTAAAATTAGAGCTTGTAGATGATTCAATCATCAGGGTAATGGTTTCCCTTCCCTCCTCACCCAGCCTCAGTTGCTTCTTAGTACACTCAGGACGGCTGGGTGGGGGGGGAGGGGTGGCTGGGGGGAGGAGCAATAGAGGAGAGCTTATTATCTGAATGCTTGAGGACCAGCTGTATCTTTTCCAGAGATGCTGATCCTAGCCAACATATGCTCTTCCTTTTGTCCTCTCTATACTGTAATTGTGTCCTCTGTATTTTGTCATTGGATCTGCTTACCCTAGAGGATCTAATTTCGTAATAGTAAACTTGTTTATCCTTAAGTTCATTTAGGGGATGAATACCAGGGAGAACCAGCTTCATCAGTGAGTCCTGTTTCCAGTCCCATGACTAAGAGTTGGGTGGTCGAGTTGTAGGAGGGTGGTCGCTGTGCGGGGGGGGAGGAGAGTGTGGCATGGATCTGATATGGTGCTGGGGAGGAATGTTGAAGTCGAGAGATTCTCCCTTGGGTTCTCTTATTGGAGAGGGAAGTGGTGGGGAGCCAGGGAGTTCTGGAAAGCATCTGGGTGTCTGAGTCTATTCTATGATACCTATGTAAGATCCCCCCTTCCTTACTTGAGCTGAAACCATAGCTGCTTGTGGATCATTCATACTTGGTCTTAATCTAATCTCAGTGGGCACATGGGTGGCTCAGTCAGTTAAGCGTCCAACTCTTGATTTCAGCTCAGGTCATGATCTCAGGGTCCTGGGATCGAGCCTGGCATCAGGCTCCATGCTCAACAGGCAGGAAGTCTGCTTGAGATCCGCCCCCATCCCCACTCATGTTCTCTCTCAAATAAATAAATTCTAAAAAAAAAAAAAAAAAAAAATCCAATCTCTGGGGTGCCTTGGTGGCTCAGTTGGATAAACATCTGCCTTCAGCTCAGGTCATGATCCTACGGTCCTGAGATCGAGCCCCTCATTGGGCTCCCTGCTCAGCAGGGAGTCTGCTTCTCCCTCTCCTCCCTCTTCTTGCTCTTTCTCTCTCAAATAAATAAGTAAAATCTTTAAAAAATCTAATCTCAGATTGGTGGCTTTCTGGACCCATTGTGAGGAGTGAAATTGGGCCAGTTGATAGGATACAGAAAAAGGTATGAGGTATGGAGTTCATTGATACTTGAGTGGTGAAACTTGAATTTTCTTTCACGTGATAAAAAGTCATAGGAGTGGTAGAAGAAGAAAAAACTATTAAAAAACAACATACACGTAAGACGTATGGGAATTATATTCTAAGGATGTAGTTCTTAGAAATTCATCTACCTATAATGGATGATCTAAGTTCAAGTTTTTCTCTCTTCACTCTAGGAGGTGACTTTGGCTCAGAGACTTCCCCCCAAGTCCTGCCCCCTGGTCATGGTGGTGACTTTTCTGTGAGCAGCCTCCCTGTTGCAGAGGACACCTACAGGGTGAGCTTGGCCAAAGGTGTCTCCATGTCTCTGCCTTCATCGCCTCTTCTGCCTCGACAGTCTCACTCGGTGCCATCAAGATCAAATAAAAAATCCCCAGGTAACTGAACAACCAAATAGCACCCAAACTGGCTTGGTTCTATATGTAGTGCATTTATTGAAATGAAGCAAAACATGCTTATGAGGAATTTTCTGGGAGGTTGTTATCTGTGTTACAGTAATTTCTGGAAGAAGAAAATCTTAAAAAGAAAGTTATGATTTGAATACACTCATTTCTTTCGTTCAGCCTGTATACAAACTATTTTGATTGCTCAGGCTAGACTTTTATAAATATTCAAGATCTTGTTATCAATATTAATGTTAATCATTCGTCTTGTTTTCTTGGTCATGATTTCGGGAATGCTATAATCTAAACTCACTGTGGTGCATTTAAAAGTTCTGGATTTTGGCAACGGTAATCTGACAATAGTCCATTTATTACTGCCTAATATTGTAAACTGATTTCTTTGATTACATCACCCAGCATTTGAACAACTATAAATTTTTTGAAAATTCAGACTTGTAAAGGGGTGGGAGCAAGGGTCTTACAGATTACTTGTTTAAAAAGTATTTTGGCCTCCCTCATCATGACTAAGTTTTTGCACTTAACATTACCAGTGAAAACGCAAACATTACTTAACTTTGAGAGTTAAGAATTATGATTCAGATGTGAGGAAAGCCTTTCCAAAACTCGCAGTCATGAGAGTTCTTTGATCTTTTAAGGTTTGCTGAGCATTTGTTTACTGAGGGCGGTATAGTTTGGGGCCTTTATTGATCATATGCCAGTGTAAGGATTCTTCTCATTTACAGATAAACGAGTTTGGAATTGGTCTAAAATGTGCCTTGGGGCTATAAATTCGGTATCTGTTTTTCTGGTTTCCTAAATATTTGTATTACTTGAGATGTGATAGGCACGATTTCTGAGTCATTTGGAGGATATTTGCAGTTTGTGTGGTGACAAAATTAAGAAGGCAAACCTTGAGGCTCTGAATGTTAGAAATGGTGCTGTGAATTGGTGAGTGTTTTATTGTTCTAGAGCTTTCTTATTTTGGACAGCATTGTTTACAGTCCAGTCATTAACTGGAACTTGGAAACCTTTTTGGTATGAAGCAATTTCCTGTGCCAAGGAATTTGACCTGTTTATCAGTATTTGGGGAAATTCCTGGAATGTCCTTCTTTCTCTTTGTCGTTCCCTACCACTGTATCTCTTTGTCAGATTTCTTCCCTTCTTTCAAACCGTGGTTCCCACACTGCCTTTCTTGGTGATTACCCCATTGGAGATTATCTTCTTCCTACAAACTGTGCACAGTCATTTTCCCCTTGAATCAGTATGTTTATGTGTAGCCTGTGCCTGATGGGCAGGGATAGGCATGATAGCTTCTCAGAGTATGCTTCATCTATATAAAACTGGTATTAGAATTCTGAACCTATCTAGATTTTATTTATTTGAGAGAGAGATAGTGTTCGAGAAAGCATGAGCAGAGGGCAGGGGGAGAAGCTGGTTCAGTAAGCCCGATGTGGGGCTCGATCCCAGGATCCTGAGATCATGATCTGAGCCCAAGGCAGACTCTTTACCTCTGGGATCATGACCTGAGCCAAACGCAGACAGATGCTTAACTGACTGAGCCACCCAGGTGCCCCTCTCTCTGGATTCCTCAGGGACCTTGGTTGAGGGTAATGCAAGTGCTAAGTGCAGAGATACTACCTTTGGTAGAATTTGCCCTCCTGTAGTCTGTGCTGCTGCAAATAAATTGATGCTGTTTGGGCCTTAGGTCTGGTGAGACTACCTAAAGCCTAGGGAATATGTATTTCAGAGAGAATTTTATTATTAACAGAAGTTTGTTTTAGTGGGACTTGAATCTTCTTTTTAATCTTTAACTTGAGTTTTCTAGCTCTGTGGAGATACACTTGACCATAACGTGTAGCTCTAAGGTATACCATGTAGTGATTTTATATGCACATATGTACTGCAAAATGAGGACAGTAAGGTTAACACACCCATCCCCTTATAGCTCCTGTGTGTTTGTTTTGTGGGGTGTTAGTGGGCTGCTGGGTAGCAGTGAATGGCACAGCGACCAGGGAAAGTGTGGCTCTCCAGAAGTGTCTCAGAGGTCATGGGCTCTCATGGGCCAGAAATCCCTGAGGAGGTCTGACCTGACCAAATTTGGTATTTTTAGTTTTGAGAAAGTATCATATAGTTTGTTTTTCTCCATAGGAATAAAATCTATTTCTGCTAAATTCATTGCAAGGCAAGAAGGCCTTATGGACAGAAGGGAGTAGTTATGTGACATTCAACCTTTAAATGGATCGAAGAGAATATTCTTCATATTAGATGCTTTGGGTCCAAATTAAATACACTAAGCAGATTCTTCTCCAACGGCGCCATGTTTGTGCTTTGCCCAAATTTGTGCAGCAAATTTGTGTCTCACAGTGGTAATTTGGCTTCATTATCTTGGCAGTTTTAATTCAAAAGGGAAGCTAAGGGCAGATATGCTTGCTTAAAAATGGCAGTGACTCAGAGCACATCAGACAATAAACAATGTTTTTCCCCAGTGTCTAACGCTCACAGATTTCTGTTTAAGCCGTATTGTTAGAAAAGTATCCAGAGACCTAGTATTCTACCTGCCTGTAAAATGAATTGGCATATGGTTGTGAACGTGCATTGGATTTAAAAATAGCCATCTATGTAAGAAGCTCACACTGTTGTTGCTAATGATACGGTAAATACGGTGTGCTGTGCCCGTAGGTACTGAGCCCTCCCCGCCGCGCTCTCCTTGCACCAGCTGGGCTGGGCTTCAGGATCTTGTCATCATTCAGAAGCAGCTCTGAATTGCCTTGACTTCTGTTCTCATTCGTATAAGACCCCTTTCTCTCTCTTTTGTTTAAGAAAGTGCATTAACAAAAAATAAAAAAGCCTAAACCTGTTTTACTTGTTTGGATAGAAACTCTTCACTAATTGATGCTAATCAAGAAACTGTCAAGGACTGAAACTTCCAGCAAAGGTCAAATACCATAAACCCCTGTAATAGGTGCTCCAAGTAGCCTGTTTTAATGAAAGCTTGTATTTTAATACAGTAGGTGATTAGCTCTTGGGCTATGGGAACTCTGGGCCAGAGACCATTTCATTAACTTTGTAATAATGTGACCCTGGATTTTTCATGGTTGAGTTTCTTACATTCCACTCATATTGCTGGTGAATATTACTTGCTCTCCTACTACCTTGTTCCATATAGTTATATTTTTTTCACTTGTTAGTCTAAAGGTGCAATTTTTGAGTATTGTTTCAATTTTCTTTTTTTTCCTCCTGGGAGTGGAAACTACACTTACTGGTAAAGAACACAAGGGCCAGTATCCATTATAGTCCTGTGGCGGTTGTAAGCTTTTTCGGATTAAGAATTCATTAATATTTGTAATGTATCCTTTTGCCTTCCAGAGAAGAGCAAAGCCCATTTCCTGTGGTTTATTTATTAGTAATATCATTAGTTACTTTATATTTGGATTATATTTCCCAGATCACTTTGGGCCCATTATGCAACACTCCAAAGGTAGGGCATGAATGGGAAGCACGCTTTTAAAATACTGTCCTGGGGTACAGCAGTAGAGGGTGGAAAGTGGGAGATACTGCTTTTTTCATCCTTGCTCGTGTGGCGAGACTGGTTGGTGCCGGCGAGGTACACCTCTGTACTTCATGCCAGTTCCATTTCCTGCTGGAGCTGTTTTGGAAACCCCTTTGGCTGGCTGTTTCTTTAAGGGAGGAACCTCCAAGTTGACAGGCTGTGAAGTGGAAGTCATTCTGCTCTTTGATTCTTGGACCATAAGTTAATTGTCTGTCCAGGCCCTCCCTCTCTCACCCTGCAAGTGTTTCTTGTAGAAAATTAGTGTTTTTATTTAAAAATATATATTTTTTTAATCTACTTCACTGAGGGGGCGCCTGGGTGGCTCAGTCGCTAAGCCTCTGCTTTCTGCTCAGGTCATGATCTCAGGGTCCTGGGATCAAGCCCCTCATTGGGCTTCTTGCGGGGCTTGAAGCCTGCTTCTTCTCCCTCTGCCACTCCACCTGCTTTTGTTCCCTCTCTCACTGTGTCTCTGTCAAATAAGTAAAATCTTAAAAAACAAACAAACAAAAAAAAACACTACTTCATTGAGACCTGAAACTACACGTGCACGGCCTTTTTTCACTTAATAGAATATCATGAACAATTTTCAGTTTGCTTGAAGAACTTGAGATTTAATGTCTTTTGTTACAATATTCCATGGTTTAACTAATTTCCAGTTGTTGGATATTATTTTTCAGGTTTTTAAAAATTGTAGCATGAGCCAACATATTTTGCTTTGTTTTTGCTATTCAATGCCTATAAATTAAAAATTTTTAATTGTGGTAAAATACAACTAACAGAATTTGCCATCTTAACTATTTTTAAATGTATAGTCCAGTTGTGTAAAGTATTTACACAATTTACATTATTGTGCAACCAGTCTCCAGAGTTCCTGAGGTGAATTTATTCGTCCAGTAATTCTTGTGCACATCTGATATTGTAAGAGTGGCAAGTTCCCAGAAGTGGAATTATTGAACTAAATGGACAGCATTTTTAAAGATTCTTGATGCATACTGCCCAGTCACTTTCCAGAAGAGCTGTATTGATTCCACATAGTCCTCCCTTATTCTTTGAGAGGCTTCTTTTTGAAGTTAACAGTCTTTTGGGAATGCTCTCAGATGGATAGTGCTGGTGTGGTGCTTTGTCTGAATTAGAAGGGGCTGAGAGAAGTCTCCCTGTCACCTTCCTCTTTTTGAACTTCCCTTCTGTCTGTACTGGTCAGACAATTTCCATTTTCTTTCCTTCCATGATACTGTGTCAGGGGAATGATTGCAGCTGAGTCAGATCAAGTTCACGGTCAGAAAAAAAAACACTCCGCTGGCTTCCAGTTTTAGCTACAACCACACTCTTATGTGGGGAAGATCATAGGCATTTTCTATTTTTTTTAAGATTTTATTTATTTATTTGACAGAGAGAGAGGGATCACAAGTAGGCAGAGAGGCAGGCAGAGAGAGAGGGGGAAGCAGGCTCCCTGCTGAGCAGAGAGCCCGATGTGGGGCTCGATCCCAGGACCCTGAGACCATGACCTGAGCTGAAGGCAGAGACTTTAACCCACTGAGCCACTCAGGCGCCCCTATTTTTTTTTTTTTTTTTTTTTTAAGATTTTATTTTTAAGTAATCTCTACACCCAGCATGGGGCTCGAACTCACAGCCCCAAGATCAGGAGTCACATGCTCCACCCGCGGAGCCAGCCAGGTTCCCCAGGATCATAGACATTTTCAAGTTGGTGAGGCCTCCGGACCAGGTCAGGCCATCCGTGCCAGGCCTCTTTGCTGATACGGAAGGCATGGAACTTGCCCCGGTTTGGAAGTTACTGGTAGGGCTTTGGCCTAAACCCAGGTCTCTCGCTCTGTCCTCAGCCTGTTCTCTGATGCCAGTCAGCATTGTTCTGCCTGTTCGTTGTTGACGCATGAGCTGTAAATGACGGGGCTTTGTGTTCTGGTTGCCTGCGCCCCGGGAGACCGTGGGCTTTGCGTTCCCGCATGCATCTGTGAGGCTTTTTTTGGAGAGGAGGGGAGAGTGTAACCCAGGAAATGCACAGTTCCAGCCCAGGCCTGCCTGTAGCACTGGGCTAGTGTTAGGTCCTGCTTTCACCTAAGTGATCAGGGCCACAATTAGGTCTCTGATTTTCAGCAAGGACAGTTCCTCCTGCTGCTGTGAATTGGTAAACATTCTTTGTTTCCTGCTGGAGACTTGTTATCTGATAGTCTCCTCCAGGGAGTAGGCGGCTGCCTGTGCCTCCCTGCCACGCCCAGCCGTGACCCGGACACACACTCTCTGTTCTTCTGTGTTTACACGTTGAACCCGTGTGCATGCCTTTGCTCCACTGGGAACCTGAAGACCTTTCTGAGTGCCCTTTATTTCCGCACCCGCGATCCTGGTTCACCCATATACACTTTGTCCGGGCCTCAGACTCGCCCCCAGAGTTTAAAGAAGTCTGATGCCTGAGTTCTGCCTTCAGAGATTCTGATTTAATGCATATGAGGTATGGCCTGGGCATTGGGATTTTTAAGGAAAAAAAAAAAAGCTTCCCAGGTGATCCTAATAGGTAGCAAAGTTTGAGAACCATTGGTAAGGAATTGCAATTATAGGAGATAATCACATATTCTTTTTTAATGAAAGTAAATGCACTGATATTTTTTTTCCGTGTTTAAATTTTAGAAATAATATTTGAGGAGGAAAAGACATTACAAAAATATACTAAATAAAGGTACAGTAAATCTTGTTTTCCTCATACCCCTGGAAAGATCATCTCTTTGGATACTCAATTCAGTGTCTTTCCTGCCCTGTTCTGTAGTACAGATGTGATGCATTTGCCCATTTGCCTGAGCACGGGACATGTAAGAGGTTCTCAGTTTTCCACCAAATAAAGAACATAAAGTGGAAGAACGTTCATGTATATCAGCATTTAAGGGCATCTCTAATACTTTCATTGGATAGACTATGCAAGTGGGATTATTGGGTGGGTACTAATGTTGAGAATGGATTGTGATATACTTGTCATTTGTACTTTTTTCTTTGGGAACTTTTTGTGGTATTTGTCTAATGTTCTACTTGGGCAATATGTATTTCTTACCGAAACATCGCAGCTTTCCATGTCGTTTGTTTTAAGGCTATCAGTCATGTATGTCACGAAAATATTTTCCCAGATCGTTTTCCATTTAATTAGGTTTATAAGTGTTTTATGACCTACAAAAGTTTTTTGTTCTCTCAGTTTAAGTTTACGTACTTTTCCATTGTGATTTATCCCATTGCATTTTTTAAAAACAGCTTTATTGTGATGTATCACTTACCATATAATTCATCCATTTAAAGTTTACAGTTCAGCGTTCTTAGCATTTTCACAGTGTTGTGCAACCATTGCCACAATCTAATTTTAGAACCTTTTTATCTCCCTTAAAAAACCCATTCACATTAGCAGTTACTCCACATTCCTCCCTACTTCCCTCCCCCTCTCCCTAATCCACCATCCCGCAGCCCTAAGCAAATAGTAATCTACTTTCTATCTCTGAATTGCCTATTCCAGGCATTTCGTATAAATGGAGTCCTGTAACATGTGAACTCTTGTGACTGGCTTCTTTCATGTAGCAGTGTTTTCTAGGTTCATCCACATTGTGTGTATTATGTATCAGTACTTCATTCCATTTCATTACCTAATATTGTATATATATTCCACATTTAAAAAATCCATTCTTCGGTATATGGGCATTTGGATTTCTACTTTTTGGTTTTTATAAATAATAACGTTGTGAACATTTGTGTGTCCATTTTTGTGTGTATGTATCTTTTCATTTCTTGGGTATATACCTGGGAATAGAATTGGATCATATGATAATTGTATATTTGACATTTTGGAGCATTGCCAAACTATTTTCCAAAGTTAATGCAACAGTTCCGATTCCCACCAGCAGAGTGCGTATTTCCAGTTTCTCCGCATTCTTCTCAACAATTGTTGTCTTTTTTTTTTTTTAAATTATTACAACTGCCCTACTGCATGTGAACTGGCATCTTCCTGTAGTTTTATTATTAAGTTGTAATAATGCTTTTTATATTCTAATTACAAGTTATGCAGCATAGAAATTTCCTTCCATTCTGTGGATTATCTTTTTCCACTTTCTTGATACTGTTGTTTCAAGCACAAGTTTTTAACTTTGATGTAGTCCAGTTTATTTTGTCACTATCCTTTCGATGCTCTAAGACGCTATTGCCGAATCGAGAGTCACAAACACTTATGCCTATGTTAGTTTTCATACATGTTTTGAGGTAGGGGCCATCTTCATTCTTTTATGTGTGGTTATCCAGTTGAACTGGTGCTCTTTACTGAAAAAACAATTTTTCCCCATTGAATGGCCTTTGACCAAGTCACTGCTATGCTCTAAACCAGCCCACTGTTCTACTTCCCCTTCACTCTGTTCCCCTCCTGGTTCCTGAGGTCCAAACTTCTTCTGTCAGACTTGACCTCATGTGTGGCTTACATCTTTTGCTTCAGCCAGCCTTCCCTTGTGTCTCTCCTTTTCCCTGTATGAGCAGTAACTTCTTGCTCCAAACACTTGTGGCACTGTGCTTCCTTCTCCCTCTGCAGACATGTTCATTGCACGTCTCTGCCCTGACATTCCCAGAGCTCCTTGTCTTTGGTTCTTGTCTTTGTTTCCCCATGGAAGCCTTGGAAATAGGATCAAATCACTTCTTTGTTACCCTATTAAAATGGATAGGAGTTTAGTAATTGGCAGTCATCAGCCTCATGTGATTGGTTGAAAATACTAATGGACACATAAGCAATTTCGGTGTAATGGTACCTTACATTTATAAAGCTAGAAACATAGCTTCTCCCATATCTAGAGAGAACTGATTCTTTAATTAAGGTCCTGTCTCTCTGTCAGGGCTTTGCTATCATTAGGCTGTGAGCAAAGAGGAGTATATTTTAAGCTGGGTTTGTCAGGGACCTTCTCAACCCTACTTTTCTTTTTCTTTCTTTTCTTTTCTTTTTTCTTTTCTTTCTAAGATTTTATTTATCTGAGAGTGAATGAGAGAGAGAGAGAGCGCACGCATGAGTACATAAGCAGGGGGTAGGGGCAGAGGGAGAAGGAGAAGCAGGCTCCCCACTGAGCAGGGAGCCCGATATGGGGCTTGATCCCAGGACCCTGGGTTTATGATCTGAGCCGAAGGCAGACACTTGACTAACTGAGCCATCTAGGCACCCCTCAACCCTGCTTTTCTATGCTCCTGTCACTCTCCCGTGTTCTCAGCCTCTTGGCATTTTTGCTGCATGTTTCCCACTGCCTGCGGTTAATGATGACTGGAGGCTTTCTCCAGTCACACTTTACAGCCCCGTCAGCTGCACCCTGTGGTGTTGTCAGATGGCAGCGAGAGCAAATCCAGTGCCATGTTCAGAAATGAGTCTTTTTACCTCAAGAAAACAGATGGGGAGCAGG
Organism: Procyon lotor; assembly: GCA_028646535.1. Lineage (NCBI taxonomy): Eukaryota > Metazoa > Chordata > Mammalia > Carnivora > Procyonidae > Procyon > Procyon lotor. The sequence goes on from CM053605.1 coordinate 62,052,079, forward strand.
GAGAGAAGTGGTGGGAATCTCTTCTTTTTGATCATTTCTGATTCTCAGAGAAGTAGTAGAAGCCCATGGAAGCTATGGTACCTGTAGCTAACACTGGTGAATGTCAAAATAGAAATAGGGAAGAAGAGCTTGATGCTCCATCTTGAATCCTCCAGCCGGTCGTGAAACAAGGCTGTGTATGTGTTGGCAGGAATGGCTGGCTGTGTTCCAGGTGGAGGGGCAGGGGTGTGCAGAGCCTGGCGTTGGGAAGCTGAAGGGAACACAGGATGGGGATCTCCTGAGGAGAGCTCAGTGAGAACTGGAGTGCCTTACAAGGGAAAACTGGGATCACAGGGAAAATCTTCGTTATCCAGGCCTGGAGTGTTAAACCAGTAAGCTTTGCCTTTGGTGGCTTGTGGAGAGTAGCTAGCAAATAGTTACACATGGAACCCTTCGTTTGCACAAGCGTTCTGAGAAATAAAATTTAAGAAACTCTTCCAGGGAGGTGTGACTTTCTTGTCACTTCCATCCCCAACCAGGTCTAACTTTATTGGTCAGAGGTCCTTAGTGGCAGTTGATGAGCTCACTCACTATCTTTTTAATAGAATGTTTTATTTAAAGAGCAGTTCACAGCAAAATTAGGTGGAACGTCTGGAGGTGTCTCATACACCTCTGTCCCGACACACGCACAGCCTTCCCATTATCGACATCCCCCATCACAGTGGGACATTTGTCACAACCAGTGAACCTACATTGGCATGTAGTCATCACCGAAACTCCAAAGTTTACATTCTTCGTGTTAGACATTCTGAGTTTGGACAAACATATAATGATATGTATCCATCATTATGGTATCCTACAGAGTATTTTCACTGCCCTAAAAATCCTCTGTGCTCCATTCCATCCGTCTCAGGCACCCCACCTTGAACCCCTGCCAACTACTCACCTTTATAATTACAATCTCCATGGTTTTGCCTTTGTTGGTAGGTCATGTTGGAATCATATAATATGTAGCCTTTTCATACTGGCCTTTTCACTTAATAATTATGCACTTAAGGTTTCTCCATGTCTTTTTCATGACTTAATAACTTATTTCTTTTTAGTGCTGAATAATATTCCATTGTCTGAATGCCCCACAGTTTATCCCTTCACCCCCTGAAGGGCATCTTGGCTGTTTTCAGGTTTGGCAGTTATGAATAGATTTCTGTAAACAGCTGTGTTCCAGTTTTTGTGTGGACATAAGTTTTTAATACCTCTGGGTGAATACCAAGAAGTGTGATTGCTGACTCATGGTTAAGAGTATGTTTAGTTATATAAAAAATTGACAACTTCCTTTCAAAGTGGCGGTACCGTCTCTGCATTCCCACAAGCAATGAATAAGAATTCCTGTCGTGCTACATTCTCACTTGCATTTGGTGTTGTCAGTTTTTTCTTATTTTGGCCATCCTAATAGGTGTATGGTGGTCTCTTATTGTTTTAACTTGCAGTTCCCTGATGACATATGTTATAGAGTATCTTTTCATAGCATATTTTCCACTTGTGTATCTTTTTTGGTGAGCTGTTATGGTTTTTTGTGGTTTGTTTTTTTTTTTAAGATTTTTTTTATTTGACAGAGATCACAAGCAGGCAGAGAGGCAGGCAGAGAGAGAGGAGGAAGCAGGCTCCCTGCTGAGCAGAAAGCCCAACGTGGGGCTTGATCCCAAGACCCTGAGATCATGACCTGAGCTGAAGGCAGAGGCTTTAACCCACTGAGCCATCCAGGGGCCCCTGATTATAATTCTTTATCAGATATATCTTGCAAATATTTTCTCCCAGTTTGTGGGAGTTTTCTTCCAGTTTTTGTCTTCTCATTCTCTTGCCATTGTCTTTCACAGAGTGGTTGTTTTTATTTAGTTTTAATGAATTTCAGCTTATCAGTTATTTCTTTCATGAATTGGGATTGTATCTAAATAGTCATTGCCATAGCCAAGATCATTAGGATTTCTTTTATGTTATCTTCTAGGAGTTTTATAGTGTAGCCTTTTACATTTAGGTCTGTGATCCATTTTGAATTAATTTTTGTGAAGGGTGTAAAGTCAGTGTCTGGATTTAATTTCTTGCGTGTGAATGTCCATCTTTCTTCAAAGTTGTACTGGCTCTTTTGGGTCTTTTGGCTTTCCATATCATCTTTAGAATCAGTTGGCTAATATCTGCAAAATAACTTTTTGGGATTTTGATTCAGATTACATTGAACCTATACATCAAGTTGGAAAAATTGGCATCTTGACATTATAGAGTCTTCCCTTCCATGAATATGGAGTATCTCTCCATTCTTTGATTTCTTTCATCAGCATTTTTTAGTTTTCTTCATGTGGATCTTTTACGTATTTTGTTTATACTGAAGGATTTCACTTTTTGAGGTGCAAATGCAAATGGTATTGTTTTTAATTTGAAATTCTCCTTGTTCATTACTGGTATATAAGAAGTCAATTGGCTTTTGTGTATTAATTCTGTATCCTACAAGCTTGTTATAATCCCTGTTCCAGGAATTTTTTGGTCCACTATTTCAGATTTTCTACAAAGATGATCATGTCACCTACGGAAAAAGTTAGCTTTATTTCTTCTTGCTGATCTATTTGCCTTTTCTTGTCTTGTCTTATTACATTAATTAGGACTTCCATGGCGATGCTGAAAAGGAGTAGTGAGAGGGAATATCCTTGCCTTGTTCCTGATCTTAGTGGGAAAACTTCTTGTTTCCAATATCAAGTATAATATTAGAGTTTTTGTAGATATTTTTTATCAAGTTAGGAATTTTCCTTCTATTCCTAGTTGACTGCGTTTCTGTCACTAATGGGTGGATTTTGCCGTGTGTTGTCTGCATCTATTGATATGATCATGTGATTTTGCTTCTTTAGCTTATTGATGTGATGGATTACATTAATTTTCTGATGTTGAACCAGCTTTGCACATCTAGAATCAATCCCACTCTACTGTGATATAGAACTCTTTTCATTTGTTTTTTTTTTTTTTTTTTTAAGATTTATTTATTTTAGAGAGCACATGTGCACACAAGCAGGAGGGGCACAGGGAAGGGGAGCGAGAACCTGAAGCAGACCCCATGTTGAGTACAGAGCCGGGTGTGGGGCCTGATCCCATGACCCCAAGACCACAGCTTGGGTAGAAACCAAGAGGCAGATGCTCAATGGACTGTGCCACGCAAATGCCCTATAATTCTTTTTATGCATTCTTGGATTTGATTTGCTAATATTTTATTGAGGATTTTTGCATCCATATTTATGAGAGCCATTGGTCTGTAGTTTTGTTGTACTGTCTCTGGTTTTGGTATTAGGAGGATGCTGGCTTCATAGACTCTGTTACAGTGAGTTAGGAAGTATTCCTTTTACTCCTGTCTTCTGAAAGAGATTGTAGAGAGCTCATATGATTTCTTCCTTAAATGTTGAGTAGCGTTCACCAGTGAACTCATCTGGGCCTGGTGCTTTCTATTTTGGAAGGTTATTTGTTGATTCATTTTCTTTAACAGCTATAGGCCTATTCAGATTGAATTCACTTTTTGAAGAGCCTAACATATTACCCACCATCAGTCAGAAACCTGGGAGACTCTGTTTTTAGCTAACTAAAATATTTACGGTGCTGATGGGTGTGGAGGTCTCCACCCACCCTAGTCCCGGGCAGTTTGGAACTGGATTCACCTCTTACTTGGTGTGCTCGGGTAGGTTATAGGTGTTTCCCTATTTGGGAGATGGGGTAATGATGGCTCTTCTCTTTATAGGGTAACTGAAATCTAAATGCGATGCAAACTGTGAATTGTAGGGCCTCATACACAAGCTCTTCTGTGGGGGTTGTTGTTTGAGTGTAGCCGTTTGCCTTGGAGCCCATCTTCATTTCCCTTCATCTGCCTTGGTGGCTGAGAATGCATTCCCATAGTATCAGTCTTCTCAGTTCTCCGTCCTCGGTCAGATACCCCTGCCCTCTGCCCCTGATGGATTTTGTCCTCCGATCTCTGTGTTCCCTGGAGAGCATATGTCTTCCTGATGGGCAGCAGGCTTTATTCTCTGTGAACGGAACATGAAAGCAGTACAGGGCGCTGACGGACCCGCTGTCTGGGCTCCCATTCCAGCTTGGCCACCAACTACTTGCATCATTATTCCTCTCTTGGCTTGCACGAGATTTGTACGAAGCGATTAGTGTTGTGTTTGTACACCTGTCCTCTAGAGGAAGCCAGCTCTGAGCTGAGATGCGAGTGCCAAGGTTTCAGAAAATATTTCTGAGTGGCAAAGAGACATTTGGGCGAAGCCAAGGGGGGATGCACGGTGGTGCGGCCCTGCCTCAGTGATCTGTGGAGCTCCTGAGAGCTCTGTGTGGAAACCAGATGGAGTGACGGTTGAAGCTGATGGAACGTAAGTGCTCACATGTGGTCTTCACTTGCTCACTGGGCAAGGAGAGCAGAACTTTGATGGAAGCTGAGTGGGACTTACTTGTCTGAAGCACGTTACAAAGTTGCTCCTTATGTAGATAAGTGATATAGTTGGCACTCAAGGCAGAAACCTCTGTGTCAGGTTACTCCTGGACATCCCTTAAAATGCTCATAAATGTCACATGCAGACATGCTGTCTCTGGATGGTACAGTCATCTCTCTTCTGCTCTTGACACAGAGGGTTGTTTGTTCGGATGCGCCCAACAAAGTAGGTAGCTTGTACTTAGGTCTGTGTTGTACCAGCAACATGTCCCTTATATACAGAATCCCATTGTGTGAGGGCCGGCAGGGGCTAAGGGAACAGTGGACGTGTGGGTCTCATCCTCTAGAACCTTTCCCCCACCTAGTGATGCACAGGTAGTTGAATGCAGGGGGTGTGGTTGGGCCCAGGTCACAACTCCATTGTAACACTTCCAGGAAGTGGCATCTGAGAACACCGGCGGTATTACACACACCTGTGTCTTGGGCATTTCAATATGTCACAAGGACACTGGATGTGAACGGCTTCAGGACTCAAAATATGTGCCTGTTGTATACATCCTAGGGTCTAGTTAATATTTGATAGGGGGGAGTAGAGGTCTTGAAGTGAGGCTTAGAGGCCAGGAATCTCCATTTTGTTAAAAAATGATTGAGGACTTTGGGATCTTTAGCAAAAATTCAATAGAGATTTTCTTTATTAAAAGTAGTTTACTTTTAGAGAATAATTTACATTTTTTTCTCAGTTCTAGAGTTCTTATTAGAGCCAGGTATGTGTTCTCTAAGATTTGAATGAATGTATATATACGCTCAAACATGTTTAAATTTGAGTATATTCGCTTAAAGGATTCTCAGAGTGCATGGTTTTGTTTTGTTTAGAAGTGGTGGTGAGATTTAAGCAGATCTTATCTGTATTACATAAGGTGAACTTCTGTGCATGTCTTTTCCCCTGCTGGGGGAAATTCTGTCCAAGCCATGTAGTGCTGTGGGAAGTTTCTGGATAGACCTGGGCTTCAAATCCGAAGTCCTATTCTTAGCAGCTCTGTGTGCTTGGAAGTGACTTGACAAGCTCTCTGATTCTTGGTTTCCTCCTAGTTCTTTCAGAGGCTAGAGGGGATGTTGGTAAAGTGCCTGGCTCCTAAAACACGCTCGGGAAGCTCTGTTGCCCCTAACTTCTGAGGTCAGATAACTTGCCTCCTTTTCCATTTGTTGGCTTCTCGTACTGCCTCCTCTTCTGTTTGTCTGACCTGGACAGTGGGGAAGGCACTCCTGTCTCTTGGCAGGGACCTCGCACCTCTTCCTGTGGGTGCCTGGATTTGGCTCCTCCAGTTCTGGGTGTGGCTTTGCAGACGAGGTCACCCATCCACAGCTTGTGTGAAAAGTCTCATCACATCTTTCCTTGCTTTTCATTCCCTGTAGTAGGTGTTGCTCCCAGCCAAGTGCCTTTGTTTCTTTATTCTTGGTCCTATTGTAGTTCTTAGTGAAAGTGGTAAAGATCAAACAGTGAGAATGCAAGTAGCCAAGATCTGGAATGTGAGAAGCAATTCACAAGGAAGCAAGCTGATACCTAAGATTTTGGGATGAATGTAGAGAAATCACCCTGCATCTCTACACTATCTTGAGCGGGGATTGATTCTGCCCAGTATAAAAGATTCCTCAGGATGGCCACCTGGGCCCAGTAAGACTCAGGAAGAAATGCTGTCAACAGGCCCGGGTCAAGGAAAGCACACATGAAACAGTTTCTGAAGATGTGACATTTATTCAGCATTAGGTTTCACTGCATTTTTTTTTTTTTTTTTTAAGTTTGTGGTGTTTTAATAACAACTGAGGAATACCAGGTCCTTTTAAGGCAGGGAAAATCTTTCCATAGCTTCATACCTGTGAGTCACCTTGACTTTTTAACTGTTACCGTTGCTTGTAGATTCTTAATGATACAGTGGAAGGAAAAAATAAAACTTAGTCTAACATGTTTTCCCTGAAATGAGAAAGAAACCTCCTAGCAGACTGCTCAAGAGAATAATTTAAAAAAAAAAAAAGATTTTTATTTATTTATTTATTTGCCACAGAGAGATCACGAGTAGGCAGAGAGGCAGGCAGAGAAAGAAGGAAGCAGGCTCCCTGCTGAGTAGGGAACCCAATGCGGGGCTCGATCCCAGGACCTTGAGATCATGACCTGAGCCGAAAGCAGAGGCTTTAACCCACTGAGCCACCCAGGCGCCCTGAGAATCATTTTTAATTTGTTTGGATACTCTTATTTTTTTTTTGTGGTTTAGTTTCCCTGTTTCTTCCCTACAAACTGGAAATTCTTCATTTGTGTGACTTTTGGCCTTTAAAAATAGTCCCTCTTTATGCACTAATGCTCTTAGGAGCTCCTGGTTTCCCCAACTCTTCTGGGCTGGCTGGCAACTGCGCTGGCAAGAGACTTTTCCAGGATCCCTTTCATCATAAGAGGACACTGTGTAGGTAGATGTGACTTTCTCATGGTGGTGACCTTTATTTTTTTGAATGTCCTCAGAGGCCCCCTGAGTTACTTAAGTCTTCCCTTCACTTGGTGATTTCATGAGGTTCCGTAAACATTTGTCTTATTCAGGCTTATTGAGCATTAGCTGTATGTTGGCCTGTGGGGTAGAGGTGAGGTAGGTAGAAAGGTAAACAAACACTTGGCCGTAAGCCTTGGGCTCCTCCCAGATTGACGAGGGAAGTGATGACTTGTGAGACCTCGAGCTGTCTACAGAGTTGCGATGTCACGGAAAAGAGAATCTCTGGGGGCATCTGGTAAGGTGCCAAGTGCATGTGACATTAGAAGGTGCTCTTAACGCGTGAATTAGGAGTTCCTTAGCTAATGGGGGCTGGGTGGGCAGGAGGACTGTTGTGGGAAGTCTGGAGAGCACGCAGGAATGTGAGTGACTGGGCTGCCCTTCTGGAGCTCACCAGGCATAGTGGTGCAGCCGGCAGTGGTCGAGAAGAGTGTGCAACCTCGGCGGGAGCCAGGAGTGATTTTAGTCTTTGGCAGTATTGTTTTTTGACCATTATTTTTAAGTAGAAGGAAGGAATAAATTGGGGTTTTAGGATGATAACTATTTTTATACATGCCATCTTGGAGTTGGGGCAGCTGGTTGGGACTCCTGTGTAATGATTCAGATGAAGTCTAGTAATGAAAACCTCTGCAGAGACAGGAGAATGGAGGGAGGTGGGAGTCTGAGAAAGTTGTAGGGGAAAGAATCTTTAGGTTGTGGTGACCTGTTTGTACCTGAGAATGAGGGAAGGAAGACAAGTGCAGAATGGCTCTGACCAGCCCTTGCTAGCTCTGGTCCTACCTACCATGGTACAGGGGAGAGATTTGTTGGGCTGTTGGGGTAAGTGGACTGTCCCCTGGGGCACTGCCTCAGACTGCCCAGCAGTCCAGACAGCTGAGGGAGCCGCCTCTCTGCACATGTCACTCCTTTGCACACCAGTTGGGAATCTTGCCAAGGGCTCCAGCTTGGTTTTCTCGATGGGTCTGAATTCAAAAAATTGTTGTTGCCCTAGTGGTTCTACCCTTCCCTGCTATGTAATTATTAGGGAGCATCTCCATGGTGATCATTATTCTTGTAATTTAAGTAGGGCTCTCACAGTTGGAATTTCAACCCCGGTCCTGGGATTTCAGGTCCTGCTGTTTATCCTACCGATAGACGAGGCGCTGTGTAATGAACTCCGACGTAGGGTACAGAAACAGGTCGGCTGCGTGGGGTGGAGAGTTTGACTTTGAGTATCTTGAACCTCACATAGAGGTTCAGAGCCTTGGTCATGAAGAGCACTGGGGAGTTGTAAGTGCAGTTGCAGGTTGAGCTCGGGGTGCTCAAGGGAGGGGGAAGGGGTTCAGGACATGGCATCTGTGGCGGTGGCTGGGGAGTTCCAGTACAATAAAGAATAAGAGGTACTCGCTTGTGGAAATGGGGTAATTGATGACAGAGTAGAATTGACAGATTTCTTCCGTCAAACGCCAGCTGGTAAATATTTCAGGCTTTGAGGGCCACAGGGTCTGTGTTGTGACTACTCAGCCTTCTCGTCCTAGCACAGATGGGCCCCAGTCGGTCCATAAATGGGTGGTCATTACTCTGTGGCACTAACGTTCTGTTTATAAAAACACGCAGTGAGTCAGATTGCATAGTTTGCCGGCTTAAAGGAAAGGAAGGTGGAGAAAATGGAAAGTTAGTATTTATTTAGTACTTAACCATGTACTAGACACTCGGTATTTAACCCTGAGGTGTAGGTACTAACCCCCTTTGCAGCTGATGGAGAGACCCAGGAGTGGATAATTTGCCCAAAAGCTACACAGCTCGTTCCTGACTGGCTGGGGTTGGAAGTTCTGTCAGCCTGACCTCGAAGGCCCGGGCAGTCCCATTTCACCTCCTTGCTGCCCAGAGCGGCAGCATTCGGTCCCATCCATCCCAGCAGGGTTGGGTGGCATGGAAGCCATCAAGCCCTTCGTCCCCATTACCTTCAGTGACGCCGGGGATTTTTGCCTCCCTCTTGGATAGTTTGCTGGTGCTGCCATAGCAGAGAACCTTTTCTCACAGTTCCAGAGGCCTGAAGTCCCAGAGGAGAGTGCTGGCAGCTTCCTTTCTTCCTCTAGCCCCTCTCCTTGGTTTACAGAGGGCCGCCTCCTCCCCAAGTCCTCATGTGGTCTTTCCTCTGCGCCTGTGCATCCCTGATGTGTGTCTGTGGGTCCAGATTCCCTCCTGTAAGGACATCACTCAGATGGGATTAGTGCCCATGGCAGTGGCCTCATTTTAACTTAATTACCTCTTTAAAAGTCTGGTCTCCAAATACATTTACATTTGGAGATACTGGGAGTTAGGCCTTTCACCCATGAAATTTGGGGGAACACCATTCAGCCTGTAACAACCCTCCTCTTCTGTGGTGGGTATCAGGGACTGTCAGGAAGACAGCCTAAATTCCTGAATACAGAAGATAAAGGCATTGTCTTGTATGTGAAGGTTTTGGTTACCATATGAGCTTTGAAGGACTTTTTTAAACATACACTTTTTATTTTATTTTAAAGATGTTATTTATTTGAGAGAGAGAGAGTGCGGGGGGGCAAAGAGAGAGAGAATCTCAAGCCGACTCCATGCTGAGCCTAGAGCCAGAGAGCTGGACATGGGGTCCATCTCATGGCCTGAGCCAAAATCAGGAGTCAGATGTTTAACCAACTGAGCCACCCAGGTGCCCCTAAACTTTTAGAGTAGTTTTAGGTCTTAACATGTGTGTTACCTGAAGCCGTCAAGAAGAAGTTTTCTGGGTTTCATCCTCCCAGCTCCTAATGGGTGCAAGCATTGTTCTCTGATGGTGAAGAAATGCCCTTGTGGCTTTGGTCTGAAATCCGCATTGAAGCAGCGCCACCGTGTGGTAGATGCTGAAGGATGAGTGTGTTCCAGGAACAATGTCTGCCTAGTTCTGGGACTCTTCTGACCCCTCTTCTTAAAAGAAGCTAACTTCCGACTTTGACTTCATACATCACCAGGTGTACGTACAAAATAAACACTTGACGGTTAAAATTCTCAATAGTTCTTTCTCTTGGCATAGTAATTGCTAACTTTGGTCACCCAGCCCAGAGGGTGTCTGGGTATCTTAAGGTAAGCGTTCTTTCTGATTATTCAAAATTTGCTGAGGCATAAAAGTGCCACAGGTTGAAACCCTGAACTTCTGGAGCTGTTTTTCTTTGGGTTACGCAGGTTGGGGACTGATTTTAAGAGGTCATTCTTCTTTGCTGAAGGTTTTAAGGTGCTTGAGCCTGTGAGGAAAGTTGGCAGGGAGGCTGCTGACTCCCACTGTGATGTGGGGGTGGGGCCGGACCCCTGGATCTCTGTCCCCTGGAACATGTACATCCACAGGAGGGTCTTCAGAATGGGAGAGGTGGGGGGAGTCGGCAGGGTAACTTACACTGACCTGGTGACTGGTAGCAAGTGCTAAGCTGGAGGTCAGTGTGACCGCCTATCGGAATTGGTTTAAAGAGGAAAAAAATCAGGAAGCAGCCACCCTTACTGGCATGAGCCAGTGTGGAATCAGGAATTCTAAATTGAATGCTAATCTCGACCAGCTTTTGGAAGTGAGGTAACATTGTGGTTGTTTCGATAGATAAGAGAAGTTCTAAAGAGCCATACTGGAACTCCGGGCACAAACCGCATCCCTGGGGTCGGGGCACAGGGAGACAGGCGTTGCTGGAGGAGGGCTGAGACGGTCTTGGTCACAGCAGGGGCTGGCTGCCCACAAGGAGATGTGCTCTGCCAGTGGCTCTTCAGCTCGTTCCTCGTCGGTGGTGTCATGGGTTACCTATGTCATCTGTGAGTGCAATTTGTCCCGTTCAAACTCGGAAGAGATAACAGCTAAGCCTCCAGATACCACGCTGCTGCTGCTGCTCTTAGGTTCCTGATGTTCCCAAGAGGTATTTCAGATAACGGCAATCACATGCTTCCAAGTGTGAGCTTCTCACCAAAGAGGTCACAGAAGAACATTTGCCTCAGGCTCACAAGCCCAGCCTCTGCTTTGCTCTTCCTTCTGGTCTCTGAGGAGCCTGTCATGCAACTCCCTGGATTGTTAGGGGCCACTGGTGTGTGGCCTGACGCACCAGCCTCTGACCATGTACTGCTCCTGACCCTAGAGAGAGTCTCGGGGCTGAGTGCCGCCTCTGTTCAGACACCAGGAACAGAGAGGAGTGAGTTGTCTGGGGGATGCTGACAAGAATAGGGTGACGACCATGGGGACTGTGGTGGCCCATGGAAGGTTCTGGAATTCAGCTGAAGGACTAGAATGATGGTTAGCTTTGTTGGCTGGCTAAGGGCTGTGAGAGGGACATGGACTATGGCTTGTGGAAAACTTGGAGTTAGGGGAATTTTTAGGTCCTCTTTTCCTCTCTCCCTCCTTCCTTCCTTCCATCTTGAACTCCTTCCAGTGAGCATTTTGAAGGTGAGAGACTGACTTTATACTGTGGAGAGACCATTGTTAAAATGAGTCTTTTGATGTCTGAGAGCAGCATTTTGTATACAGATGATGATAAGGGTTTCAAATTACTGTTCAAGGTGTTATGGTTAATAATTTAAACATAGCTTTCCATAGCCCTTAAACTCAATTTGTAAATCTTATCTTTATAATCTAAAGTTCTACATTTAAAATGAATTTCACTTAAAGCTAAAAATTACATATTGTGAATAGGAATCAAAAAGCTAATCAGTCAGATACTCTGATAGGCCACATTTAAAAACGTTTCAAAACTCTCTATTAGACATATTCCCTGAGCATACCAGCAATGGCAAATTTATTTCTAAAGGTAACACAGTCCTGTCAGTACTTGGATACTTTGACTTCAGCTCTTCATTTCATTCTCAACCTTGCTGAGGTTGTAGGGTGACCAATCTGTTTGAGGCAGGTTGAGGTTGGGGGCAATAGTTGATGTTTGCAGTATGTTACTATATTAGGATTAAGTTTGGCTTCAAGTAAAAAATGACCAAATAAATAATAACTTAAAATAAAAATTCGGGCGCCTGGGTGGCTCAGTGAGTTAAAGCCTCTGCCTTTGGTTCAGGTCATGATCTCAGGGTCCTGGGATTGAGCCCTGCATCAGGCTCTCTGCTTGGCAGGGAGTCTGCTTCCTCCTCTCTCTCTCTGCCTGCCTCTCTGCCTGTGATCTCTGTCAAATAAATAAATAAAGTCTTTTTTAAAAAAAAAAAAAAAACCAACAAAATAAAAATTCATTCATCTCTTGTGAATGGTCTGGAGTTAGATGATGTAGGGCTGAAGTGACTTCAAGGTGTCTGTCGTCAGGGAACCAGGCCCTTGTCTTGTGCCTACCCTCTCCCTCTGTGTTAGTTTCCTGGGGCTGCTGTCTCAAAGTACCACAGGCTGGATGGCTTAAAACAACAGAAATTCATTCTGTCATCATTCTGGAGACCAGAATTCCGAAATCAAGGTTTTAGCACAGTTGTACTCTCTCCAGAGGTTCTGGGGAAAATCTGTTCTTGCTTCTCCTAGTTTCTGGGGGCTCCAAGGGATCCTTTTTTCCCTCCAAGGGATCTCTGTGGCAGCTTCCCTCCAGTCTCTGTCTTCACACATGGCTTTCTCTGTGTGGTGATCTGGTCTCCCTTTGTATTGTTTGTAAGGATAATCATGATGGTACTTTGGGCCCCCCTGGATGATCGAGGATGATTCCTTCACCACAGAGGCCTTAGCTTAATCACACCCACACAGACCACTTTTCCAAATAAAGAACATTTACAGGTTTCAGAGATTAGGTCATGGACATATTTTGGGGCCTGCTGTACCCTCCTCCCTCAAGGTCACCTCATGGTCCAGTATGATTGTTAGGGCTAGCATATCAACATCTCCTGCCAGGTGGAAGAAAGTGAGAAGAGTCATAAGGGGCCCCTTTCAGCTGGGTAAGCTTGTTTTATTTTATTTATTATTTTTTTAAAGATATTCTTTATTTGATAGAGATCACAAATAAGCAGAGAGGCAGACCGAGAGAGAGGGGGAAATAGGCTCCTGGCTGAGCAGAGAGCCCAATGTGGGGCTTGATCCCAGGACCCTGAGACCACGACCAGAGCCAAAGGCAGAGACTTAACCCACTGAGCCACCCAGGCGCCCCGAGGGTCAGCTTGTTTTAAACACTCTTCCTTGAAATCCCACCCAACACTGGATTTCCTCTCAGTGACTGCATTTACCTAGCTGCCAAGGAGGCTGGGAAAGGCACTCTTTGATTTGTTTAATTCCCTGTGCTGCTGAAGTATAATTTTCAAGAAGGCAAAAATAGGACATGCAAATATAAAAGGTCATATGTCAATAAGTTTATTTAGCTTGTTAATTAAGGAGGGAATGAGTAAGATGTTAAGACCAGTTTAAATGAGAATTTGGATTTACAAAGATTTATATTCTCCACCACACAACATTCGTTTCCATTGCTATGGACAGGAATCATTTGCATCGCTACTAAGTTTTTGACAGTGTGCAGAACTGTAAAATAGTCCAGTTGCCAGTCAGTCAGCCAAGAGTGTAGAATGAGATATTCCTGGAAAGTCTGCCTTGGGTCAACACTCCCTACCGCCC
>CM053605.1:62066085-62089175 GCA_028646535.1 Procyon lotor
TCCCTCAAACGATTGTATATATTTAAATTTCATCAACCCTGTTTGTGAGTATCTTCTTCCCCATAACCTCACCAACAGATATTAATCCTTCTAATTTTTGTTGATCATATTGGCAAAATGATGGTATTACTGCATCTTTCTCATCCCTAATTAGATAGGCCATTAAATATACATTTATTAACTCTGACCTTTGTCTTCTATGAAAGGCCAGTTTATTGCTTTTGTCCATTTTTCTATTTAGGTTGTCATTTTTATTGTATTTATTTATTAAAAAGATTTATTTATTTTTGAGAGAGAGAGAGATAGAGAGAGCGAGTGGGAGAAGGGACAGAGGGGGAGAGAAAGGGAGAGAGAGAATCTGAAGCAGACTTCCTTAAGCATGGAGCCCAACACAGGGCTCCATCTCATAACCCTGAGATCATGACCTGAGTCAAAACCAAGAGTCCGATGCCGAACTGAAACAGGGTGCCTGGGTGGCTCAATCAGTTAAGATCTGACTCTTGATTTCAGCTCATGTCATGATTTCAGGATTATGAGATCAAGCCCTGTGTAGGGCTCTGCCCTGGGTATGGAGCCTCTGTCAGAACTGTCTCCCTCTCCCTCTGCCCCTCCCTACCCTCTCCTTGCTCCCTTGCTCTGTCTTGCTAAAAAAAAGAGAGAGAATTTAAAGGAATTCTTTATATATTAGGTAGACTGAAATGTTTTTTTCTAGTCTACTTGTTTATAGGGTCTATAGAAGCTGTTTGTTTTGTTATCAATTATGTAACACCTTTCTTTACGATGCCTGGATCATATCATATACAGGGAAATCTTTCCACCCCAGGATTTTAAAGCTATTCTCAACTCCAGAGTTTACTAATCCTTTGCTGATAGACATGTAAATTGTTTCAAATTTTCCCTGTTATAAGCAACACTGTCTTAAACACGTTTGTACATATCTCTTTGCCTTTGAAGAATCTTGTAATCTTGGGTATTTATTCCTTCTATGTGAGCATTTTCATAAGTTTTTTAGTAAGATTTCTTTCTGTAAGATAAATTTCTAGAAGCTGGATCAAAGGTTAGGCTTATTTCAGATTTTAGTTATTTTATTTATCTGTGCTCTTGGAATCCACATTCATCAGACTATTTGGGGACCTTTTTCTATCAAGTATTCCCTCTCTTACACAAATCTTTAGCATCTCTCAAATCTGTGCTCGCTTCAGCAGCACATATACTAAAATAGCATCTCTCAATCTAGGAGCTCTTTTCTTTCAACCTACAAGTATGCCCCGGACTCACACTTTCCTAGAAACAAAGCAAAATAAAACAAAATAACTTCTCTTGAGTCTGCATTTTTTTTTCTAGTCGCCATCATATCTCTTTTCTTCTAGGCCAACTTGAGCAAGGTGGTCCACCCTTCCTCATCGTCCGTTCGTACTGTCCACTGCCATCTGTTTTCTACCCCTCGTATTCCACCAAAGCTGCCATGGAAAAGACACTAAGGGACCTCCAGGTGGCTTTCCTAACTTCATCTATTACCCGCCAATTTCTGCCTCCGTGACACCAGCTCTTTCCTCGTACTCACTTTCTTTCTCCATCTCCTTTGAGTTCCTTCTACTAAGGCTCAGTCCCTTTGGTGTTCCTGCTGTTCTGTTCTTGATCCAATGCTCTTCTTTCCACACACACACCTACCCCATTGACTCTATGTATGTACTCTCACTCACTTAATGCCA
The DNA here is from genome assembly GCA_028646535.1 of Procyon lotor. Lineage (NCBI taxonomy): Eukaryota > Metazoa > Chordata > Mammalia > Carnivora > Procyonidae > Procyon > Procyon lotor. The sequence continues at coordinate 62,067,798 of CM053605.1, forward strand.
AACACACATGTAGGCTGAATAATACCCCCTAACTATACCCAGGTCCTGATCTTTGGAGCCCGTGAATGTTGCCCGATTTGACAGAAGGGACTTTGTAGTTGTGAATAAGTGAAGGCTCTTAGGATGGGGAGATTGTAATCACAAGTGTCCTTATAAAAGGGACACAGAGGGACATTTGACTATAGAAGAAACAAGCAAGATTCTATGATGCTGGCTTTGAAGATGAAAGAAGGGCCACAAGCCAAGGTTTGTAGTTGGCTTCTAGAAGCACGAAAAGGTAGAGAAAGTTCTCCCCTAGAGCCTCCAGAAGGAACTAGCCCTGCTGATACCTTGACTTTTAGCCCAGTGAGATGGATTTTAGACCTTCCACCTTCAGAACTGTAAGAGAATAAATTTGTATTGCTTCAAGACACCACGTTTGTGGTAAATTGTTACAGCAGCCTCCAGAAATGAACACAATGCCCAAATCTATATCTCTAATACCAGAACTCTCTTCTAATTATCAGGGTCATAGCTGCATCTGCCTGTTACCTTCAAATTCAACTTGATCTAAACAGGTCCCTCCTCCACCCACCTTTCCCTGTTTCATTTAAGGGAACCACTATTCCCCAAGTCACATAAGTCAGAACCCAAGGATCTTCCTGGCCTCCTTTCCCCTACACCCATTAGTCAGCAAGTCCTGTAGTGTTTTTCAAATATGTCCCCTCTTCTCCATCCCATAGATGGGTTTGATCCCCTCCTCAAACCCATCCTCCATGCCAAAGCCAAGAGGAGCCTTCTAAAAGGCAAACCTGCCCAAGCTCCATCCTTTAACAACTGCCCAACATCAAGCCCCGGCTTTGGCACAGACCACGCATGGCCCTCCCCTTTCCAGCTATGTCTGTTAACGCTTTGGACTCTGGTGACACTGAACCGTTTGCTATTTCCCCATCTGTACTGGGCCCTTTTTCGTCTTCATGAAGCTTCCTGACCTGCCCCTCCACTGCCCCAGCCCTCTTTCCCTGCTCAGCATTTACTCGTCTTTACACCTGAGCTCATTTTCTCTAATGAGGCAGGGCTAAGTGTCCTTCCTCTGTTCTCCCGTAGCATTCTGTGTGTGTCTGCTAGAGCACAGTGGTGTCCACATGAAGGGGACATTCTTTGTACGCATCTTGAAGCCAGGACCAATGTCTTATCCATCTTTTCAATAAAGCTCAGTAATTTGTACAAGGCCCAGTAAATGTCTATTGAACTGAGCTGAATTGCACTGCGGGCAGAAAAAAAATATTTCATTTGCTCATAATATTTCAAAACTTTAGAGGTTATAAAATCTTAATCTCTTCTGACAGTTCTGGGCTACAGCCAAATAGAGCAAAAAGCAAGAACACAAAACAAACATTGTCTGAAAATTCCCAGAGTGAGGTATTTAAAAAAGGAACAATAAAAATGGAAGTATGTACGCTCCATGGTCAGCCCATCTTTTCAGTGTTCTGTCATGAAACATATTTGAAATTTCAGTGTTCCTTGATGTTCAAAACCGGTCAGAATATTTAAGAAAATGTCTCGATATTTTGGATTTGACCTTTGACAAGCCTAGAAGGTGACTTTTCTAGTCAGCTCTGAAAGGTAAATGCAAAGCACATATGATTTAACTCACAGACAAGTTGTAGGGTTGGGCACACATTCTGGGTAAATAAATGAAGCAGCTATTATAGCTCTTGCTTTATAAACAAAGATAATACCCTAAAGCAATAGAATGGTGAGATCTACATGATATATTGCTAGGTGACAAAAGCAAAGCATGGAATGGTGTGTGCAGCCCAGCCCATTTTCTGTAAGGAAGGGAGGAATAATATATCTCAGCATAAACTGCTAGAAAGATCAATCAGAAGCTAACAAATGTAGTTATCTGCAGAGGTGAGGTAGCTAAGTGGATGGGGATGGGGCTGGAGTGACATTTCTTAGTACATACCTTTTCATGGTGTTCAGATTTTTTAAAAAAAATTTTTATTTATTTATTTGTGAGAGAGAGCAGGAGTGTGGGGAAAGCGGCAGAGAGAGAGGGAAAAGTAGACTTCCCACTGGATAGGGTGCTGATGCGGGGCTCAATCCCGGGGCCCCCAGATCATGACCCGAGCCAAAGGCAGATGCCCAATCGACTGAGCCACCCAGGTGTCCCCCGTGTTCAGATTTTTCAATCATATAAACATAAAATCTATTTAAAATAATTGTAAAAAAAATAAAATAATACCAGACGTAGGCCAGTGATATTCCCAAGGTCATATGTTACCGTTTGAGAAGCAATAGCGTACTCTTGGTTTCTGGCCTCGAGTCTCCTTTTACTTTTAACACTTGATTTAGACATAACATCAGATTTTCTAAAAATTACAAAAATAAAAATAGCACAAAGAAGATCTGGGTGTCCTTTACCAGATTAACTTCTTTTTAGCATTTAATCCCAGATGAGTGCATGCTATCTATGATCTACTTCTAATTTTGTGTCTCAACCATCTGAAGTTCATAATCCTCTACTTCTGAATATTCCAGCATGTATCTCTATAGGATAAAACCACAGTACAGTTACAAGGTTCATGAATTGGCAGTGACATGATGGAACCAGAGAATCTTCCTGTGGAAACAGATGTCTCCTAAACATAAGGCCCATCTTAACTTTTACATTGCACCAAATGGACTTTGGGCCATCTACCGTTAGAGGCGAGGAGCTCATCAAACACTTCCCATAGTGTCCCAGTCAGTCTCAGAAGATCAGTTTTTCCTTATCTTGTTGGTATAAATCAAGCCATTCATTTCTAAAAGCCTGCAGCTTCTCCAGCGTCCCAAGTTAAAAAATTCTACATGCCCCCATTATAGCTCAGGAATGGGCTTGGAAAAAGATTCCTCAATTTCACATTGTTTAAAAGAAATTTTAAAAATATAAGTATTACCTATTTCAAATCCAATTGTTTGCTTCCATATGCAACAGTGGTAAATGTGGTCAGGTTCTGGACTTGCCTTTTTTGTCTCTGACTTTGTTGCTGAGCTTGCTCCTGTTGGAGAAAGGAGAAATATGGATGTGCGGGTAAGCCCAAGAGGTCCAACGAGGGAAGGCAGGCTAGCCTTGCCCACCAGGCCTAAGCTGAAGACCTGGAGTCCCCTACAGCTATTTCAGTCTACTTAGAAATAGTATTTTGCAACCCAAGATGTAGGTTTTGCTTGTTTCCATCCTTTGTGGATAGAAACATGGATTTTTCTTAAAAATTTAAATATGAATTAATTAATTATAATTAATTTAATTAATTTTTTAATTTTAATTTTTAAATTTTTTCATCAATGTGTTGTATACACCTTGATGTATAACGAAAATCCTTCCGTTAGTGTATATCTCTGTTCACTTGTTTGATGGTTTCTGTAGCATAGATTTCTGAACGTGGGGTTGCTGGATCAAAAAGTGTGCCTCTATTTTTGACTCCTGATACCTGCCAAATTGCCCCCAAAATGTGTGCCACAATTTACAGTCCCACTAACAGTGTATGAGAATGTGGTGTCCTACTCTTAGGACCCACCTGGTCTCTGGAAACTTGCGGTTCAAAGTCCCTGCAGACACAGCCGACTGTGTGGGTTCACACTCTCCTTCTGCAACGTACTAGCGCTCTCTTGTAAGCGATACCATCTTGCTAAATATTTCCTCTTCCCTCCAAGGGGAATGATAATAACACCCTTCTCACATGAGATACCGGCACCTGTTACTTCTTCTAGCTCCTGTCCAACCCCCAAGAATAGCCTCTCAGTTGCCTTGTCTAGTTTGAGGCTGCGGGCAGAGCCAGGCACCAATGCTGGAGACAGTGAGCCCGAGGACGGGCCTTCGGGAGGGAGCTAGAATATAAGAATGGTGCCACCCTTTATTATCTTCTGTATGTGTGTCGTGACATGTGACTGAGGTTTCAAGTGTTATTATTTTTGGGGGGAGGAATAGGGTTTTTTTTTTAAGATTTATTTATTTATTTTAGAGAGAGAGAGCACAAGTGGGAGGGGCTCATGGGGAGGGAGAGAGAATCTCAAGCAGACTCCACGCTGAGTGAGGAGCCCCACATGGGGCTCGATCTCATGACCCCGAGATCATGACCTGAGCCAAAACCAAGAGTCAGATGCTTAACCAGCGCCTCCACTGAGGCGCCCCAGAAACAGTTTTTTTAGAGGTAATGTATATATCATAGAATTCACCTACTTAAGTGTATAATTCAATGGTGTTTAGTATTTCCAGAGGTGTGCAAGTGTACGTGCAATCAATTTTGGAATATCTTCATCACTCCAAAAAGAAACCCCATCACCTTTAGCTGCCACCACCCAACTTCAGCGTCCCCCTTTTCCCCAGCCCCAGGCAACCCCTAATCTACTTTCTGTGTCTATAGATTTGCCTATTCCGGACTTTTCACATGAATAGAATTTTACAACATGTGGCCCTTTGTGACTGGCTTCGTTTAGCACAAAGTTCTCAGGATTCGCCCACGCTATATAGCACGTTCCTGTACCTCATTTGACAAATGATATCCCCGTGTATGGATCGTGTTCACTCATTCATCCGTTGATAGCCATTTGGGTTGTTTTCAATTTTTTGCGAATACAAATAATGCTGCTATGAACATCTGTATGCAACTTTTTGTGTGGACGTGTGTTTTTTTCTTGGGTATATACCTAGAAGGGGAATTACTTGGACATTTGTTGTTTTTTAATATGAATAATGTAATGCATATCTTGCTAAAAGACAAGGGAAATATGTCCACGTCAAAGGAAAAGAATATAGATCTAGGGATGTTTGGGGCTTAACCTCTCTGAACAATGCATTTGGCATCTGTAAAGTGGGTTGTTGTAAAGATCAGTGGTTCAACAGAACAGAAGGTCCTTGGTCCACCGTAAATTCTCACAACACGAGGGCTGCTATTCTACACCCACCAGACGTGGAAGTAAAAATCCTCATGGGCCCAGCCTCTTCATCAGTCCATCCTGTCAATAGTATCAGATTTCCCTGATTTTTCATTTTTTTGACCTTGCATTTTATTATGTCGGTCCCGGCATAAGCCTTTGGTAACTGCCAGTCAGATACTGCCTGCGGAACCTGAAGCCCGGCTCTGCCCCGAGCGAGCTGTTCCTCATCATCCTCGCATCCCAGCTCCAGCTGACTTCTCCAGTTTTCTGACTCCTGCTCCTGCACCCCCACTGCAGGCCCTGCTCTCACGTCCCTCAGATCCTGGAGACACAGCAAAGACTGTCGTCTGCCCGTGTCTTCTGTGACCCCAGCACCGTCTCTCCTCTCTCGCTTCTCCCCCCTTGTCTTTCATCCCCTCTAAGCCCCCTGGCATGTTTTGTGATTTCACGCCAGTCTAAACTTTCTTTTTCCACTTTGTCGAGCATTCTGTTATGGTGTGGAAAATTTCCTACAAAAGTCTCCTGCTCTGCGCTTCTAAAGATAGTGGCGTCTTGTCCTCAATATCCTCTCTTCTTTGCGAAGTACCATGAGCTCCTTGTTTCCCTATCAGGCCCACTTCATCTTCCCCTTAAGTGTCTCCCGTTGAAAACAGCAGTTTGCTCGGTTCTTGAAGGCCTGGGGGAGCTGGACCACGTGTCTGCCCGAGCCGGGAGGGCTTCCTTGCTTCCAGATCCGTCTCCCTTAGAGCCACTTGACCCAGCATGTCCGCTGTGGGGCCTCTCGTTTCTTTGGCAGTCACCGCCAAGTGCACGGCTCAATCTTTCCTTGTGCTTGATCCATCTGGTTAAACCGTTCCATTATCTCGGGCTCTCCTTGGGTACCGTATTCTGCCCATTTTCGTCTCGCGACAATCCTCTCCCTTCTCATAGACCTTTGATTTTTGAAGGGAGTGTTTTGTTCTTGTACAACCTGGTTCTGCTCTCAACACCCCCGTTCTGCTTCATCTGTTCTTTGATTTCACTGTTTCGGCCCCAGTGTCTTCACCTTGGTTTTATCTGTGTTCTTCCTTAAATGGTCCTGAGGCAAGATCCATTTTATTCTTGGAGGCCTTTAGCCATATTCCTTTAGACGGCCCTCTCTGTCATTGAAAAGAAAGTTCCATCATTCTGAAATCTCGAAAGGGGAGCAAGACTTCAGTTCTTCACTCCTTTACCTAATTACCCTACATTTTAAGAAATTAATTTCAGTCTCTGCCATTGCATGAATAGAAATAATAAAATTTTTCACTCTGCATTTTATGATCTCTGGCATTTTTTGAAAAGATCTTATTTGTTTATTAGACAGGGAGAGAGAGAGAGAGAGCACAAAAGGGGAGTGGCAGGCAGAGGGAAAGGGAGAAGCTGGTGTGGGACTCGATCCCAGCACCCTGGGATCATGACCTGAACTGAAGGCAGATGCTTAACTGATTGAGCCACACAAGTACCCCAATCTCTCACACTTTTGCTCATGATACTCTCAATCCTACTAAATTCAAATGGCTAGAATTGGCAGCAAATACCCTTCTCTCCGACGTAATGACATTTAAACTTGAGTAATTGATGAACACTAAAAAAAAAAAAAAAGTTTCCTGGACCCATACCGTTGACCTGATAATTTTATTTATAATACATTGCTGTTTTAATACAGATATGGTCCTGGCTAATTTGGGCAGTTTCTTGATTTTAGCAAGCCTATGGTGATTCAATTCATGAACATTTATGTGCCATCTTCCTCTTTTCTCACAGGTCTATGGTAATTATAACAGCAGTATGATTGACCCTAGCAGGGTGGAAAACTACCGGAGCAAATGTGGGCCCAAGGCCTGTAGTATGCCTGTTCATGAGGCCTCCAGGGCCTACATGCTTTTGCATGTATGTATGTATGTGTGCATGCATGTATGTACCTCTGAACTTTTTATTGGCTTCCTGCTTCCCCAAGTGTACCCTTTTTCTGCTGCCTCAATGCCTCAGAACTTTGGTGTCATTGATCTCAGACACCACTGTCACTGTCCTCAATCCTGCAGGGGGCGGTCTTCTGGATGTTTGCAAGGAGTTGATTCTATCCAGAGCATCACCGAGATAGAAGTCCTCCCCATCTGCCAGGAGGCGACTGTGGGTGGTGACCTCAGCTTCCAGCCTGACCTTGATTTTCAGCAGAGCCCGGTAATCCTGGGGTCTGGCACTGCACCTCTTCCCGGGTCTGGGACAGCTCTGATTCCACATGCAGCAGGACCCATCGAGCTGCTCCCTCTGCATCGTGTAGTGGGCATCCACTACTGCTCCACATCCACACAGCTGCTCCCTCTGCATCCACCTCCCTCAGGCTGTTCTCCAAGCTGGCCTTCAGGTTTCTCATCAAGTCCGGGTTGGTCTCCAAGGACTGGGCCGTATGTCTCAGCTCCGTGAGTGTCATCTCAGCTGCTCCAATCTCAGCGGTCTGCGAGGTGACCACTGTGGTACTCTCCAGAGTCTGCTGGGACCAGTACTTGTCTAGCTTCTCTTGGTTCTTCTGAGTCAGCTCATCACACTGAGCCCAATGTCTCCTGTGATCTTGAGGTCCTGAGGTTTTGGGGCACCCAACTCCATGGTCAATCCAGAGTTGGCAATTTGGTTTTGTAGACCCTTTACTTCCTCCTCACGGTTCTTCATGAAGAGCAGCCCCTCCTTGAGAGCCTCAATCTCTGTCTCCAGCTGCAGCTGAGTGATATTGCTGTCATCAATGACATTGCAGAGTCCATGGATGTTGTTCACAGACTGGTGCATGGTCAGCTCCATCTCCTAGTTGACTCTGAAGTCATCATTGTCAGCAGCAAAACGGGCATTGGCCACAGAATTTGCAAAGATCTGAGCCCTTAGCTCTTGACGGTCTTGAAGTAATGCCCCCCATCACCCTTCTAGTCTCTGACCTTCTCTGAGTGTTCCTGGATTTTGATCTCCTGTCTCTGATTATCAGCCTGTAGGCTCCTCACTATCTCCAAGTAGGAGGCCAAGCAGTCATTCAGGTCTTGCATGATCTCCTTCTCGGATGCCCCCTATGCCTGCCAGACCTCCAGCTATCCTGGTAGCCGGGCCCCTAGAAGCTGGTGAAGTGGGATATGGAGAGATCTGGGAGCTTGAGCCCTTGGAGCCTGCATAGACGCTGGCTAGCCAGACCTGGTGGCTGGGTGACTGCATGGAACCCAGGGACTGATAGTTGGAGGAGAAGGGGGGGGGTGCAGCTCATGCTGTTCAGGGAGTGAGACGAGAGGCCAAGACTCAGGCTCAGGCCAGGGCTCTTACAATTACTTAGCTTGATTTGGAAAGCCCTTGTAGAAAGAATTCACATCTCTATTATGTGTCTTACAGGCTGAAAATAAATACTTCATACAGATGTCACCTTTTGTTTATCCACTTCCCCAGCTCCTTTCCCAAGATGCATTGTGGGCGTCTCCCCCAGCCTTGGGCCTTCGCTGTGCACAAGGGAGGCATTCAGTCCTTAACTAAAGACTGCACATTTTTTCTCTCTCTCTCTCTCTCTCTCTCTTTTTTTTGGCTTTCTTTTTTTTTTGTGGGTTAATATCTAGAAATTATTTATTTTCTCCCAACCTGGCTTGCTTCTATGATCTTTCAAACATTCATATTGTGTCTTTTAAACAAAAACCTGAAGATCTGAACTGGAAAGGCTCTTCCCTTATTGAGGGATTTGATTAGTCCTAAACCAGTCCGTTCACACAGATTTCTCTCTTCAAATACAGCTCTATTTTTAAAGTCAAGATTACATCCAGAGCCTCTCTGTTTGGAAACTTCTAAGCTTCAGTTCCAGCCTGTGTTCTCATGGGGTCACAGAGACAGCTCTAGTTTGGGATTAAGAGATTCCCAGAGAAATTCCTCCTCTTAAACTACAAAACTTTGGAATCTCTTAACTTCTCTGAGGCTCATGTTTGTCATCTGCAAAATGGGATAATAATAGCTACTATCTCATGATTCTTGTGAAGATTTCATGACATACTGTATGCAAAAGCAGGTTCAAAATTCTATGTGCGTTCTATATTTTTAGTTGAAGCTCTGTTCACCCTAATTTTGTGTGTTTTTCTTTCAGTCCTTCAACATTTCCTTTGGAAGTTCTCCGCTTTTTCCTTTGGCTCATTTTTCTTGGCTCAAGTTCTCAGTCACTTCATTCTTTCTAATGAATCAATCAATTATTCATCCATTCTTTTATATTTGGATGAAAATGTTGACATCCTGACAGTTGATGACAGACTTGCTGGGAGCAGGGTGATTATTTGGGGGTAAGGTGACTCCCAGAGAACGTGTTTTCCAGGAGTCAAGACAACATGAGAAGTACTAATTGCCAAAGTGGAACTGAACTGAAATCAGGAGGAAGGGAAGAATAGGAAAGTGAGGAGAGAGGAGTGGGGGAGGAGAAGCCATTGGCAAGATGGTGGGAGGAATAGGATCCTGCCAGGGGTACACTGAGCAGTGAACAAAATTGTGGGTTGGAGGGAATGGGAAGTTCATACACATAAAATCTGGGATATCTAATATTCTACTGCAGATTGTCTGGTTGCCGTGATATCAACTCTGCTAAATCTTTGGGAAGCTAACCACCCTCTGGAGTAGGCTTTTGGAGAAATTATGGAAAAGGGTTGAGTCCCAAGATGAGATCAAGATGGTGGGACTCGAGCGCAAATTCATTAGAAATCAGAGGTGACCATAATAACCTCCCTGGAGATTCACAGACATGATGCAAAGGCTTTGAACATCCATGAGGGGTAGGATGGCGGTTTGAGCTCATCTGATCTATTTGAAAGGGATGGTGACTTCAGTGACATCCAGATATTCACTTGAAAACATAATAGGCACCCAAACCCAGTCATGTCCTCCTCGGACTTGGGTTCCACCTAAAGAAAGCCTATCACCCCATTATTCCTCTGAGTAACCTCAGAACTAGCTATTTTTCAGTGTTTTCTACATTCTTTTCCTCATCGAGAACTAGTTTTTCCTGGTGGTTTCTTCCTGTACCTGTTGTTTACTCACTTACCACCAACTTTACCTGTTTCTTTTCTTCAACCTGAAAACTACCTTCATTTTCTACCTCCCTTTCTGAAGTTCCACCTCTCACTGCCTTCTCAAATTGCACAGCAGTCGTTTCTGTGGGCACTACTGGCCCAGCTGCGTGTGCATATGTGTGTGTGTGTGTATGCGCATGTGCACGTGTGCACGCGCGTGTGTACTTGTCTCTGGCTCTTGTGGCTCTGCGCATAACAATGCCAGTTTTGCTTTTATCGTGAAAGATTGTTTATCTAATACTCCATTTTGCTTCACAATATTTGTAAAATTTAGTTTATATATATATAGAGAGATCGTGTGTGTACACATGAGTGTTTATCTCTTGGAGATAACTTACTGAAGTATTTCTACATGAAATTATGCTTGGGATTTGCTCTAAAAGAATCCAGAAGGAGAGAGGTAGAGGGAGAAGTTGTGGGCTGGATGCTATAGATTCAACAAGATTGGCCACATTGTTGGAGCTCTATGATGAGTACCTGAGGGTTCACTAGAATATTCACTCGACTTTTGCATATGTTTGACAATCTCTGTAATAAAACCCTTAACTAAAGACTATTAAAGATCTGTATGTGGGTTAGTGATCTCCATAGCCAACACATTTTTTTTTTTTTACTGTACAAGACCTCCTCCCCAGCATGCCCCCCATTCTCGCAAAGCCATTTCTAAGCTCTTTTTTCATGCAGATTTGCTGCCGGGCCTATTTCCCTTTGGTCTAGGATCTTGTGGGAGGCAGGGGCAACTTCTTACTCATCCTTGTGTCCCAGCGCCTAGCACAGAGTGTGCTGAACTGAACTGAAAAGAGCTGAAGAAAAGTGCCCGCCCGCCAATCCCCAGCCTTTCACCTCCTGACATAGCCTCGGTCACTGTCATGGCTTTTGCTGGGCCTGGGAACGCACCCCAGGGGCTTTGAACTGAGTGGCCCCATAGCACATCCATGAAGGATGTGAGAGGGAGGGAGAGGGAATAGCCCCCTTGGCTTTCTACATAGACAGCCATGTCACCACAAAGCGCTTTTATTGGCCTGGTCCTTTTCCTCTTAGACATTCTCCGAGATATTCCAATTCCTTTCGGATCTGAAGTTCACATCCAACTTCTTACTTTCTACAGTGTGGTGATTTGAGTGACTGTAACTGTGGGCCAAAATCCATGCAGGGCTCCTGACCGCACAGCGGTCTCCCTTTGAGAGACCTCTCTTCCCCTGCAATACGTCTTCCAACTTAGAGGGAGAGAATGGCATCCTTCTTCTCTTCTTCTTTCCTGTGGGTGGTTGGCCCTCCTGTCACCCCCAGCGGATGCAAATCTAGCAGTACCACTGTCCCATCCTCCCATTTCCCTTATCACCCTTCCCCGTTTCCTCCCCACTTCCATCTGGCCCCAATCTTCAGCTTTTCCCTTAATTCCTATTCTAGACTTATGTTACATCATCTCTAATCGTTCTCCTATACTATAGTTCTGGCGGCTTCTAGAACCATCATCCCGGTACTACCATGCTCTCACTACTCTTGAAATGGCTTATTACAAATCTGTGATCCTTTGTCTTCTTCTTAGTGCACCACTGGGAAGGTTAAACTGGGGATAGGAGGGTCTGGTGTTATTATGCCCATCTGACAAGAATCAGAAAGGCTTGTTTAAGGTGAAGAACTAGTGAAGATCAGGGGAACCTGGGGGGCTCAGTTGGTTAAGCATCTGCCTTCGGCTCAGGTCATGATCCCAGGGTCCTGGGAGCCAGCACTGGGTTGGGCTCCCTGCTCAGCGGGCAGTCTGCTTCTCCCACTCCCTCTGACGCTTCCCCCTCTCTTGCTCTCTTTCTCTCTTGCTCTTTCTCTCTCTTTCTCAAATAAATAAATAAATAAATAAATAAATAAATAAATAAATAAATAAATAAAATCTTAAAAAAAAAATTAGTGAAGGTCAGAAGTAGAACCTCAGTCTCCTGATCTCAGTCCAGTGTTCCAGCTAGTATCTACCATCCTCTTTATATTTTGCTACTGTACCCTGGGGAGTCATGGCTGACCTTGAACTTCTGTGTATTTACAAGAACAAGTGTGCCTTGCAACATTTACCTTTCTGGAATATTTCTGACAATGGTCCAGAGGACTGGGAACTGAGCTAAGCCAAAGTGGGGTGGTTAGGACTCACTGTCTTATTCATTCATGCTGGCACTGACTGAAGTCTCAATATTGTCTCCAACAATTTTCTTATTTCTGAAAAAGAGCCAAACAATGCAAGGTAGGAGGCAAGATGCAACAGCATGACCACTGGACTTTAGCCAAGCGCTTCTGGAGTTCCAGGAATCAGAGCTAGGCATGGTGCCAGGTCACACCAAGGGTTATCAGCCTATAACATGATGGCCTAGAGTACTGACCCCTCTTTTGGGTTAAGACAGGTGCTGACTGTTGGACAGCATTATTAATGAGAAGTGCAGGTGGTGAAGTTGTAAGTAACACCTAAGCTTTGTAGAAAAAGGATGTGTTGTCCCCTACTATCACCTGAAGGTACCCTTGGCTATTCACATGGGAGTATACGGAGTGTGTGTGTGTGTGTGTGTGTGTGTGTGTGTGCAGTGGAGGGTAGGAGAGCTAGAGCAGGTTTAGCTTGGCGACACTTTCCCTCCTATCCCTACCTCTAATTAAAATCAACAGCTAGGGATGCCTGGGTGGCTCAGTCATTAAGCGTCTGCCTTTGGCTCAGGTCATGATCCCAGGGTCCTGGGACTGAGTCCTGCATTGAGTTCCCTGCTCAGCGGAGAGCCTGCTTCTCCCTCTCCTCTGCCTGCCACTACCCCGCTTGTACTCTCTCTCTCTAACAAATAAACAAATAAAATCTTTATTAAAAAAAATAAAATCGGGGTGCCTAGGTGGCTCAGTGGGTTAAAGCCCCTGCCTTCAGCTCAGGTCATGGTCTCAGGATCCTGGGATCGAGCCCTGCATCAGGCTCTCTGCTCAGCAGGGAGCCTGCTTCCCCCCTTCTCTCTGCCTGCCTCTCTGTCTACTTGTGATCTCTCTCTCTCTGTCAACTAAATAAATAAAATCTTTTTTAAAAAATAAATAAAATCAACATCTATACCCTAACCACAATGCCTACGGCATCATGATCCCCCCAGGTGCGAGAGCATGAACTTTGTGGGAGGTCCTGAGCCAACCTCCTGCTGAAACTATAGTTCTACCTTTCATCTTTGATTGCTTTACAGAAGAGAATATGTTTGTAACAAATCTAAGGTTTTCATTTTCCCTCACCAAACCTTCAAAACAAACTCTACATTTATGTGGGGAGCCGGAAGTGACATTTCACCTCACGCGAAAGCTGGAGCATCTTAGGACAAACATACCGAGAAGAATCACTCCTCATGCTTGCATAGAGCATTGGCCTCTGCACAGCTCAGACATTCCTGTCTCACCTCTGTCCTTCCGAGGGAACTCACTGTGGGTGGACGAGGTCTGTGTTAGCATCGAGGAGGAAAGAGCTTACCCCGGGAGGTGGAGTGGAAGACCCAAGTATTCTGGATTCTCCAATTTTGCACAGGATTACCTATGTGAACATCCATGGGATCCTGATCTGGACCAAAATGAGGCCCAAGAAGGCACTGGATTTACAAATGTGGATGCTTTATTATCTAACGTCAAAAGAGAAGATACAAAAGCTGTTTTATTTACCAAGCAAGTGCACTAGGCCTATGGAAAATTTTGCTCCTTTTCGCTAAGCTGTCAGATGTTCACGGCAGTTGGCCAGACGCCTGTGTTTTACATTCCAGCTTAACATTTTCGAGGCTGCTGAATAATGTAGATCCTTTTCAGTGGAGTGACCTTCTCCAGGGCAGGTCTGGGTTTTTGATGTGCCATGTGCATTACTGCTGGAAATTTATGGCTGAGCTAAAGGTGAGAAGGAAGGAAAAAAAAAGTGCATTGGATCTCTTTGGTCATAAAGTGTCAGAGTAGCAGGGAGCAACACAGTTGGTCAGGCGACCTTCCCAGTTCTGGTTACTCCTGTCACACGTCTGTTTCCCATACCACCTCCAGCTCTGGGCTCACACATGTATGCATTCCTCCGGGTTTCTCTCATTAGCTTGTTTCTGATCTTGAAAACTATCAACTATATTATACACAAGATAATGCACAGAATGTAATATGCATTTATATGTATGTTTTGAAGTGACACTTTTAAAGGTAGGAATGCTTAATTATATCTCATCGGTTCTCTAAGATTAACAAGTATTCTGGTGCATATAAAGATGAGTATATATAGATCAATATATATATACAGAATATATATATTCTGAGGAGGTTCTAGGTGACATCAGAGAAGGTCCCACTGGACCCATTGTCAAAAGATCAGAAATAAGGAACCTCTGAAAGAAGTTGGAGAGATTTAGGGCCAGTTAGTATGTTGAAGCTTGAAATGGCTGTTTTTGTAGGTCAAAAATGGTCCAATATTGGTGATTTCCTATGGTTCGGTCTCCACAGCATCATAAAAAGAAAGCTGAGGAGTGATTAGTAGCTTCAGGTAACAAAAGCTCTTATTAGTCATGCCACAGAAGATATCTGTGAGGAAAAGGGCTCAAGTGGCTTTCAGTGAACACAGACTGAGACTTTTGACCGTAAAGGGAATTTCATACAGAACCGAGAGGCCTTATGAGATTTACACTAAGGCCAGCTTCAGTTGGAAAAGATGCCCAATGCTGTAAACAATCCAGATGTCGTTTTCCTAGGAGAAGAATTTGGACTCAGTGACCTTTTGGGTCCATTCCAGTCCTTGGTTTCTAAGCCAATCAATACAGCAGAAAGATACCTAAGGACACCTACCTTAGCCAGCAAGGAAGGGATGCCTCAGCTCATGAGGAAATGGACTTATCACTGTAGAACTTAGATGCCCCTGCCCTCACACTCAAGTTAAATAAAGGGGGGGATAAACTGCACATGACCCCAAGCATCACATTGTTTGTAGTTTGTTTGGCCTCTTCTAAGCCAGGGAAAACATATGTGCCTTATATCTCTTCTCAAATGTCCCTGAGCTCTCGGCACACAGCGTTCCCTTTCATGTGATACTTGACTCCAGTAAGCCCTTTCTTCTTGGTCTTAAACAATTAAACACACTAGAGGAGTTTGCACTGAAGTGTTAACAGTGCTTATCTCTGAGGAATTATGGGCAATTCCCTGCATTCTTCTTTACTTTGTCTGTGAGTATTTTTCTAAAAGTTTTCTTTTATCATGAGCGGGCAGAAGCAATATCATAATGAACCCCAAAGATGGTCTCTACTGACGTTCTAGCAGGAAGTAAGAAACATAGTCAAGGCATTAGTCATAAATGTTGCTTTAGAATCTAAAAAAAAGAGCCAGTGACCTTTTTTTCTTTTTTTTGTCAGATCAATTACCATTGGGCCACAAGATATTTTAGAATGTGGTCAGGGCAGAGTGTTTTGTTTTTCTTTGAACATTAGAACCAAAAGGAAACTTAAGAGGCCATTGACTTCAGCAGTTTTCTTCCAGACTGGGTGACTTTAGTGTCAGCTAGAACAGATGGATTATTTCAGCTTGGCTCTAAACCACATACACGAGATTACAGGTAGGAGGGATGCCTGCCAGATTACTTGAAGGCAAGCACAAGGTGAAGGGGGTGGCAAGGAAACAACAAGTAATTCTGAGATAAGAGAAATGTGGGCAAGTAGCCAGGGTGAGATGGGGCAAGACGACTGGTCGGCACTGAGGAGACAAAGCCACAGAGTTGCCGCGACAGTGACCACGACAGCAGTGGGAAAGGAGGAGAGGAGAGACATCGACTCACCACCTGACCATCCCTAGGCTTATCTCGCACTTCAGAGGAGATTTTTTTTTTTTAATCTCTTAAAAAACTGTGGTTAAATCCACAGGACAAAATTTACCATTTCCACCACTTCCGAGTGTACAGTTTGGCGGCATTAAATGCACTGACCTTATTGTGCAAACATCTCTGCCGTTCATCTCCAGAACTTTTACATCACATCAAACTGAATATACCGCATTTTGTTTATCCATTCGTATGGACGTGTGATGATGATACGATGATGGACATTTGGGTTGCTTCCACCTTTTGACTATTGTGAATAATGTGGCTATGAACACTGGTGTGTAAACATCTGTTCAAATCCCTGCTTCCCTGGGGTGCCTGGGTGGCTCAGTCGTTAAGCGTCTGCCTTCGGCTCAGGTCAGGATCCCAGGGTCCTGGGATTGAGCCCCGCATTGGGCTCCCTGCTCAGCAGGAAGCCTGCTTCTCCCGCTACCATCCCCTCTGCTTGTGTTCCCTCTCTCGCCGTGTTTCTCTATGTCAAATAAATAAAATCTTAAGAAAAAAAAAAAAATCCCTGCTTTCCATTCTTTTGGGTATATACTCAGAAGTGGAATTGCTGGATCATGGAATTCTATGTTTAATTTTTTGAGGAACTGCCATATTGTGGTTATACCATTTTACATTCCTATCAGTAATGCACGAGGGTTAAGGGCTAAATTTTTACTAAGGCATTTAACAGAGGTCCTAAAAGTTCTGCTTAACTGCTTTTCGGGAGGGGACTGCTGCAGATCAGGCTGTCCCTGGGGCCTGTTGGCCATCTGTGAACTGACCTGGGAAGGTTTAAGGGGAGAAAAAAAATCAACAAGATTGAGAAAGAAATAGAAATACTTCTGGCAAATATAACAATCTTAGGGAAACTGCCCATAATTATTAAATTACAAATGTACAGGTTTTAAGGAGCCCGGAGCAGAGCTGTCCAGCAACTCTTGGATATCCAACAAGAGAATCAAGTTCTCTTTCTCATAGGCTCCAATCTCTTAGTGGGGAACACCCGAATATAGAAAGACTTGGGGGTTGTGGGTGGAAAGTCTATAAAGAGTCTTCCATCAGAATTGAAACTGTCAGTAAAATGGTCGTCCTCAAAATGCCCTAATTCCTTGCTGTAGATTTTGTATCAATGGTGATAGGACGATTGTATCTTGATGCTGGAACCAGAAATAAGTAGGAATAGCTTTCCGGAGTGCCACCTCCGACCAGGCCCTAGGCTGGCATCTGAACCTTGGGGAAGCTTTGGATTTTTCATCATTAGTCTTTATAGAATGACTAGGTTGGTAAAAAGAAAGGTGTTTCTTGTCTGATTCATTAGAATAAGAGAAGCCCGGGTAACCCCATAAGAGCAAGAATTCAAGGCCAGTGTACATATAAGGATTTCTGTCTTGCTGAGACTCCGTCACATAAGGCACAACATATTGAACTTGAAAAGCAGATCAATAGAAACTCCCACATGCAGAATCTACCCTCATCTTGGGTAGCTGTGACCTCAGAATCTATAGTTTTCAGAGAAAAAAGCAAAAGAAGTATAATAAAAGTCCTTATGATTGGAGCTGGGAAAGAAATTCTAGGTGTAAGAAAATCCGTGGCAGGTTTTGCTTGAAAGCCCAAAGTTAGGTAGTACCCACAGACTGGCAGCTCTTCCATTCATCTTTCCAGGGTGTCAACTTCCAACTTGAATGTTGGCACTTAGATTTCCACACCCCACCAAGCAAAATGCTTAAGACAAAACATTCAGCTAGAGTCAATGAAATTCAAGGATACTCCTAGGGTGACGTTCATCTACAGAACAAGAGAAACCTTTCTAGATTTGCAGATGCCTTTGATAGTTTCCGCTCCCTCGGGATCCCATTTCACATACATCTCACTAACTCTGGCAGGGGTGACACATTTGGCAACTTGAAAAGCGGCCCCAACTTTAACTAGGCTTCAACAGCCCACCCCGCTCCATACCATAACCCAACCCTGTCACTAATGCTTCAACTGGATACTTTCCTGTTCAGAGCAGCTTCACAATTATTGCCAAATTTTATTTCCATAACTGTCTTAAAGAATTTATACTTGGCAGTGTCATCCTCTCTCACTCCTTGCCTTAAAAAAAAAAAAAAAGATTAAATGAACAACCATAAATCTCAGAGGAGCTACGTGACTTCTAAAAGGTCAAATAGGCTTGAAGGAGCTGATGGAACTTGGTCTGAGACCGGTTCTTCCAGATTTTCAGCTGAGAGAATCTGGGGGTTACCTAAGGCCTTTTATGCAAGAATATAAGGTTATGTGGCTTGTCACCAGGCAACATGGATTTTCTCATGAAGTAGGGCTGGAAGAGGCAGGGAGGCCTGTCTGGAGAGGGAAGAAGGGGAGGAGAAAGGTCGTGGGAGAGAGAGTTCTGTGTGCAGAGAGGCGTTGGGGGAAATAGTGGGAGAGGGAAATTTCAGGTTGCTTCCCATTTAGTTTCATACAGTTGCAAGCTCTGGGGGATTGTTTTTCAGTCGCCCAAATCTCAGACCCTAGTTTGGTTTTAAAGTAGGGTATCCAGGGGCGCCTGGGTGGCTCAGTCCTCAAGCGTCTGCCTTCGGCTCAGGTCAGGATCCCAGGGTCCTGGGATCGAGCCCCACATCAGGCTCCCTGCTCGGCGGGAAGCCTGCTTCTCCCTCTCCCACTCCCCCTGCTTGTGTTCCCTCTCTCGTTGTGTGTCTCTCTCTATCAAATAAATAAATAAAAATCTTAAAAAAAAAAAAAAAGGTAGGGTATCCAGAGATGAGTGACATATGGATAGAAATGTCTTGCCATGTTTAAGTGGTTGATGAGATCCTATGAATAAGACTGTCCTCTTACTGCCTTAGACTCCTTTTTTTTTTTTTTTTTTGAGAGAGAGAGAGCGAGCACATGTGCATGAGGATGGGACAGAGGGAGGGGGAGACAGAGACTCCCAAGCGGGCTCCATGCTCAATGTGGAGGTGAGGTGGGTCTCGATCTCGCAACTTCTGAGATCATGACCTGAGCTGAAATCAAGAGTTGGATGCTTAATCCACTGAGTCACCCAGGCACCCCACTGCCTTAGACTCTTATGGTCTTGCATTGCTATGAGAATTAACATGGGTTCTTGGGACCAGACATAATTCTAGCTGAGGGCATGAATGTTTCTAAATGCAGAGGGTATGACCCTCATTTCTGCTACTGTATTTCTTCTGGCCAATTGTATATTGTTAGGTCTTCATGAAAAATATATTGTGGGGGGAATGAAAAAATCCATTGGCAGGGATCTATACTTACATTTCTCTATGTTTTATATATCTTACTTTTTCGTAGGATGCAGTATAGTTTATGCATTTTTCCATTTAAAAATTAAGGTATAATTTATCTATTGGAAAATATACCCTTTTTAATATACAGTTCTATGAGTTTTCACAAGTACATACAGTCTGTGACCAAAATCAAGAGGCAGAACCCTCAACCCGTCAAATTTCCTCTTGACTCTTTTTGGTCAACCCCTCTTCTCACCCCTAGCTACTGACAACCACGGATCTCAACAGATCTATTTTTTTAAAGTCTTTCCACCTTGGGGTGCCTGGGTGGTTCAGTGGGTTAAGGTCTCTGCCTTCGGCTCAGGTCATGATCTCAGGGTCGTGGGATCCAGCCCTGCATCGGGCTCTCTGCTCGGCAGGGAGCTTGCTTCCTCCCCGCCCCCCACCTGCTTGTGATCTCTCTGCTCTCTGTCAAATAAATAAATAAATAAAATCTTAAAAAATAAAAATAAAGTTTTTCCACACCAAGTTGACCTTTACTATAAAATCTTTTTTTTTTTTTAAATTTTTTAAATTATTTATTTATTTATTTATTTATTTTTTACTATAAAATCTTAAGAGGCTCCTGGGTGGCTCAGTGAGTTAAGCCTCAGACTCTTGATTTCAGGGTTGAGAGATTGAGCCCTAGTTTCGTGCAGAATCTGTTTAATATTCTCTCTCTTTCCTTCTGTACTTTCCTCCTTCCCTCCCACCCTGTGCATTCTCTCTCTCTCTCTTAAAAAAAAAGTCTTATTATGCTTCAGGTTGAACTATGGATTCAGGGAGGATTTTTCTTAGTGATAAGAAAACACATGGATCCCACCAATTACCATATTCAAGATAGCCATATATGGTGATCTTGGGATGTGATTTTGGTGCTGGCTTCTTATCCTCTGCCTGGGATTCTGAGTGACGTCCTATAGGGCACCTGCCTGGGAATAGAAGCTAACACTTAAAACGAGGGCTAACTGCACCTGGCTCTGCTAAGTACTTTGCATATATTATATAACTTCATTTTATTCTCACAACATTTCTGTGCCGCGGATACTATTAACCCCATTCCCATTTACAGATGAGGAAACAGAGGCGTAGGAAAGGGAAGAAATCTGAGTGACAGAGCCAGCAGGAGACACATCTGATGTCTAATGTCAGTCCTGTTCTAACCAGTAAACTCTGCACTCTTAGCCACAGCCCTGCTGTATAAACATTGAGCTAAGTGTCAAAGTTTTTTAAATAGGTACAGTTGCTGTTAAAAATATTTGTAACAACATACCATCTCAATGTTTTCTTGTGGTTAACAAATACAACTTGTTGTTATTGCTGATTTTTCTTTTAATCCCTGAAATTAGGAAGTGGTATTTTTAACTGAAAGGAAAAAAACTCCTCTATGTCAAAACATAAGCATATATGTCTATCAAAAACAATATAGACTTTGGTGCTGTAACTAATGTATAGCATAGGGACGCCTGGGTGGCTCAGTTGTTAAGCGTCTGCCTTTGGCTCAGGTCATGATCCTGGGGTCCTGGGATCGAGCCCCGCATCGGGCTCCCTGCTCAGTGGGGAGACTGCATCTCCCTCTCCCGCTCCCCCTGCTTGTGTTCCTTCTCTCACTGTGTCAAATAAACAAAATCTTAAAAATTCTGTCAACTAAACAAAATCTTAAAAAAAAAAATGTATAGCATAATCAACCTCTAATGACCACTCCCTCTAAATATTTTATTTGGGGTTAACATATATTCTAGAAGACTGTGTCTAATCCCTCTAGTCCCGTTTACAAGTACACCTAGTCGGTGCCCCCCGCGGAAGAGGCGTTTAGTGGGCAGATGCAAGAGGATGAGGGACGCAGAAGCCGCCAGCCTGTGTTGCTCTAGCATATTCATCCTGGCTCTTCTTCTAAAGCCAGGAAGGCAGAGAGTTGTTTATGACCTGACCTCAAATCTATTTGTGGGAGAACCAAGCCGCCCCCCCCCACCACCATTAGAAGGCTTTGTAGCTGTAGCCTATAATCAAGATCTTGCCTTATACAGGGACACCTGGCTGGCTCAGTCCATAAAGCATGCCTCTCTTGATCTCGAGGTTGTGAGTTTTAGCCTTGTGTTGGCCATGGGGAGG
Organism: Procyon lotor; assembly: GCA_028646535.1. Lineage (NCBI taxonomy): Eukaryota > Metazoa > Chordata > Mammalia > Carnivora > Procyonidae > Procyon > Procyon lotor. The sequence continues at coordinate 62,088,995 of CM053605.1, forward strand.
ACTTAAAAAAAAAAATTTGCCCAGTACCATCTGCCTTGTTACATCCCGTGGGCTTCAGACACACCTGTTTATTTTGCGGCCACAAAACCAGTGGCCAGAACGGAGTCCAAACAGGTTACAGTGTGCCAGGCACTGTTTTAAGAGCTTCACATGTAAAAACTCATTCATTCCATATAACAAC
>CM053605.1:62089275-62110489 GCA_028646535.1 Procyon lotor
TGTTCCCTCTCTCGCTGTGTTTCTCTCTGTCAAATAAATAAAATCTTAAAAAAAAAAAAAAAAAAAAAAGAGTCAGACACTTAACCAACTGAGCCACCCAGGCACCCTTCCTTATCTCCATTTTACAAATAACTTATCTAAGGCACAGTATGAGTAATTTGCTCAAGGTCATACCAATAGAAAGTGGAGAAGCTGCTAGAAATGGAGGCCCCTAGAGGTCTAGCTGCTCAGTTTCTGCTGCCATCTTTTCCAGAACCCTGATTTTGGCAGTGACAGCTAGTATTCCTTCTATGAATTATGCACAGTCCTGTCCCTTCCATTAACATGAGAGCAGCAGAAAGAGTGGTTCTTCGTTGCTTTCAATGCAAATTATCTTAGTTTACCTACAAAATTTAAAAGCAAACTAGTAAATCCATAACTAAACCACTGCCGATCTGCTAAGAGTTTTCTGAGTTTCTGGAGCTACTTAGAAGAAATACAAGATATAGAAATAAAAATAGCAATGGCAAACCACCCTCACAAACAGACTTTCCTGGATAAACCTAGCCAGTGTGGAGCATTCCTCCAGCCCTAACCTGTGCAACCCTCCACTACCCACTTTCCCCTCAAATCAAATATTGCCTTGTGGGTACGCAGTGATGGGGAGCAAGGCCTCGCACTGCTGAATTCCCAATCCACAGGCTGCTTTTTTATAAAAACATGCCAGTGTTTCTGAGAAATATTCAGGATGGCACAGTACAACTCTGCCATGATTCTGGCCATGTGTCATGATTCTCGCCTGGTTTTCTGTCTTATTTTTTACACGATTTATTAAACAGACACTAGGAACTTGAGAGAAACAGCTCTTCTCATCAAAACCTCTTTGTGTTCCTTGGACTGAGAGCGGAGTCCTCCCCGAGGACGGCAGATCTCTGAGTTGGATAAAAGCTCAGCGCTCAGCTTTGTTCACCCGTGCGACCTGACCGTTGGATAACTCCCGACCCGGAGTGTCCCGTGAGGGGCCTCAGCCGCACCCCCGCCTCACCTTCTCCAGCGTGTCATTCAGAGCATCCATGGCCTGGAGTTTGGCAACACTTGCAATAGCACTGTAAAGATGAAACAAAAGTTCATATAGGACCGATAACTTTCCTACTAAGGAGGCTAAATGACTGATACAGTGGACAGTCTCTTGGCCTTTCGGCTTTACTCTGCTTGGCAGTATCCAGAAGAAAAAAAAAAAAAAACTCTGCTTTTTTGTGCCCAAGCGCTACAAAAATCTTTGTAGGCCCAATTATTATTACCGGTGTATTTTTATTTCATCTTTTCATTGGCACATATAGCTTGGTGACTCTTCACAACTAGTCAAACCAGCCGCCCCCAGGATAACCACTCCCCTGACTTAAAGCCCCACAGACTAGTTTTGACAGTTTCTGTACTTCATAAAATGAAGCACACAGCATGGACTCTTTTGCGTCTGGCTTCTTTTTCTCAGGCCAGTTTATTTTTAGGAGAGCGTCAATCAGGGCTGAGCCTGCTTGTACAGCTTCCTGATGAAAACTTTGCACTTGGAATTGTTTGTTTTTTTTTTTTTTCTGAATGGTTGGCATTGGCGAGTAGAAGTTATTAGGAAATGGACATAGATTGATGATACTTAGATATTTATTTTCTCTGATACATTTTACAAAAGCCGTTCTCCAAGAAGATATAAGGAGGGATGTTTGTCCATGAAAAGGAAGCCCTCGTATCTCCTGCACACACTCCCTAAGCAGAGGAATGTCAGTGGCTGAGGGGCATTGAGGGTGAAGAGAATGAAGCTTCGGTTTTAGGGTTTCCCCCGGCGTCTTCCCTGTCATGGTCAGGCCGGTGCCCAGCCCTTCCGTATCTGTGATGTTTCATTACCTCTCTTTAAAGTGGCCCCCAAATCCTACACACATCAGGCCCCCCTTACCTATAACTATTCCTGGTGAACAGGGCAAGAGAGGGGGGGAGCTATTTCCTGCTGTTTATATTCTGCCGTGGTCCCATTCTCATTTTTTTTTAAAGATTTTATTTATTTATTTGAGAGAGAGAGTGCATGGGAGGGGAGGAGGGTCAGAGGGAGAGGCAGACTCCCTGCTGAGCAGGGAGCCTGATGCAGGACTTGCTCCTGGGACTCTAGGATCATGACCTGAGCCAAAGGCAGTTGCTTAACCAACTGAACCACCCAGGAGCCCCCCTCCCCACCCCCCCCCGCCGTTCTCATTTTTTAATGACTATTAGACAACAACTGAATTTTTAAAGAGGGTTCCAATCTCCACTTTGTTACTCTGTGGTCAACTCTTCCCACCGTGCTTGGCTAACGTCGGAACTCACAGTTGAGTCCCCATTTCCTGAGGTGCAGAGGAACGAAGGCCATCTACTGGCTGCCAGCTGGATGTCATTTCCAAGCCCTGACTTTTTAGTTCCCGAGTCCGTGGCCCAGGCATGTTCACCAGGGTCACCATAAACAGGGCTTACGCTTGATCAGGTTTTAGGAACGAAATAAAACCAGCCTGCAAATCAACGACAGGTTGGTGTCCTTTCAAGTGCTTTCTCTATTCTAAGAACTGTCCTGGGGCCGGGTCAGCCACTGAGGATTTACAGCCTTGGCTTTCATTATGTGATTATTACTTTCTGATATCAGAAGAAACAAAAACTTACCAGTAATGGGGCCAAGGAGCATTTCATTTTAAAGTGGAACAAATCCTCAGAAAATTCTCTTCCCAGAAACTGGGAAGAAAACTTTACAAGTGATCTCGATATGATTTTATATGAAAGGGCCAGAGAAATTCCATAGCTTATTTCCTTCTGCATTCCCTTTCTGAAACTACTATTATACTTCTGAAAGATGCATCCCTGAATGTCCTCTAATTGACTCCGTTTGAATCATTCTTCAGCTCATCTGCGGAAACCATGTTGAAATTGTCTCTGAAGTGCCCCCATTACCTCCTTGGAGGAGCCCGTTTTGCACGCCTCTTTCTTTTTGAACACAGTCATTTTCCTCAACCACAGTCCAGTGCCGGAGCCATCTGTGCACCTGCCCAGCCCACAGCTCTCTGCTGAGCTCGGGGGGATGGTGCCCTTTGTCAAGGCTACAGCGGAAGGAGCAGGGAGAGACCAACTTCAGCACCTCTGTGCCTTCTGGCTATGCCAAATACAGTGGCCATTATTTTCTAAATAATTAAGTGATGGATTGGAAACAAAACAAAAAAACCATTTATTTTTAATTCAGAAGATTTCCTACAGCAGAAAGCATATTTTGAAAACAGGGCCAGCCAGGGACATTATTTTAAAGGCTAATGTGAAAATAGGATCAAGGAACATGAGTCAAGTTTGGATGCGCTCAGGATTGTGCTTTGTAAGTACAAAAGGCAGCTGGGAGGGCTGCAGAGAGGAGGAGGATGTGGATAGTGAGAGCCCCAGAGACGGTCTTCTAGAAGGTAGCACTTTCACCTGAATGTGCCTTTCATCTTTAGCCCCCGTCCCCACTCCTCAGCTGGCTGGCTCTACCCTGCTCAGTAAAGGCCTGGGGAGTCTTGGTTTATCCTAAAATTCAGGGAGGCCTCTGACTTCAGAGTCACTCAAAACTTGAGGTGATGGAGAAGAAATTAAGTAATCACTACCTTGTTTTCTCCAATCCCATTTTTTTGGTATGTCTCTCCAGGACGCCAACTTCTTGTTTTTTGGAGATTCGCATTCCTCCAGCCTTTACTATAAACAAATAAGCATCGACACAGGAGTTGTGGTTAGAATAGAAACACAGTAGGCTTGCTTTTGTTATTCAAGTTATGAATTTAGATTTTGAAAAGAATTTTAGAACTTAGTTTTTGAAGACCTAAACTTTTATCTAAAACAATACAATAAAACGTTACCTTGAACTGGACAGAAGAAAAAGACTGTGCTACGCAGACAAGGTGGGGAAGGGAAGAAGGGCTGAAGTCTGCTTGTTTATGTTCAGAGAGCAGGAACTGAGGCTAAAAAAAGCAGCAGAGGTTTATACCTTTGGTTTGGGGAGAAGAGCAACATACTCCCTTAGGCATTTCACTGAAAAACACTTTTTTTGGTTATCAAACCAATTACACTCTTTATGATAGCCACAGACAATGACAATGTGACCCTCTTGTTTTCCCACAAGATTAAAGTTTGTGCAAGGCTTGCATTTTTTTTTCTTTTCAACTAAAGCATTCATAAGCACAGATTCCGAGAGATGAGCCAAAAGTCAGGGCATGTGATGGTAAGAGGCATTTAATTCAAAAGAGATGCCTCTGATCCCACCGGACCCCTACCTGCCAACCCGGACCCCAGACCTCCGGACGGACGTTGGCCAAGCTCAGAAGTTCTAATGAGTAATTAAACTACGTTAAAAATCCTGCCATTCAGGAGATAAATTAGTGTTAATTAGGCTACAGATGACCTAACAGCAATTCAAGTGTTTAACAATGTCAGATGAAATCAACTTTTGAAAAGGAACAACCCATTTCAGATCGCAAGTCAAAGCCAATACTTCTTTCTGTTCCCAGGAAATTTGCACATCTAAAATCGGACAAGCTCAAGTGAGAAAAAGCTAAATGGACGGTGATTTGTTTGAACCTGTTCATTCCTTTCATGGAAATGTCCAATTGGCAAATTCTAAAGCTAGCTCCAATAAAATGAAGAGTAAGGAAAACCTATTCTATTTCTCAAGGCCCTTAGGAATCTGATTTTATCATTGTTCTGTAAAAATTATCACATATTTTGTTGATTTTGCGAAACACGCATACGGCACATAATTCAAAAAGCGTGAAAAGGTCTGCAGTCTCTCTCCCAACATTATTTCCAGACCCTAGCTCATCGCCCTGCTAATGTTAGACGTGTCCTATGCGTTCATCCCCAGATATTGCACATGTTACTCTTGTTTAAATGGCAGCATAAGATACCCATTGTTCTACATCTTGTTTGTTTATATTTTTCATTCAATCATAAATTTTCGAGTAAATTTCCTGCCCACCTATATATAGAGAAATGTGTTGTTCTTTTTAACATCTGCTCTAAAATTTCATTATGTGAACGTTCTGTATTTACTTAACCAATTCCCAAATGTTAGATATTTCAGATATTTTTAATTCATTGAAGTCACAAACAATGCTGCAACAAATATCCTTTTATATGCATAATTTTGCAGAAGTGCAAGGATACCCGTGGGATAAATTCCTACAAGTGATCTTGTTAGTTCTTAACGGTATGTGGATTTGGAATTTTGTTACATCTTGCCAAATTGTCTTTCTCAGAGGCTGTACCAGTTACAAACTCGGGAATGATGATGGCAGTGATTGTTTCCTCCTACTTCTGGCAACAATGGGAGCTGGGAAATATTTGGTTTTGTCGACCAATAAGTTAAAAAAAGAAAGATAACATGTTTTAATTTGCATTTCTTCTATTTAACTAAAGGCTGAACTTGTTTCTGTGTTTTAGAAGCCATTTCTATTTTCTCTTTATGAGCTGTTCAATTTTTTTGTCCATTTTTTTCTATATAACTTCCACTCTGTTTTATTAATCTCTCTGTCCATTTATATGCTGTTGCAACTCTATTTTAATGAATGTAGCAGTATACACAGGTATAGGTATATGTATATTCATTAAGGAGTAGTTGACACACAATACTTGTAACTTTACATTGCAATATTTGATAGGAGTTATTCCTTCTTTGTTATGTTTCCTTTGCAGAATTTTACTAGCTTTTCTAATTGATTTTTCCATATGAACTTTAAAATCGGTTTGTCAATTCTTTCCCCAAAAGTCCTGCTGGTATTTTTTTAATGGTCTTGCTTTAAATTTAAAGATTTTTTTAAAAGGGAAAATTCATATGTTTATATTCCTGGTGACTCTCTATTCAAGAATATGATATGCTTTTCCATCGTTTACATCTTCTTTTGGGTCCCTCAGTAACTGGTTCACATAAATCTTACACATTTATTGTCAAGTTTATTCCTTAAGCATTTTATCTTGGTTGTTGCAATTGTTAATGGGGTCAAGTCTTCAATTATAACTCTGACAGACTGTTGTTCTTATATCATTGATTTTATACCCAGACCTTATTGAGTTCTTATTGTTTATAATGTATGTTTTTTTGTTGATTCCCTTAGGTTTTTCAGGCAAAAAACCCACCTATATAACCTGTAAAGAATTATAGTACTACTTCCTGTAGAATAATGTTAAATAGTCACGATACTTGTCATCTTCATTATAATAATTTTTAAGGGATTGCTTTTAGTGTTTTTCCATTAGGTGTGATGTGTACTTAGGTGATACACACACATGCACAAATATATATATATGTAATATATATATATTTTTTCATATTAAGGAAATGTTCTTCTATTACTATTTCATTGGGCTTGAAAATTACAAATGCCTTTTTAGCATTCATAGATATGATCCAAGGTTTCTATCCTTCATGCAGTTACTTATATTAACAGATATTAATCTACAAAGATAGGTCAGTGGTTATCTTATTATCAAACCATTCTTGCATTCATGGAATAAACTCCACTTGCTCATTTTGAGTCACCCATTTGTTTTTTCATTGACTATAAAAGCTCCACACTAGAATTTTGAGTATTAGATGCAGTCTAGGAAAAGAATGCTATTTTTACACATGGTCTGCTTTAAATTCATGCACACCCAGAGAGACACATGCATTATATGAGAAAAAAGCATATAGAGTAATCAGCAACAGAAATCAAATGATTTTTGAAAACATCTTCTGAGCAGCCATGGAATGTAGATGTGCAATAAATCAGGGGACAGCTTTCCCAGGAAGACTGAGGAGAGCGTGCTAGGGCTAGTGTTCACAGCACCTCTGTCTCTTGTGCTGAGAGGAGCCAAACAGGAGGTCTAGAGCTTGGGCCTTCAGTACCCCTCCCAACTGTGTTTTTCTTTCTCCCTGTGACAAGGGCTTTTGAAATACGGAGTGCTGTAATTATTTTCTTATTAACATTCCGTGTGTTTTCCCTGATGCTGTTGTTTCTACGTATTTTGTTCTCCCTAGACTGGTTATTACCACCAACTATAGAAGTAAACTTGTTAATAGTTAAAATAAGCAATAGTTAAAAATGAGATGCCCTTTGGAATGTTGAGTTCTGCGTGACTGATTTGCAAAGACCTTGACAACCTATAGAAGTCAAGAGGAGAGGGGCTGGTGTGAGGGAGCCATGTCACAGGAGGAACTAGGGAGTCTGGAAAGATCACTTCTGAAGAAGATAGACTCAAGAGAATGTAGGTGGCATCTTCAAAGGTCTGAGGGACTATCATGTGGAGGAGGAATGGTTTTCTGGTGAGGATTTTTTTTAAGCAGGCTCCAGGTGTGGAGCCCAATGTGGGGCTCAAACTCACCACCCTGAGATCAAGACCCTGAGATCAAGATTTGAACTGAGATCAAGAGTCAAATGCTTAACTGACTGAGCCACCCAGGTGCCACTCCTGGTGAGGAAATTTTATGTAGGGTCAGAAAGTTCTACCCCTACTGAGTTCTGAGACCTCGAACAAGATACTTAAACCCCTCTAAGACTCAATTTCTGTATCCTTCAATAAGATTGATAGTTTAGGTTATTCTAGACAATAGTGACACGAGCACCTGGTTCATGGTAATTGTTATTACTTGTATTTATTTGATGTTGTTCCAGAGGAGAGACTGAAGACCAAAGGATAAATGTTCCAAAAAGACAGAGCCTGGCTGCTAGCCTGGCTAGCCTGTGTTATTTAAAGGGGAGTAGGTTGCCTAGTACAATAGTAAGTCCCTTGGCTTTCAGTGTGTTCAAGAAAATAAGTCCACCAGCTATGAACATCTCAGGGGGATCTGGGGGAATTTGCCAGAAGTTGCAGTAGGTGATCTTTATCATTAAGTCTTTGCTTCCAAAATAAAATCGCTTCCATCCCTTCAGAAAGAATATAAGGCACTTAACAGAGAGGTAAATGCCAGGAGAAATTTAAGAATGTTCTTTTTATTTTTTTAAAGATTTATTTATTTATTTATTTGACAGAGAGAGAGATCACAAGTAGGCAGAGAGGCAGGCAGAGAGAGGGTGGGGGGAAAGCAGGCTCCCTGCTGAGCAGCGAGCCCGATGCGGGGCTCGATCCCAGGACCCTGAGATCATGACCTAAGCTGAAGGCAGAGGCTTCAACCCACTGAACCACCCAGCCGCCCCTTTAAGAATGTTCTTAAGAACAATAAGACAGAGAGATTTGAGGGGAAATTAAAAGTCCTCCCAGAAGATTCCTACTTTCATCCAGAGGTCTTTGAATGCTCTGTGATAGGGCTCTATGCTCTAACTCAGTGATTTGGGAAGCATAAGTAAACCACACACACCTTGGATTTCCAGAGCACACTTCTTTTATCAAACTTGTTCTGATGGGTAATTTGCTTGATCAGACATGTACAGTAGAAAGACGCAGAAGATAATACCCCCATACTCCACACAGATATACTAAGATATAGATTAAGGCTCTCACTACTTGGGGTGACTGAACCAGATGGAACCAGTTTGTGGGAGGGTCATCGTCAAAGCTCTGCTGGGAACACGAGCCACCCTGGTCTCCCAGAATCAAGATAAACTGTTGTAAATAAATATTTACAATCCAACACAATCAGATACTGCCCATGTTCATAGACCCGGTAGGTCCAACTCATAAGACTTACTTTACTTGAATTTGTAATAATTTACACAATTCCATGTATGGGACTATAATGCCTTTTGAGCTTCTGTAGAAGGACCAATCGGAACTGGGCAAGGTAAAATATGAACTGACTTAACATTTTAACGGTCGAGTAAAAATACATAAAATAAGACTTCATGTAAAATGAGCTAGAGATAAAAAATGTAAAAGAGAGAGATGCCCTTCTGGATAGTTTCATTAGAAAAATCTAAATTTATGTGGGGAAAATGTACCTTTGCTGAGTAAGCATTATACTCTTGTGGCTGCTTTTATAGTTTATAACTTTGCAAAAATAGGCCCTTGAGTTTAGGGTGCTATATGATAATCTTCCAGTTAACATTTTCCAGACGACAGTTTCTGGTAGAAGGTAGTCAAGATAAAGAAAGACACATCTGCCCGCAAAAGAAGCTTTTTTTCCTTTACTATTCAGTGGAAAATGGATGGGGAAAGGCTGAATAACACAAAGGTTTGTGCACGAGCTGCTATTATAGTTAAAGATTTTAACTAAAAGTTTGGATGTTCGTAAAACATTCACTTTGCACTTCCGGTCAATTTTTCAGCCCATTGTAAGGTGTCAATCAAGACCCAAAAGGAAAGTCAGGAAAAGGTAGTGAAGTAAAGAGAGAGGGCTCTAGAGCAGGGGAGCATGGAGCCCACTTTATTTTCAGATCTCAGCCCCACTGCCCCAACTAGCTGTGTGGCGTCAGGGTAGTCCCTCGACTTTGCTGACTTTGAGTTTGCTCCTCTGTGAAACAAGGATGATGGCGCATTGCTGGTCTACAGGGTGGTGGCTGTGTCTTGTAAAGCAGCTGGCCTTGGAGTCATCCAAACCCCTGTCCCAGTGATGTTTAGGGGGAGTGGGTCTCACAGCCTCTCTTCAAGCCTCACAGATTTACCCCCGTACGTTGACTTGAGCAGACTGGAGTTGAGAAAAGGAAGCCTTTGGTGTTTGTTCTATTTTAGATGATCCTGGCCCTTATGTAGCTATGGCTTCCCCCTCATTTTCTGTATTAGATTCACTTCTGGGCATGTTTCCAAACTTCCCTCTCTCACTAGTGAGCCAGAAAATGGATTCTCTCGGGGGTTTCAAAGTGACCCCTCTGAAGGTTCTGATTCATTTGACTTAAACCCAATTACAACGTGCAAGCAATACTGAAAAACTCAGGAACTCCTGCTCTTTCTAGTTCCTCGTGTCCTTGGTTTCCTCCTATCACCTTTCGCTTATGCATTTTTGGCGATTCCCGTAATGGGGTTCCTCTAAAACTGAGAGCGAGGCAAATCAAAAGAGCAGAAAATTCAAAGCTAAGCTGACTAGCACCTAGACCACCTCATGCTTAATGTAGTTTTGTTTCCCAGCATAAACTGCTGACCAGGGCTAAGCAAATCGAGATGTGTATTGTATTAATATACATTAAAGAAATGTGGCTAAGGGGCACCTGGGTGGCTCAGTGAGTTAAAGTTGAGGGGGTCCTGGGATCGAGCCCTGCATCGGGTTCCCCCTGAGTTGGGCTCTCTGCTCAGTGGGGAGCCTGCTTCCCCATCTCTCTGCCTGCCTCTTATTTGACAAAGAGGAGAGAGATCACAAGTAGGCAGAGAGGCAGGCAGAGAGGCAGGCAGAGAGAAGGAGAAGCAGGCTCCCTGCTGAGCAGAGAGCCTGACGTGGGGTCTCGATCCCAGGACCCTGAGATCATGACCTGAGCCGAAAGTAGAGGCTTTAACCCACTGAGCCACCCAGGTGCCCCTAAAAATAAAATCTTTAAAAAAAGAAAAAGAAAGAAATGTCACTAAGTACTCTACATGGAGGTGGAGGTGGGAAAGAGTGACAGCTGGTTGATTTCTAAGAGGTTTCATTTTGTACTGTGAGGAGGCAAGCACATGTATCCTGTCCGTTTCCTTCCGTTCCCTTCTGTTCTGACTGTCGCGGTGGTGCCTCGTGCAGCCGCTGAACATCAGGACCTCTTGCGAGCGATCGGTAAGGATCATTCCTTCTGCCAGCGGTGTGTTTCAAGACGGCCTGCATTTTAAGGGAACTAACATTCATGTGCCAGCTGCTTTACATGGGTTTTCTCCTTTAATTATCACAACAACTTAACAATATCAATGCTATTTATTAGCCGCTGCTTTAAAAATGAGGATTCTGAGGCCAGGGGTGTGGAATGAAAGAAGAGGGTAACCTGAGTCTCTGCCGGATTCCAAAGGCGGTGTCAGACCCTTCCCGCCATATTGCACCTGCTGCCCACCTTCAGGGATCTCTGTTTTGCTTATAAAAATCAGGTGAAGATTCAGTGGCATTTTGGCAATGAATTATTTTTGTTCCATCAATAAAATTTTGTACCATAGCAAACTGGTTCAGACTTAAAATATGTAGAAGACAAGCTGAAGGATGAGGTTTCTTTGTTCCCTTGCTCTCAGTGGGGAGGCAAAAGTCTGCCTTTATCTCCATCCTAATTATCCCAAACGTCTTATCTGTAGTGTCACAGTTCATAATAACTAATTGTCATGCCAGGGGCATTGTGACATGCTTGATGGAGTCATGGCGTGCTATGTACACAGAGTAATTAGCAATCATTAGTGGTGGGACAGAAAGTTCTGGTGGTTTCATTCAAACTTTCATTTGGCTAAGTTTATCTCTGTGTTCTTTGTGCATAAATGTAATTTAGCAAATCAGAGTTTAGCTTCTCCGTTTCATGAAGGACTGGGGTGGAAGTGGTGGGAAGAGAATACGTTCTTTTTTTTTCTCTCTGTAATGAATGTTTCTTCTAATAATTTGCATGTATAGTTTCTGACCATTAGTTAGCATCAACTTTATTTTGTTTATTTTACTTATTTTTAGAGAGGTGGGGAGGGGCAGAGGGAGAGAGCAGCCCAAGAATGCTGCACACCCAGTTCCGAGCCTGATTTGGGGCTCAATTGCACAACCCCGAGATCACGACCTGAGCTGAAATCAAGAGTGTGACGCTCAACTGACTGAGCCACCCAGGTGCCCCAACATCATTAACTTTAAATACAGATAATATTAACTATTGCTAAATCCAATTGCCAGTGTAAAAGATCAGGTGTCTGCCACAGGAAACCAGGGCACAGTGCCTAGAACTTAAAGCTCAGAATTAGTAGTAAAATTCACTCTTTTTAGGTGGGTGGTCCACCAGAAAGCCATCGAAACTGTGTCCGTTTTTGAAGCTTTCCAAAGGTTATACCTGCCACCATCCCCTGCAGCAAAGATGACTGAAACAACCTTGGCTTAGAGATGCCAAAACATTATGCTGGGGCGCCTGGGGGGCTCAGCTGGTTAACGCCTCTGCCTTTGGCTCAGGTCATGATCTCAGGGTCCTGGGATCGAGCCCCACATCGGGCTTTCTGCTCAGCGGGGAGCCTGCTTCCCCCCTCCTCTCTACCTGCCTCTCTGCCTGCTTGTGATCTCTCTCTGTCAAATAAATAAATAAAATCTTTTTTAAAAAAAAGCATTATGCCAATAAACAAATTTCGTCAATGGAGAAAGACAAGAACAAAGTAGTCAAGATTTTGAGATGTTTCTTAAGGAAAAAAAAGAAGGAAGGCAGTTGAAAGAACATAAAACTGGCTAAAAATAGACCTGCTCACCTCAGCCAATCGATATGAACATATGGTTAAGTACAATAAAGCTAATTTGCAGATTTCAGAGAGTATTTGTTAAAAAAAATAAAATAAAAAGAGTGAGAGAAAACTATGGCCACTTTGCCAAACACCTTGATTGCTACCTTTCCCAACAGTCCCCTCCAGTGCTCGGGTCCATATTAAAAAGTTCTCCTTAGCTTGACGACAAGGCAAACTACATTCTGGATAACACTGCCCAACCCCAAAGCCTGAGAAGAGAGAGAAAAATAAAGTTGCTATCCTCTGTGTGGAAGCTGGTTTGCCGGGTCCAAAGTCAGAGGATGCACAGTCATCTTGGGGTGACTGAGCCTTAGAGCTGGTTCCTCTTGGGAAGAAGGTTGCCATGGCAGTAAATTGCCTTCCTGTGGAAGCATCAGTGCTTACCTACAGCCCGGGAGGGAAGTTCCAACCTTAGCTATCCTCTTTTCACAAGCTCCAAATCCCCTATCCCTTCATCTCTAATGAGGTTTTAATTCAATGGGGGCTTGACCAATCCTCAGGTGGTATATACACAAGCCCAGGGAGTTCTAAGATGTAGGAGGCAATGCGGTCGTGTGAAGTTAAAGTGACAACAGGACGGGACGTTGAGAACCACGGCTCTGTTGGGGGGCCCCTGTTGCAGGCATTGATGGAAAGAGGAGCAGGAGCAGCAGGGAGACTGGTGCGCTCTGCAGGATGGCAGAGCAGGTGGATAGCCTACCTGCAGGAGGATGCCCCCCTTTCAGCGGGGAGAGCAGGACTTGCACTTCATTTGCCATAGTGCACGCCAGCGCCAGTGCCAAGGCCAGGACGGTGCTCCTGAGGCTGCCGCCCCAGTGCAGCCTGGCTTTATATGGGCAGGGGGCGGGGCCCCTTAAGGGCATTGCTGAGCAGCAACAGGGCTTGTCACCTAGCTTTGTGGGAACCCACATCTCCTTGGCAAGTTTTCTCTTTGAAGAAAACTTTCTTCTTGGTCCCTTTATCTCAGCAAGCAAGGTGGACAGCTGAGGAAAACTCCCATTTTTTTTTTTTTTTTTTTTTTGCCAGAGGAAGGGGGGAGGATGAAGTTCAGTTCAATCCTTTTTCTTTCTAACTCTCCCTCCATCAAGTATATATGGTGCACCTACAATGTGACAGGCACGACAAGGAGGTCAAGATTTTTGTTTCAAGACATCTGTAGTTTCGCTGAAGAGACAACTAGAAAACAAAGCACGATGGGTTTGCCCCAGCCTTTGCAACCATAAGCATTCACACTAAGAAAAGAAGAGGGGATCGTGCGCAGAGACTTTTGTACAAGGGTGGTAATCATGCATTTCTCTTTCTTTTTGTTATTTTTTTAGATTGACTGGTGTCAATATCGACATCCCAAATTAGAGAGGGATAGTTAAGATATAGCCATTAGGGCGCACCTGGGTGGCTCAGGGGGTTAAAGCCTCTGCCTTCAGCTCAGGTCATGATCTCAGGTTTCTGGGATCAAGCCCTGCATCGGGCTCTCTGCTCAGTGGGGAGCCTGCTTCACCACCATCCCTGCCCCCCACCTGCCTCTCTGACTACTTGTGATCTCTTTCTGTCAAATAGATAAATAAAATCTTTTAAAAAAAAGATATAGCCATTAGAATACTATGTACACGTTATGTATCATATTCTCAGATAATATTTAATGATGTGAAAACTTTCATGGTCAGATAGTGAAAAAGTAGGCTAGAAGCCATTGAATGCCAATTTTGCTAAAAAGAAAAGTCCAAATTTAAGCTTTATTGTATCTTCCATGCTGATCAAAGTTAGGCATATGGCAGTTACTAAGAAATATTTCTTTGTTCTTCAGTACAATTAAAACCTTTTGCTCTTCAAAACAAACAAACAAACAAACAAACAAACACCCCCCAAAACAAAACCTTCTGCTCTTCAGTAAGTATTGTTAAGGAAATGAAGACCAGCCACAAACTGGGGGAAAAATAGAAAATGTGTAGAACACATTTCTGGTAAGTACTGGCATCTAGAATACATAAAGAAACAACTCAGTAATAAAAAAACAAATAACCCAATTTTTAAAAAATGGGCAAAAGATTAAAACAAAAACTTCACGAAGTAGAGATATTGACAACAAATAAGCACATAAAAAGATGTGTTCAATACCATTAATTATTAGGAAAATGCAAATGAAAACCACAATGAAATATACTACATATGTATTAGAATGGCTTAACCAAGAAAAAAAAAAAGGAAAATACAGCATCCTGATGAAGATGCAGGGCAACTGAAACTCATCTGTGACTGGTGGGAATGCAAACTGGTAAAGCCATTTTGGAAGTTGGTATGACAGTTTCTTGTCAAATTTCTTATAATGTTAATACATACTTACTGTATGACTAACAGTCTAATCTCCAGGAATTTTCCCAAGAGAAATGAAGACAAATGTCTATGTATGAATGTACATATGAATGCTAAATCTATGTATGAATGCTAAATCCAATTGCTAAATTTAACAGCTCTATTCGTAATGGACAAAAGTTAGAAACAATCCGAAAGTCCATCAGATGTAGAATAGAGAGATTGTGGCATAGCCATACAATAGAATATGACTCAGCAAGGGGTGCCTGGGTGGTTCAGTTGGTTAAGCGTCTGACTCTTGATTTCAGCTTGGGTCATGATCTCAGGGTCATGATCTCATGATCTCAGGTTGTGATCTCATGATCTCAATCATGAGATTGAGTTCCATGTTGGACTCCACACTAAGCATGGAGCCTGCTCGAGATTCTCTCTCTCCCTCTCTTTTTGCCCCTCCCCATCCCCCTGTTCTTTCTCTCAAAAAAAAAAAATTACTCAGCAATAGTAAAAAATAAACAGATATTTACCTGCAACAACACAGACTCATCTCAAAAGCATTATGTTAAATGAAAGAAGTAAAACTTCAAAAGCCACTTACTGTACAACTCCATTTGTAGGACATCCATGAAAAGCCAAAACTACAGGACAAGGAATCAGATTTGATTGCCAGAGGAGGGAGTGGGGAGACTGGTTTAACCACAAAGGGGCAGGAGGGGATTTTGAGGCTGTTAGAAATGTTAGAAATGTTCAAAAGAATGCGGTGGTGATTATATTCATCACATATCATACACATATCATATAAAAGTGGTGAATTTTACCGTATGAAAATTATACCTCAGTAAACAACAAAAATATCTATTTGTTAAGTAAATGAATGAAAGTATCGCAAAATGTTAAGAGTGGTTGTCTATAGGTGGGACTATTATGTGTTGATTTTTATTACCTTCTGTATTATTTTTATTTATTTATCTATCTATTTATTTATTAAGCTTTTATTTTACTTTTAACCAGGCTCCACACCCAGCCTAGAGCCCAACACAGGGCTTGGACTCATAAACCTGAGATCAAGACCTGAGCTGAGATCAAGAGTCAGATGCTTAACCTAGATGTCCATCAACAGATGAATGGATAAAGAAGATGTGGTATATATATATACAATGGAATACTATGCAGCCATCAAAAGAAACAAAATCTTGCCATTTGCAACCATGTGGATGGAACTAGAGGGTATTAGACCGAGTGAAGTAAGTCAATCAGAGACAGACAATTATCATATGACCTCTCTGATATGAAGAATTTGCGAGGCAGGGCAGGGGGTCGTGGGAGGTAGGGAGGGAAAAAATGAAACACAATGGGACTGGGAGGGAGACAAACCATAAGAGACTCTTAATCTCATGAAACAAACTGAAGGTTGCTGGGGGTGGGGGGGAGGGATGAGGTGGCTGGGTGATGGACATTGGGGAGGGTATGTGCTATGGTGAGTGCTGTGAAATGTGTAAGCCTGATGATTCACAGACCTGTACCCCTGGGGCAAATAATACATTATATGTTAATTAAAAAACCCTTGAATTTATAGGAAATATAGGGTTTTTTTATTAAATAATTTATTAAAATGATTTATGTAGAAAGAAACAAACAAATAGAGTCAGATGCTTAGCCAACTGAGCCACCAAGGTGCCCTGATTCTGTATTACTTATAAAATCAATAAAAGTCAATAAAAACTTTTTTGGGGGAAAATGGCGTTGAAACGTTGTGACCAAGGTAGGTCCCTGCTGTGGGAGCCAAGAGAAGGGATTATCCATATCTAGCAAACATTTGTGAGTGCCTTCCCTGCGGAGTCCTGGACTAGAAGCTGGGGTCTAGAGGTGACAACAAATAAGCACCTAGCTTTCAGAGAATCTCCCAGTCTCACGGGGGATGTAGATGATGAGACGAGAAGAAGGCGAAGAGGATTCCTTCTGTGGCTGACAATAGAAATGTCTGTGATGTTCTGTATCTACTCAGACCAATAGGGGAGCCACAGCCCCATTTGATCTGGGTACTTGAAATGTGGCTGGTGCAATGGAGAAATCAAATTTTCAATTTGATGAAAATTAAATAATTACATAACTTAAATTAAAATTTAAATATTAATATAAATAGCTACCTGTGGCTTGTGGCTACTGTTTTGGACGGCACGGGTCTGCGGCATAAAACCTAGATGCCTGATTGTTGCCCAGAACTCACCGATCGGCCTCGTTCTCTGCAAGGTCCAGAAGGCCAGGAAGGCATTAAAGAGCAGCCACCCCTTCGGAGAAGCCAGGCGGAGGGCAGGTCGATTGGACCAGAATAAAATGCATGTCCGGGCAAGGAAAGCTGCTTCTGAGCAAATACTTGTCTTACCATGAACTTATGTTAAGTAGAATTCCTTTTACCTCGTTCGTGAGCAAGGCCTTCTACTGTGGGTGTGGGCTGTGACCTTCTGGAGGGTGAGCTAGTAGGCAACGTTTTCAAGATGGAAACCATTGTTCTCACAGCCCTGAATAAAACCCTTAGACTCTGTGCCCTTGACATCTAGGAAGGATGACTGCGATCTGAGATAACAGGAGTAAGGGTGTCCAGGAGCTGATGGTGAAGGAGGGAGAACGGAGGCAGTGGGAAGGGTATAAGTAATTAGAGTCCACAGGGTCTCCACTCTCTTCTATCCTTCCCAACCCGATGTATTTCACAGGAGCTCCCCAGACGAATCCGTAATGTGTTACTTTTTGTTTTGTTGCCTTCTACCCGAAATAGAAAGTAACCCCAAGTTATTCACAGGACTGTAAATGGGGTTTTGTAAAGGAGTGGCATAACTTACAAAGAGACAGTTAGACCTGTTCTACTGTGGAAACATGAGATGAAGAGGGGGAAAGTGAAAATGAGGCCCATGTGTTTTTCCCTCCGGGCCTCTTCCAGCATGTTCTGGCCCACTCTGCCACCATTTCTGCTTCCACAGGAATGGGAGGTCTGGAGTCCCAAACCCGACTCCCTTGGTGCAGGTGCAACACCGTGGGGCAGCCCCCTCGGGGTGCGGAGGGGGTCCTCCCTTGCTCAATCTTAGGGAAGTCATTAAAAGCCCACGTCTATTTTGCAGGCTGTGAGGATAGCCTGGATTTCTTACTTTGAGGACGGACTAGAGCCTCCAGCAGGATGAAAGTCTCATTCAAAAAAAGGCAACATGCTATTACCCTTTAAATAGGCTTATAAACCTCGTTTTAAGAGGGTTATTAATTTAGGTAATCGTAATGGGAGACTAGTTCTGCTAGGACCAAAGTATTTGAAATTGTGCTTAGTAATGCTAACAGCCTAGTAAAATGGCTTCTCATGACGGTGAAGTTGCCAGATAGCTTTTTGTCTTTTAAGTGAAAGGACAATATAACATTAAAGACATTAATAATATTTTTAAATGATACACTTTCATCGTAGTACTTTCTTCTTTTAATTTGTGTGTGTGGAGCCATCATTAGCTGCTTCATATGATCACAGGTTTGCAGTGTGCATTTCATTTTTATATTTGACTTTTTTTTTTAAAGATTTTATTTTATTTGAGAGAGAGTGAGTGAGAGAGAGCGTGAGTGGGGGCCGTAGCAGGGGTGAAGCCAGATGGTGAGGGAGAAGCAGACTTCCAGCAGGGAGCCTGAGCTGGGCTCAATCCCAGGGCTCTGGGATCGTGACCTGTGCTGAAGGCAGATGCTTAACGACCGAGCCACCCAGGCGTCCCTTGCTTTTTTTCCTCTTAAAATTAGTTATGTACAGTATTTAATGCCCAGTTTTGAAAGTATGAGAAATATATGTCACACTGTCATCCGCAAGAAAGCTAACCAGGAAGGACCCGACCCTCCTGTTGGTGGGGGTGGGGGAAGAGGGAAGAAAGGGCGGGGTGATTTCCAGGGAAGATCCCTTCAAGGGGCCCTGTCGCTGTTTTGTAAGGTGCCTCTGAGCTTTCAGTGCCTGCCTGGGTTTACCAGTTTCCTCTGTTTTTAAGTATGCCCTCCCTTCCTGTCTTTCTCCAAAACACTGGGATTTTCCTTTCCTCCAGGGACAATTTTTTTTTTTTTTTTTTTTTTTTGAGAGAGAGAGAGAACATATGGGAGGCAGGGGGAAGAGCAGAGGGAAAGCGAGAGAATCTTAAGCAGACTCCATGCTAAGCATGGGGCCCCACTTGGGGCTCGATCTCACAACTCTCAGAAGAAATCAAGAGTTGAATGTTTAACTGACTGAGCCATCCAGGTGCCCCTAAACTCCCAGTATTCTTTAGCAGCAAACTTTGTGCTGCCTTCCCCACTTGCCAGACCCAAAACAAAGAATCCATTACTAATGCAGAGGTGTATGTAGGGATCTCTCCTCTGAGTTATCACGTGGGCAGACATCTTTGCAGACAGGGGACTACCCTACCAACAAAACAAGTCTCGAATCTCCGCATAGGGTGGCATATAAACATAGCTTTGATATTAGTTGATCTTGATAACAAGATAAAACAGTGGAGAGTATACTTTCTTTTGCCTTGGGTCTTGGAGGCTTAGGGGTGGGTGTTACAGCAAAGAATCTTCATTAGAAGACAGTAATAGTCACCTGTTTATAGAAGTACACTTGAGCAGATTACTGAAAACACGAATTTCTGCAAATCCCTACCTCCCCCACCTCCTATGAAGTAAAAATGTATTGACCCCATTTTACAGGTGGGAAAAGGCCATGAAAGGAAATAAAGAGAGGCAAATGAGTTGTTACACATTGTAAAATGGCAGAGAAAGGATTGGAAGTGGCTACTGATCCATTGCTAGCCCAATCTTTGTTACTGTCCGGGAGCTGGACCCACACAGCATCTGAGAAGTCATACTGGGCATCTGTCTCACTCACCGACAAGAAAACAGCCCAAGACCGGCACACTTGGAGCAGCAGGTGCTCATCATAGCTCATACCTGTCACTGGGAGGGACACCTTTTCCCTGTGCTAGAAAGGTTCAGGTACCAAAGATTCTGAAAGGTATTCAGCTGTAGCCAGACTGGCCATGGGGAAGGGAGGCCCTGCCAGGTGGCTGCCACCAGCCTTTCTTGGCTCAGTGTTGGACTGGATCCCGTCTGCTGATGGGTTCCCGCCCCTCCTGCCCAAGGGCCTCCCTTGCCTTTCCTGTTGGAGGAGAAACTAGAGCTGGAAATTCACAGCAGATAGTTTTGCTATAATTTTTTCTTTAGTCTATATCAGTTTATTCTAGTGCTTTGTTTTTTCCTTTGATTTAATTATTTTCTCTGCTGTTTCTCTATTATATGCTCTAGGAGGTGTGTAGGGCATGTGGTATGTTTACAGAGAAAACGATCACTTGGTCTTTAAAGGGAGAAGACATCAATTGCCTGTCGGGGGCCCTCCTTGCAGCGCCACACGGGGTATAGGAGCGGATTTTTTTTTTTTTTAAAGACTTTATTTATTTGTCAGAGAGAGAACATAAACAGGTGTGCGGTAGGCAGAGCAGGCAGAGCAAGCAGAGCAGGCAGTGGGACAAGCAGGCTCCCCGCTGAGCAAGAAGCTCAGATATGGGACTCAATCCCAGGACCCTGGGATCATGACCTGAGCCGAAGGCAGTGGCTTAACCGACTGAGCCACCCAGGCATCCCAGGAGCGGATTTTTTTGAGCTTGGGAATCTCTTCACATGGATCCTAAGCCCTGTAGTCATGTGATGGCCTTTTCCTCTGTAAGTCCCATCCTACTATTGGGAAAACCCTCCCCTTTAAGGACTTACTGTGTATGCCTGTATGGACAACACCATGTCCAAAGGCTCCTACAGATTAGTCAATTTATCATCTCTGAAGACTGTTACATTTTAATTTATTCAACAGTTAATATAGCCATGTAATTCAAAACTCAGAAGATACAAAAAAGTATATAGTAACTCCTCTGATGGCCTCCCCAGAAGCCTCTAGGTCCCCTTTCCAGGGCAACTGAAGTAAATGGTTTCCTAAGGTACTTTAGACATTAAGAAGAAATTCATACATATATGTTTTTTCCTTTTCATAATACATATGGTAATACGTACATAATTATGTACCTAATGTTTTCCAGTTACAGTACATCTTGAAGATGGTTTCCTAATTAGACTTAAAAGCTTTAATGGTATTCAGTGATTTTCATTTTATGGATGGATCAGAATTTATTTTACCAGTGCCTTTCTATAAAGATTTAAGTTGTTTCTAATCAGTTACTATTTCAAAAAATGTTGTAGTGAATAATCTCGTACAAAAGCAACTTTGCCTGTGTGTGTCAGTTTATCTATAAGATAAATTCCTAGGGGAGACCAAGACAAGATGGCGGAGGTGTAGGAGGCACGGAGAGCACTGGGATCCAGAAAGAGGCTGAAAACCACTCTAAAAGCCGCCAAACACAACAGCAGAGAGAAGAGAATAAGAACAGCAATTCTAGGAACAGAAAATCAAGCACTTTCAGAAAGGTAGGAGTGGAAAAAGTGAATTTAAAGAGACGAAAAGAGAGACCCTGGGGGGAGGGGCCGGCTCCCAGCAGCCGCAGAGCCGCGGAGCACAAAATCCGGAACTTCTAGTCCGCTCCGCTGAGGGACA
>CM053605.1:62110989-62179621 GCA_028646535.1 Procyon lotor
CATAAGAGACTGCTAGACCCACGAAACGAACTGAGGGTGGCTGGGAGGTGGGGGAGAGGGTAGGGATAGGGTGGCTGGGCTGTGGACATTGGGGAGGGTATGTGCTGTTAAGTGCTGTGAAATGTGTAAGCCTGATGATTCACAGACATGTACCCCGGGGCAAATAATACATTATATGTTAATAAAAATTAATTAAAAAAAAAAAAAAAAGATAAATTCCTAGAAGTGGTGTATTAATTCCTAATACTGGTGTATTAATACGTAGGTGCATTTGTAAGACTGACTCTGCCAAATCGCCTTCCATAAATTTGGAGGGCAATTCCCACCAGAAATATATGAATGCCTTTTCCCCTACTGTCTTGCCAATATGCCAATTTTTCATCTTTGACAAGCTGATAGGTGAAAAATTATATTTATTTTTAACTTTACATCTCTCTTAGTATGAAAAGAAGTTGAAAAATTTTTAATGTTTAAGATACATTTATATATTTTTGTTGTGAATTGCTTATTCATAAATTATGTTGATTCTCTTATTGATTTTTTTGGTGTTTTGGTCGTTTTTATTATTGTTTTTTTGAAACTCTTTACATACTGTTAGTGTAATAAGCAATATGTTGTGATAATTTTTTTGTATAAATTAGAAAATATGTATAAATTATTGATGCATATGTCAAAAGTCTCTTCTAGAGGGAATTTTGTTATTTTTAATGCTGTTACATATTCATTAAACAAAAACCTTTCTTTTTAAAAAATTTTTTAAAAATGTTTTATTTATTTGAGAGAGCGAGAGCTAGAGAGAGATAGAGAGAATGCGGGAGGGGGAGAGGAAGAGGGAGAAGCAGACTCTGTGCCTGGTGCAGGATTGATCCCAGGACCCTGAGATCATGACCTGAGCTGAAGGCAGATCCTTAACTGACTGAGCCACCCAGGCATCCTAAACTAAAACCTTTCATTACTGATACTTTCAAACATACACAGAAGTAGAGTGAACAGCTTTCGGCCGGAACTGCCATCTTCCAGTAATTCGACAAAATGACCAACACAAAGGGAAAGAGGAGAGGTACCCGCTATATGTTCTCTAGGCCTTTTAGAAAACATGGAGTTGTTCCTTTGGACACGTACATGCGAAGCTACAAGAAAGGTGATATTGTGGACATCAAGGGAATGGGCACTGTTCAAAAAGGAATGCCTCACAAATGTTACCATGGCAAAACTGGAGGAGTCTACAATGTTCCTCAGCATGCTGTTGGCATTGTTGTAAACAAACAAGTTAAGGGCAAGATTCTTGCCAAGAGAATTAACGTACGCATTGAGCATATTAAACATTCAAAAAGCCGAGATAGCTTCCTGAAGCATGTAAAGGAAAATGATCAGAAAAAGAAGGAAGCCAAAGAGAAAGGTACTTGGGTTCAACTGAAGTGTCAGCCTGCCCCACCCAGAGAAGCACACTTTGTGAGAACCAATGGAAAGGGGCCTGAACTGCTGGGACCCATTCCCTATGAATTCATGGCATGATAAATGTAAAGAAAATAAAAGACCTCAAGACTGTAAAAAAAAAAAAAAAAAAAGAAAGAAAAGAAAAGAAAAAAGAAGTAGAGTGAACAGCATAACAAATTTCCACACACGCTGTACCCAGCTCTAGCAATCGTCAGCACATGGCCACCCTCCCACAAAACTTCTCCTATCTCTTGGACCGTTCAGATGCAAAATCCCTGGCATTCTATAATTTTGCCATCATGACTGCTATTGTTTTAAAATATCACATCTATGTCTTCTAAGTGAAATTTACCATCATTCTTTAATATCAGCAAATATTTCTTCAGTATTCAAATTTGCCTGACTGTCTCATAAGTTTTTCGTTGTAGATGGGTTTGTCACACAAGAATCCAACCCAATGTACACTTTGCGTTGGGTTCATGGATCTGTTAAATCTTTTAAATCTATAGGTTCCCCTCCCTTATTTTTTTCTTGCAATAATTTAAGAGGGTGGGTCTATAGTCCTGGAGAACTTGCCACATTCTAGATTTTGTTAGATTTGTCATATTGCTTTTTAACATGTTTTCCTGTTCTCTTGTATTTCCTGCAAATTGGTGTTTAGAACTAGAGGGTTGATCTGATTCAAATTTGATTTTTCTTTTCTTTTTTCTTTTTTTTTTTTTTGCCAAGTAGACTTCAGGGTGTTATAGTGCACTTCCTGTTGAATTATGTCAAGAGACACATCAAATCTGGTTGTCTCTCTGGGTATTCTGTGGAGTTTGATTAGGCAGTTTAGCTGACATTCTGGTTTTGAAAAACACTATTAGATACGGAAAACAAAACTTGTCTCTATAGAGAATGAAGTGCCAGAGGGGAGAGAATATGCAATGTGGCAAATATGACCTGGCTTTCATATTTAACACAGTATAAGGCTCAGAACAACACTGTGTTCTTTTGGTTCACATTCCTTTTAGTCTCTCTAAGATTTTATTTACTTACTTGAGAGAGAGAAAGAGAGAGAGGGAGAGAGGGTGCGTGCATGTGCGCTTGCGCACAAGCCTGGGGGGAGGCGAGGTAGAGGGGGAGGGAGAAACAGGCTCCCTGCGGAGCCGATTTGGGACTCCATCCCAGGAGCCTGGGATCATGATCTAAGCCGAAAGGCAGATGCTTACTTGACTGAGCCACTCAGGTGCCTCCAGTTTCCTTTTAGACTCAAGGTCAGGTATTTGTGGGAAGTATATGCTGGCCTACTATACCAAAATGTATTTGTATTTCAGGCATATTTCTATCTTCTTGTCCTTTTCATTTGTCTTTGATTAAGGATTTCTTCATCTTGCTTATTACATCTCACTTTTAAAAATGCTTCTGCCAGCTGCCTCTAAAATGCCGGTGAAAGTATAGGAGTTGAGGGCACCTGGGTGGCTCAGTGGGTTGGGGCCTCTGCCTTCGGCTCAGGTCATGATCTTGCGGTCCTGGGATCGGGCCGCATCGGGCTCTCTGCTCAGCAGGGAGCCTGCTCCCCCCCCCCCCTCTGCCTGCCTCTCTGCCTGCTTGTGATCTCTCTCTGTCAAACAAACAAACAAAAACAAATAAATAAATAAATAAAATCTTTAAAAAGAAGAAAAGAAAGTCTAGGAGTTTAGAACCTCTCTCTCCAGGAGCTCCTGACACCTGCCGTCTCAGCTGGGACCATGCCAGCTCTCAGTTTCTATGTATCTTTGGGGCTCTGAGGTTTCCCTTCCCCCTTTTCTCTGCACTGCCCCGCTCTGGCTGACGCCCAGCCTTTCATGACCCCACCATCTGTGAGATGCTTCTGCTATCACCCCCATCTCCCCAGTTATAATTCTTTGTACAGTCAACAAATGAAGTTTCACGGTATCTCGGATTTGGACCAACCCATGGGTCCTCAAGAAATACGTGTTAAAAGGGAATCAAGTGTCTTTGCTTTGTACTACGTTAAAACTGTATATCTACAAAGACAAGTAGCCAACATGGTTTCTCAATGGAAAACGACTTTTTCTAAAGCCATGATACAAGGTCTGCAATGTTTCTAGTTCTTATACATTTAGGTGAAGTGAACTTCCTGGTCATCTTTGGTAAGAGAGCATTCCCTATTATTCACGTAAGTAGAAACACAGCTGTGAATAATCTTATTTTCTGAATGGTTTGAAAATTCTCTCAATCCTATTAGTTAATCCTACTTTAACCATAAAGAATGACTTTCCTAAACATAACTCATGATAATCCTGTTGTGAAACATGAAGTGATAAATGATGCAACTGCAAGCTAAGTCTCTTCTTTGAAAGGTTTCCATGTAAGTCCCTACTCTGAGCCCCCTCTTACTTGTGAGTCTGAAAGAACAATAATCTGTCTTCAAGTTGAAGATGTGGGTTGAGGAGTGGATGTACTTGGAAAGGAGGCACCCTTCTCTCTTGGGGACTGTGCTGTGAGTGTGTGTGGTGATTGAGGGACTTTAGAAATTGAAAAATTAATGAAAATCTGAAGACACAGGCAGGCCTTGTAGAATCTCATTTCAACTGTGGTTGAAGACAAGTAGTGAGAAAATGCTCACTGTCCTAAAATAATACGCTCTTTAATCGCATTGGTTGGTGATTAAAAAATAAGATACACATATATATGTTAACATTTTATACTATGTCACTAATAAATTTTGGGCATTATGTTACCCAATAGTCTGATTTCTGAGTAAAAAACCTGTTCAAGGTAAATAATGATAAAATAGTTCCTTTTTTCTTATAAGACCAAAACTAAATGTGGATTTTAAAAAATAGTTCCTGCATTCTATTTCTTTTGCTTGAATTAACATGCTATTTGAAATCCTGTGTCTGTGTGTGGGTGTGGAGAAAGTCATAGACTTTAAGATATAGGAAGTCAGGACAAGAACCTTGACTTTGGATTCTGGGTCTCTTCAGCTCCTGGATGGATTTTAACACACGATAATTTGCAAGATCTGCCATTTTATCTTTGCATGCGCTTATGGGGGCCAGGGTTAGGAGAGTGGAATCTGCTTGTTATTCGGATCACATTGCATGTGGTTGGCACAAAATAAATGCTTATTATTGGTGCTGAGAATACTGGGAAGGACAGTGGTGAGAGGTGTTTTGATCTCTATTGTGCAGTATCAGGAAGAGTCACCCAGCAAGCTGGCTTCTCCAACTTCCAGAATTCCACCCAGAAAGGGAGAGCCTTTCTAATTCAGGTCACCTACGAATCTCACGGATGCACTTGGAAGACAAAATGCCAATCATTTGGGATAAACAGTAATTTTAACGTTTCTCCTCTGTGACCAGTGTGTATCTCATGAAAACAGAAATGACAAAAAAAGCATCTTAAGCCTGTGAACAATGGAAAAGGTCAGAAAATAGCTGCAGTAGCAGGCAGTGAATGGAAATGTTAAAAACTGGGCAGAAGAGAAAGAAGAAAGTAAGAAAGAAGATGCCAAGAATACCTTGTATAGGATGGAAGTTGGGTTGAGTGGAGGAGTCAGAGGGGGAGTGGAGCTGGTTTCATGAGCTATCTAGATAACTGGGCCCTACTGGAATGCCAGAGGGTCTCTTTTTTGAAGCCAGTAGGAAATGCTTCAGAAAAGCAGCAATATCCTTTGCTGAAGCCCATTCAATTTCCAAGTAGAAATGTCAGTAAGGCTGGTGTGCCTGTCCTTCCCAAGCCAGGGGTGTCTTCGTGCTTTGTGTTGGGGAATAGAATATGGAGCCCTCAAAAGAGTACTTCTAAAAATAAGCTTACTGAAAATCAACTTTCATCAAATTTTCCTGAATGAGCCAAATGCACTCTGGTTCTTTTCCTAGCCTGCCAGATCTCAATTCATTTGGATAGAAAAACAGCTCTATTCTAAACACCCCTTTCACTGTCTTCTATCCCATGGACGCCATGTTCTGAAAGATTTTGGTCAATCAAGCAAGTCCTATTTCTCCTGTTCTTCACTAAAGCTTTGGTTAGGCATTTCTTCACTGAGGCTAAAGTCTCAGCAAACTGGCTGAGCTAGCCTGAGGTCAACGGGGGGGGGGGGGGGGGGGGGGGGGGGGGGGGGGGGGGGGCGGGGGGGAGCACGTTTTGCCCCCTGACTGTCCAGAGTAGCTCAGAGTTTATTTGGGCAGTTTTGTTTAAATTGAATTTGAATATTTTTAGGTGGGATGCGTGCTCTTTAGTCTGCCAAAATTTACACCATCCCCTATGACATTTCTTCTGCTTCATACACTGGATGGATGGTCTGACTCTTGGAGGCCCTTGCTGGGAGAGTGGATAATTTTGCCGCATTGAAAATAGATCTGGGTCATGAGCGCTCATCTTTATAGTCTCCAAGCAGCCTGGTCATCCCAGAATGGGGACCGTAACTGTTTCTACAAGGGAATCCATGTGGTTGGGGGTGATGTGATCATGTCCTGAGGGTCTCTTAATCGTCAACTACCTCTTTGAAATATGGGTTATTATTTATCAACTTTTTCTTTTCTTTTTTTTTTTTTTAAAGATTTTATTTATTTATTTGACAGGGAAAAAGAGATCACAAGTAGACAGAGAGGCAGACAGAGGGAGAGGGGGAAGCAGGCTCCCTGCTGAGCTTGATCCCAGGACCCTGAGATCATGACCTGTGCCGAAGGCAGAAGCTTTAACCTACTGAGCCACCCAGGCGCCCCTATTTATCAACTTTTTCATATTTTGCTTAACTTTTGTTGCCCCCATTTGGCCACAATGTCCTTCCAGCAAATGATCACTAAGGCAATATAGAAACTCTCTTATCACAGGCCCTTTGTTCTTTGTTTATTTGGTTCTTCTTTTCATCTTTTCATTGTTCTTTGATCTTTAGAGAGCAATAGAGAGAAAAACCAGCTCTATGCAGAAGGAAATTCAAAATAACCTTTTAAAAATACAGTAATATCCTCCCCTGCTAGAATCTTGGTTTAAACAAAAAGAAAAAGGAAACTTGATCTCAGTATTAGAGAAAAAATATACTTTAAGTTTTGCCTAAAAAGTCATACCTATTTGATGCTGTGGTTACCACTGTACAATTAATGATTTGTTTAAAAAAAAAAAAAAAGCCAAAGAGCGCCTGGCTGGCCCAGTCCATAGAGCATATAACTCTTGATCTCAAGTTTGTGAGTTCAAGACCCACACTGGGTATAGAGATTACTTAAAAAAAGAAAAAGTGAGTTTCTCTGGTATAATCTGTTTTCTTTTTATAATGTAATTTGTTGTTAAATTACCCTAATATCAAAATATATACACCAGCTTTGCTGCTGAAATTCTGCCTGGATTCAAAATGAGGCAGAAGAATATAACCCTGTGGAAGGCCTTCAGCACAACAAGAGGAAAAGAAATAGCAGGTGGTAATAATGTGGATGGAGAATGCCAGGTTCTCAGGGCAGGAAGAATCCCTAGAAACCAGCTTAACAGATTCCTTGTACTTTATTTTGGATTATAGTATCATTTCTGCAATATCTCCAAATTTCTACTCCGTAAGTCCATTCAAGATGGAAAATACCATATTTTTAAAAAATATGACTAAGGATTCAAAGCTTCAGCTAAAAGAAAACCTCACCCTCTTTTGACCTTAACTCTGTAGATCTGAGAATAATTCAGCAGGCAGGAGAGCACAGAGATTTCGACATCTGAAGAATCTGGATTTGAATACTAGTCTCAGCACTTAGCAGCTATTAAAGTTGGGAGATAGTTCTCTTTGAGTCTCTCAGCAGCTATTAAAGTTGGGAGATAGTTCTCTTTGAGTCTCTCACATTTCTGCACTTGCCATAGCTTTTCTATCAGAAAATCTTTTCAAGGGTGTTTGATTAGTAAATAGTCTTAGAAGATAAAGCGTCTCCCTCCAGGGCACTGGGCCCATTTGTTACCCAAGATAATACGAATAATGTCTCCTTTGGGGGCAAAACATGGGCAAGTTTACTGCTATCTTACAAGATTGGGATGTTCCTGAGCTTGGGATTCCTCAGTTGTGAGTGTAAGAGCATCACACCTGGGCTGCTCCCCATTGCCTTTGTAGGATTTGGGGGGCAAGGGGAACTGGAATGATCCTCTGCCCTGGTTTGCCTGGAACTTTTTTTTTTTTAAAGCTTTTAATCTTTTTCTAAATTTTACTTATTTTCTTGAGAAAGACAGTGTGAGAAAGAAAGCCCAAGAAAGGGATGTGGGTGAGAGCAGAGGGAGAGGGAGAAGCAGCCTCCCCCAGCAGGGAGCCCAACGTGGGGCTCGATCCCAGGACCCTGAGATCATGACCTGAGCTGAAGGCAGACGCTTAACCAACTGAGCCACCGAGGCCCCCCCACCTGGTACCTTCAATGCAGAAACTGAAACAGTCCGGGGCAAGTGGGATGGATGGTCGCTGTAAGTGGGAAAGTGATGTGTATGCAAAGCTTGGGGTGTCTGCTACTCCAGGAAAAAAATTTTTTAAAAAGATTTATTTCTTTATTTTAGTGGGGAGGGGCAGTGGGAGAGAGAGAATCTTAAGCAGACTCTTCTCTGAGTGTGGACATCAATGAGGGGCTCAGTCTCATGACTCTGAGATCATGACCCGAGCTGAAATCAAGAGTTGGATGCTTAACCCACTGAGCCACCCAGGCACCCTAGGAAAATAATTTTTTTGGGTCTCTGACCCAGGAGTTTCATGACTTCTGCCAGCATGCATGAAATTGGCAGGCTAGCTCATTAACTTACAAGCAGGGTAAAATCTCAGACCCTTCAGTTCTTGACAGTGAGATGTTTGGGGAGTCCCTGTCTACCTCTTAGTCTTAACTGTAAAATGGAGATAATAACATCTGCCTCAAAGAGTTGTGAGGATAAAGGAAATGGTGCACATTAAAGCCTGAGCACCACGCCCAGGATATAACAGGTTCTCAACACAGAGTTGCCACTTTATTACTATAATTCTTGTTCGGTAGAAGCATTCTAATCTACTCACTTCTTTGGTTGGGTTGTGCATATCTTCCTCTTGGGGTCTTCACACAATAGAATACAGCAGATGGAAAAATGCTCAATTAAATATTTTTGATCATTTTTGTTACCAAGATCAAACTGATTCATAGTTGAGTCTAGTTACTAATTAAAACGTCCCCCCAACTGGATGATTCCATGACCCTAGTTAGTTACTGCATGTTTTGTAAAGGTCTTTTGAACCTAGCAAAACAGTGTCTGGTGGTATTTAACAAATCAACTTCGATCTCTTCCCTTAAGGATCTCTAGGAGATAATAAAATTAAAGGTTCAGGTAACACTCTTCAGAAATTTTTTACTTGGCATCACGTAGAAGCATTTCGCTTCTATCATAGGAAGTAAATGTCACAGATACACCTGTTACTCTCAGTTGCTCTGGTAAACAAAGCTGGAAAAAAAAAAGGAACATTTCCATCATGACTTGTATTTCCAAAGATTTTATAGATATATTTTTTTATTTTACAGATTTTATTTTGTTGTTGTTGTGACTATATATTTATGGTCCTTTTCAGAGCCAGTTTTCTTTACAAGAAAAAAAAAGCCTTTTCTGTTGTGGTTTTTGTTTTTTTTTCTTTTCCTTTTTTCCTTTTTCCTGGAGGATTTAGAATAACAAACATCTGGGCAGTTTTGTGCTCGTTTGGAAATGTGGATAGTGTTCATATTTTGTGTGGCAGAGGAATGTAACATTCCTTTCATGGGTTACAAGGAAAGCATATTTCAACTGAATGTGGTTATGAGATGATTTGAAACTGTCTAGGAAAATGGATCCATTTGGAGCACTATGATTATACCTCAGTTAGCTGGTTCATTTTTGTGTGGGTAAGACAAGAATGCCAAACAGAAATGAAAACCGAGTGCCTCTGCTTATACTCAGATGTGATCAAGAGCAGAGAGGGTTCATGCATTATTCTATTTTTGTTCTGAAACACTGATTTCCATTTCACTTGCAGGCTCTGTTCAGTTCTGGTTGTTTTGTAAATGTAACATGAGACTCAGTAAATTCACTCTTAGGCCATCAGACGTTATCTTTTCTGAACTGACAACTGCCTTGGTATTTCCCTTGGATCAAAAACATGATTTAAGGCTCGATGTTTATCTGTAGGAAATAGAAAACATTCAGACGTTTTGCCTAAAGGAGCCAATTAAATTCTTAGTGTGATGGAATCATACAGGGGTAGCCCTCTCTGGCCAGAATTGAAAATCCTCCAACAGCCTCAAATGTTCTGTTGGTTTCTGTACATAGTAAGAGACACTAAACCCACCAGTAATAAGCACTAATACACATTTTGGGGATTTTTTTCCACTTTTTTGTTTTTTACCTTATTTATTTTTATGAAGGTAAAACAGATATACTGTGAACACAATCTTATTTTTGAAGAACTTGTTTCTTCCCGTTTTCCCTCAGCCCAGTTACTTTGATTTGAGTCAGGAATACCTTTCTCTCTCTTTGAATGGGTCAACCCTCTTGCCTCTAAAGGTGCTTTCCTTAGCCCCAAAGCTTCCCCTTTAGACCTTGTCCCCCTTATTCTCCAGACCCGAGGCCCTACACTTTGTCTTACTCTTGTGCTATTTGGAAGATGTCTGCTGGCAGCTCTCTCCACAGGCCTAGAGATGGTAGCCCCATGACTCTGACTGGGTCTCTGTGTACCTTCTGCCTTCTTCCAGAGCTGGCCTCCATCCCTCCACTATAAGTTTACAGCTTTCAACTCTTCCCTAGGCACCATTTTTTGCTTCTGTTATGTGGATTCTATAGCACTGAGAGAGAAGTTTGGGTGAGTTGTGGCCTCTGTGGAATCCTGACCTCCTGGTCCAGGTCACGCTCCCAGGCTTTGCGTTCTGGTGCTGAAAGAGCAGAGCAAGGCTAACTCCGTTTTGTGCTACACCCTCCATCTTGTGTATAACCCCCATGTCAGAATATTGCCCAGCCCGCCCTTGAGTGAGAGTTAGCCAGTAGGAATGCGGAACCCCTAACCGCCAAAGAATGTAAACCCTGCCTTTTGCCCGCCAAACTTGCACGCCAATTCTGACCAGAGTGATAGGCTAGCTCAAACAGCTACCAAAGGGTAAATTGTAATTCAATTGGCCACCTGTGTGTGGCCTAACATGACTATGCAACTTTCTGTGTGTGTTACGATCTCATTGGCCACTGGCCCCTATAAAACTGCGGTGCTTTTCGAAACTCGCTCTCGTTCTCTACATCACACCACTGCGTCGGTGAGTGTGGGAGACTGAGCTCAAGCTAGATCGAATAAAGGCTCTTTTGCTTTTGCATCGGACTCGGCTCCCTGGTGGTCTTCGGGGATTTAAAAATCTGGGCCTAACATTCAGTGCAACCCTACTTTTTTCCCCTTGTATTAGTTTGCTAGTGCTACCATAACAAACAACTGTTTAACAGTTGGTTAAACAACAGAAATTTATTGTCTCACAATTCTGGTGGTCAGAAGTTCAAAGTCAATGTCAGTGGGGCCATACTCTCTCTGAAGGTGAGAGAGAATGATCTGTTCCAGGCCTCCCTCCTAGCTTCTGGTGGCCTCAGACATTCCTGGCTTGTAGATGACCATCTTTCCCTTTTGTCTTCACACGGCTTCTTTCTATGTGTGTCTGTCTCCACGTCCAAATTCTGCCTTTTTGTGATGGGTGGTCATATTGGATTAGGGCTCACCCTCATGACCTCATATTAACTTATTTTTGGCAAAGACCCCCCCCTTTTTTTCAAATAAGGTCACATTCACAGGTACTGGGGGGACTTTTTCATCTTTTGGAGGGACATAATTCAATTCATTTAGTCCCATTGCCTTTGTATCTCCACTCTCTGCCTTTACTGCAGGGCATGGGGTGAACCTAGGCACCCAGCTCAGGAGCAGTGAGCACTAAAGTCCAACCAGGACCCTCACCCTCGGTCATGCTTTTTTGTTTTGCCACAACGCACAGCCATGTTTCCTGAGGGTTCAGGCACCCAAAATGGCCTGGCTTTTTCTAACCTGTGCAAGTTTCCCTACAACCCAGCTAAAGTCTCATGAGGTCGGCTTTTGATTTATTCATGGACATTAGCTATATAAACAGATGTTTCCACAGCTCATTTTGCACTTGCCTTCACATATAAACTATGTAATCTGTTTTGCTCTTTTTTTTTTTCCTCTTTAAAATGGGCTTAGGGATGCCTGGGTGCCTCAGTCAGTTAAATGTCTGCCTTTGGCTTGGGTCATGCTCTCAGGGTCCTGGAATTGACCCCACATTGGGCTGGTTGCTCAGGGGGAAGCCTGCTTCTCTGCCTGCTGCTCCCCCTGCTTGTGCTCTCTTTCTCCCTCTGACAAATACATAAATTAACTTAAAAATTTAAAAAAATAAAATGGGCTTTGCCTTTCTTTTAGCAGAAATAGCCTCACCGTCATCATTTTTATACTCAATGCAAAATATATTTTCT
Source organism: Procyon lotor (assembly GCA_028646535.1). NCBI lineage: Eukaryota > Metazoa > Chordata > Mammalia > Carnivora > Procyonidae > Procyon > Procyon lotor. Next base: position 62,122,867 of record CM053605.1, read on the forward strand.
GTAAAATTTCAAGATTCAGAGGAAGGAAGCCCAACAAACCTATACTATGTATCAGATGAAATAAAATCCAGGGGCGCCTGGGTGGCTCAGTCGTTAAGTGTCTGCCTTCGGCCCAGGTCATGACCCCAGGGTCCTGGGATCGAGCCCCACATCGGGCTCTCTGCGCGGCAGGGAGCCTGCTTCTCCCGCTACCATTCCCTCTGCTTGTGTTCCCTCTCTCGCTGTGTTTCTCTCTGTCAAATAAATAAAATCTTTAAAAAAAAAAATAAAATAAAATAAAATAAAATCCAGGTCAGAGACTTTGCCTGGCTTCCTGCCTCCCCTTCCATTCTGATTTCACAAGCATCTCACAGGCTCAATGCACGAAAATCTGGAAGGAACAATTATTGCCACCATTTTTTCACAGCATCCAATTGTGGAATGAAAATTGAGACCTGGACTTGCCTATCATTTGCAAAATTTCAAATCTAGTTCACTAGAGGTTCATAATTAGCAGAGAATATTCCATCTACCACAGTGAGAACCTTCTCTCCCAAGAACATGATCGAGTGCTGAATGCATTTGAATCACCTTCAAATCTTGTCATTGTCCATTAAATTCACTGGACAACAGTAGCCCGGGCTCAGCTTTCTAATTCTGGAGTTTGGCAAGCATGGGCAGTATCTCACTTGCTCATTGGGGATGGGAATGCCAGTTTCGGCGAGACCAGCCTGAATAGCATCTGCCTCTCCATTTAATGCTGACTCTGTGCGGGGTCTTGCCATGGATTCATCTGCCTGGGCATCTCTGCCAAACCAGTAGGATAAATTTGAATGGGCCCAGAGACTGTGTTTCCCTGCGCATGACTTCTCCAGAGAGCTAGAGGCTCAGGACTCAGATAACGACCTGCTGATTTAGCAAGGTCAGTGGCTTGTGTGTAAATCCCTAGGTGAGCATTATTCTGAGGAGCTGGACAAGGTCTGTAAAAAATTGCTCAATATAAGACATAAAAAAACCAAGGTATATCAGAGTCCACTGTGGGGATATATTTAGGAGTAGATTAATGATTTTTTTGTCAGCGTGTGCTTTTTTAAAATAAAGTCTGAACACATCCTTCTAATGTTTTTAGATTAAACAGGATTGTTACATTGCCTTTTTCTTCTTTCTCTATAGTGATCATTTTGAGCTTCATCAAAGAGCCTGTTTTGTGCTCATTAACTTCTATGTTTTTACAAATACTGGAATAGAGTATTCCTGGGTGGTGAAATCAGGGACCTGGGGCTCCAATGTGGATGGCAGAAGAGGCTTCAGAAAAGCATTTTAAGAGTAAAAATTGTAGGGGTGCCTGGGTGGCTCAGTGGGTTAAAGCCTCTGTCTTCGGCTCAGGTCATGATCTTAAGGTCCTGGGATCGAGCCTCACATCGGGCTCTCTGCTCAGCAGAGCATCTGTGTCCCCCACTCTCTCTGCCTACTTGTGATTTGTCTCTCTCTGTTAAATAAATGAATAAAATCTTAAAAAAAAAAGAAAGAGTGAAAAATATAAGAGATGTGAGAAAATGACCTGGTGAAAGGGTCAGTCTGGAGCTCTACTTTGCAGCCTTCCTGCAATGGGAAAAAGCAGGGGCCATGGAGAGTGTGGTCGGGGCCAGTGCTGGCCAGGGCGGGGGGGGCGGGCAGTCTGGTCCTAGGCCTGCGGGGTTGCCATAGCAGGGCTGGGCGGGGGAGGCACAGTAGCCCTCAAGGGCACAGCGCTTGCTTCCATCACCAGACCACTTCTGCAATGTGATTTTTGGATAGTGCCCCCAAATGTTCACCTCCAAGCATGGTTCTCCAGCCTTCCTGGCAATTTTTGGATGAGCCATCCCCTCCTCCTTTTCATAAATTTTTCTCTGCTTAAATCAGCCAAAGTCAGTTTCTGTCATTTGTATCTGAGGACCTGAACTGATTTGGGCACTCTGGAGGGGAAACCAGAATTTGAATCCAGACATTTGGACCAGAGAGCCTGTGTTCTTAAGCCCTACAGGCACCGCCTCTAACTACAGGCCAGTCATTTTGTTAGTACCAGACTGTAAATGCCTCACTCAGGTGACCATATATAGTATTGCCCAAAATGGGACATTTTTGAGAATGAAAAGAACTTTTTTTTAAACACTGACTGTTTTGTCTTATTTAAGAATTTATTTCTTTGTCAGAGAGAGCACTTGCAGGGGGAGTGGCAGGTAGTGGGAGAAGCAGGTTCCCCGATGAGCAGGGAGCCCGATGCGCAGGGCTCCATCCCAGGACCCTGGAATCATGACCTGAGCCGAAGGCAGATTAACCTACTGAGCCACCCAGGCATCCGGAGAATGGAAAGAACTTCTATTTATAACTATGATAGGACTGTCCTGGACAAAGAAATGGTCTTCCTACCAAATGCCCTACTAAAAAATCATGCCTTTTTCCTTATGCTATAGGGGCTAATGGGATCAGCTGGAAAAGACAGATGTGATTTAAGGGCCAGAGCTAAGGATCAGACTCACTTGATTCTATTTTCAATTTCCCAGAATATAGTCTGTAATGCCCATTCTGCTAAATGTCCATTTAGTTTCCTTACCAGCAAATATTAAAACCCAAGAGGAAGTCCCTTCCTTGAGGGACAATGCCTACCTGTCTTTAAGTGTAAGTGCAGAAACATTCTAGATCATACTCATCACAAACACTAATTTTAAGAAAACAAAAAAGCAAAGGGATAAGCACTACATTTTTCCCCCAATGAGCTCATGAAATTAACTAATGAAGAAAGGAACAAGTAACTGAAAATATACTTGAGATAAGGTTAGTGATTACAGGGAAATCCATCAAGGCAGAAACAGACATTTTATTCCCTTAGCGGTTGGTAGATTTCTTCTTGAGAAGGGAATTGTTTTTGTTTGGAAGTAATATACATGATAAACTAGGAGGGAAGGGTGAGGCCCCAAGGGGCAAAGTCAGGCAACTAGAGAGAACGGATACACTGGCTTCCAAAGAAGGTTTCTGTCAATTGCAAGGCCTTTGGTTGAGCCGCTTGGAGAATTAGAATCTGCAGAGATGGGCTATGTAAAAATGGGCTTAAAGCCGAGCAAAGCGCAAATGCTCTACACAGAAAAAGGTGCAGAAGTAGGGAGGGAGAATGAAGGAGGGAAGGCAGAGGGGCTGGGAGCTATCCAGGGACCTCTTGAAAAGAAAACTGCTCTGATAACAATGTTACTGGGGGCAAGGCCCGAGGGAGCCTCTGGGAGAACAGAAGTATCCGATGTGCTGCCTCACTTGACCTCTCTGTGGGACTCATAGAGCACCAGGAAAGATGAGAGAAACAAAGTCGAAGAGCTTGAAGTAATGGGGTTCCTGTGATAATCGGTGAAGGATCTGTGTTCTGCCTCTCAGTTGACATAATATACCTGAAAAGATAGCTGACCAGTGGGTGTTCTGATAAAATGGGCTTATTTTGCATCCTCGCAGAGAGCCAGGATTGGTGGGAGAAAGGACACCTTCACTCTGGGAGAGCTGAAATTGATGAAATGAGGACAAACAGAAGGGAAGACAAAAAGGGCCCGTATTCTAGAGAGAATCTGGGCAGAGCATGCTGTCAAGGTTCTAGCTCAAGCGCATACATAGAGTGACAAAGGATGGCGAGGGAAGGGACAGGTAACACAGATACCCCTGCATCATGGAAGACTTGAATAGCTCACACCAGGAGTCTTAGAGAAACGTGGTTAAGGGGCCCAGGTAAGCAAACACTGGGGACACCTGAGGACAGATCTCACCTCTGAGAGGACAGATCTCAGCAGTATTGTTGACGCTGAGCTTTGGTGGAGCCTTAAGCTCTTTTCCTCCATCTGCTTTTAGTATTCTTTCCCCCATGATGCCAAGAGATAAACCAGGTGGACATGTGAAGTGGAAAAAGGCAAGCTTGTGACTTATTTTTTACTCCTGCTTCCTACTTTCCTCTATTCACTTCCAACTCTCAAAGTATCCCAATATTTTTGAGAATAAAGATTTATTTATTATTTTTTAAAATTTTATTTATTTATTTGACAGAGAGAGAGAGAGAGTGACAGGGAACACAAGCAGGGGGAGTTGCAGAGGGAGAGGGAGAAGCAGGCTCCTCACTGAGCAGGGAGCCCAGCGTGGGGCTCCATCCTAGGGCCCTGGGATCACGACCTGAGCTGAAGGCAGACGCTTAACCCACTGAGCCACACAGGTGCCCCTTGAATAAAGATTTTTTTTAAATAAAAAATCTCTGGAAAAGCTGCAATAGCAGTTGTTTTGACTGATTAAAAAATAAATATTGTCAAAACATTGCTATTGTATTAACCTTTCAATTGGACATTTATTAATTTTAATGGCATCTAAATACAACTGAGAAAACAGCAACACATATATTGATTAGGATTAGATGTAACTAACAGAGATCTGAAAAACAGGCACTTAAACAATAGAGATATTTATTTTTCTATCATATAAAAGTCTGGTGTGGGGGCTCCTCAGTCATTGGCAACCGAGGGTACCTTTAGCTTTCAACTTCAGTCACTAGGGTGTGGTTCTTGACATCATGACCCAAATTAGGATTCTATAGGGGAAAAAGCAAAGGGCATATGTCTCTGTTGTCTTTTTTTTTTTTTTTTTTTAAGATTTTATTTATTGGGTGTCCCAGGGAAGAGAGGGAGAAGCAGACTTCCTGCTCAGCAGGGAGCCTGATGTGGGACTCCATCTCAGTACCCTGGGATCATGACCTGAGCTGAAGGCAGACGCTTAACTGACTGAGCCACCCAGGTGTCCTTCTGTCGTGCTGTAAGGAAATTTCTGGAAACTTCTATGTAGTCTTGCCTCATACCCGATGGGCCAGAATTTAGTCACAGGGCTACATCTAGCTGCAAAGAAGGCTGGGAAATACAGTCTTTATTCCTGGCTGTCACATGCTCAGATACATTTGCTATTGCCAATTACATGCAGTTACAAATGTATATTGGGGTAATTAGTACTTTTCGCCCCAACAGATGTGTGTGATTTGCCCACAGCCACCCAGCAGGTGACTGCAGAGTCAGGACTACATAAAATCCAGTTCTCCCAGATTTTCTGTTGCTTATCTGGTATCATTTTTATTCTAGCATTTTATCTTGTCCACTGAACAGCACGCATAGCTCTACCATGGTTAGATGCCTCTCTGGGGACCTACCAGGTTTCCTTAAATTGCCATTTTCCTTTGTGTGTGTGACATCCTAGTAATGTATGTGATGCTGTGTGTGAGTCCTCTTGCCACACTTAATGCCACATGGTAGAATATTCTCAAGTTACAACAGATGAAGGATTTGGGGTTTAGGATTGTCTCTTGGGGCCCTAAGAAAGTACAGAAAAAGCAAGGAGGCAGACAAGAATTGCCGGCAGTTCATGGAGGAATTCACGAGATAATCAGGAGATGCTGCATTTGGCAGAGGTGGAGATGAGACCCTTGGGGGTAGGTAAAAGGGTGAAAATACGTGAATAATAAAGGAAGTCTTCATGTTTGGGAGATCTCTTGCGTAATATACTTTCAGAAGGTGGAAAAATATTTATGATGACTCTGTTGTTGCTGTGCACAGCTCAAGAATAAAGATGGGCCTCTTACCATTTAAACAGAGCCTAATCACCATGGCTTCCGATATCCTTTTTCTCTGTGCACTGCTGAGAACCAGCAGGTAAAATTGGGGCATCAACATTTGCCGGAAACTGATACCCATCCTATTTAACTATCTTTGAAATCCAAAAGGACAATTAAAGACTAATAACTTCTGGGGGCGCCCAAGAGGCTCCATCAGTTAAGTGGCTGCCTTTGGCTTTGGCTCAGGTCATGATCCCGAGGTCCTGGGATGGGGCCTCCAATCAAGCCTCGCATTGAGCCTGGTGTGGGCTCCCTGCACAGCAGGTAGTCTGCCTCTCCTTCTGCCCCTCCCTTGCTCATGCTCTCTCTTGCTGGCTCTCTCTTATAAACAAACAAACAAAGAAATAAAAATCTTTAAAAACTAATAAATACTTGGCCCTTTTACAAAGCCGGGCTCTTATAGAGCTCGGTAAAGAAGGTGTACATAGAATATCGCCGTATACGGTTCATCTTTATTTCTAGTGAGAATTATTAATAGATATATTGAGTTTTGCATTGTACACCTTTCTGCAGGAATGAGGAGCATGGAGCCAATTCTTCACTCTGCTGTGAAATCTTTTCGGCTGGTTGACGGCTTCCAACACCGTGAGGCAAGGGACTCAGTGAGGGTTTAATCAGGGACGCAGAAGTATGGAGGAAGGGATTTGGTGCACAATGGTGGGAGAGGCTGGTGAGGTAAGATCCTGAGAGGAGGAGGTGGAGTAACATCACTTATCTGCCCCCTCGATGGTGGGCTTGGTGGGCAAATTGCAGGGGCATCTATGTGGGAAACCAGATCCATATGGTTGCCAGAAGAGGACCATGAAAGAGGTCATCTCTGCAACTATGGCTTCTGATAGCTGCAGCCAAGCTCCTAGTGGGAGCCCTGGGGTGTGGGTGGTCAGTAGTGTTGGCCACTGGAAAGAGCTGGACACAGAGCAGGAGAGAGTGAGGATAGGCTGCAACTTGTCAATACTGCTGTGTCCATCTTTCACCTTCAGAAAATAATGGGTCCTGCCCTCCAAACCCTGCCCAAATGCCTCTTAGGGCCGACTCTATCTCAGAACCATGAGGGAGTTCTGTTATCACAGATAACAGGGATACACAGTGAAACACAGTGAAACATGGTTCCAGCTAAGCCATGTTGACACAGTACACATTCCTGTAATAAAGTAGCCCGAAAAGGGGGAAATTATAGTTCGTACACTTCAAGAAACGGTCAAACAAGTCCTAGTCCACCCATTTCTTATATTTACAAGTATAAAAATGAGAAAAATCATAGAAAATTAAACGGCTACAAAATAGCATGTGATATTTTTATTTTATAAGTGTGGAACGGCTGTAAAATTTTGCCCTTAAAACTTCCATTATAGTTATGGTTTTGATTTCCAGTAGTTACAGGGGTAAAATGTCCAGGAAAGTTGGAACGCCAAATGCTTCCCTGGGTTTGACAGAGTATCAAGAACAGAGGGCTGGACTCTGTGGACCACAGAGCATCTCACACCATTTAAAATGGTGATTTATCCCAATAACAATCCCACTAATAGTTTCACACTTAGTGCTTATTAATGCTCATTACAGATTATTTCCCTCAGCTCCATTAAGCTTTAATCTCCACTGTTTTCTGGCACATTAACAATATGGCAGACCACCAAAGGAAGGCTGGTCACAGACCTAATGTTATGCACAAAATAATTTGGCCCGGTGAATTGGATGGATTGGAAACCAGAGCAGGATCCCATTCTATTCGGAAGATTCCAAGGGGCTGTGAATCTTGAATGTGACGGCCTTGTCCTCTTTACAGAGTAAATAAAGGCCTAAGAGCCTCCAAAGAGGAGGTCTCAGCAGTTTTGGGATTCACACAAAATGGAGAACATACTGGCATCTCAGTGTTGGCACTCTATTTGTTCTCTCGCAGGCCGAGGCTAGGTTGGGAGGCACTGAGGGGCGGTGTCCCTTTTTCCAAAGGCTTCCACTGGCTATGCTCAGGGCTGGCTCAGGGCCAAACCATGGAGAAGGCCGCTCCCTGTCTGGTGCCTCTCCTTCCATTCTCTTTCGCTTTTTAGATACCTCCTCCCCTGATGGTCCCCATTAAACCTTCGGTTGCCCAAGGTCACTCAAAACTGTTTGCTCTTTATGCCAGCTTTCGTTGGTCAATGCTTTATGCTTTGGTTTCCTTTTTCTCTGCTCCATGTACCATTTGAGTATCCCTCTGAGACCTTCCCTCAGCTGATATCACAATACTGCTAATGGGTCCAGAAATACTGAGTCAACAAGAGTCTCTTCAGTGGTGGCAGGTGGGTGTGTCTGGCTTCCCAGATTTCCCTGCAAGTTCTAAACTGGGCGGTCTGACAGAAAGATAACTCGGGTGAGCCTTTGGCAGTTTCTACCGGCCACCTACTCCACCTACGATAGGGTAAGTCACAGACGTAAATGTCTGTTTAATTACTAATGTGATTGATGGTTACTGATTGCTCAAACTCAAGGTCCTAAGTGTTTTGCACCTATTAGGTACTTAATAAATGCTTATTGGTTAACACAGTTTTTGAATCATCTTTGTCCAAGGATTTTACTCTCAGAAATATCAGGGACTCTTGGAAATATCAGGGACAGGCACTCTTATTTTAGGAAAGAGTGAGCAATAGCTCCAGAGGAAGAGGAACAATCATGGACAGCAGGCTGGGCATGTGGCCTAGAGGGCAGAATCCACAGCAAGGATGTCTGGCTCTAGGTCAGCTTTGTCAGCACACCTGAGGTTGTGGCAAGATCTGGAAGAGAAGGTGAGTCATTGTTGGGGTCCATCCCAGAAAAGGGTAGAGGAGGCCCAAGGGCAACTATGCCAGACAAAACAACAGGCAGACCAATGCAGTCAGTGCCTAGAAGCAAGAAGGAGTTCAGACCACTCATAGGAGCTCATCTTTTCTGGGAGGTCTTGGTCCTTCAAACTCTTTTCACTGGTCCTGCCAGAGTGTTAGTCCTACACCATGTAGGTCCTGCCTGCTCCCAAGCCAGGAGTTGTAGGACACGGTGTCTGGAGCATTTATTGCCTATAGGGCATGTTTGGTAATAGGCGTTAGCCACTTCCTATTGGAAAAATTCTTCTTTTCTCACTGAACCATCTGTTGAGGGAAGGGACTCAGTTTTGGCACTCTAGGGTCAGCTCCAGCTTTTGGATCCAGTAGAAAGCCAAAATGGTAGTTACCAATAGTGTTTGGCTACTTGCTTTGACCCATAATAATGTAGTAGTACAAGAAATAGACTTGAAGATATTTTGGAGTAAATCTTGGTTTTCTTGATTGGTCACTTGTAATTTTGGGCCACCTCTCTGGGCCTCAATTTTCTCATTTATTACATGGTGACTTGATGAACCTATCAACCTCCCAAGGTTCTTAGCAAGATCAAATGTGATCATGCTCATAAAAGTGTATGGTCAACTCTAAAAACTAAGACGTAGGAGGCATATATACATACGTATAACTAGATCAAAATTCTTTTATTCACTAAAATATATTTAGAGAAAATACTTGCTTGAAAAGAACTTTCTGATAAACTTTCTTGGGGTAGCAGCTGAAATTCCAAAGACTCTAATGTTTCAGAGAAAGGAATGAAACTCCACCTGGGATAAGTTGAGTTGAGTTGTGTTTTGTTTTGTTTGTGTGTGTGTTTAGAAGAAGGGAAGAAATAGAGTGAAGAGAGAGAAATTATCTCTTGGCTATAAGGGCCAGATTCCTTCCATTAAGATTTTTTTTTTTTTTTTTGAGAGAGAGAGAGAGAGCACTCACGCACGCAAATGTGAGTGAGTGGTGGGAGGGGCAGAAAGAGAAGGAGAGAGAGAATCCCAAGCAGGCTCCATGTTCAGCATGGATCCTGCTATGGGGCTCAATCCCATGACCCTCAGATCATAACCCAAGCTGAAATCAAGAGTTGGACACTCAACCAACTGAGCCACCCAGGCACCCCTTCCGCCGAGAATTTTTAAAAACACAACTTGGGGAATAAATTCTACCCCCTTAAGCTCATTGTCATCCTTAGAATGCTATCTTCCAGGACACAGGAAATGTGCCTTTTATTTGTTCTGTGCAGAGCATGTTGGTACCCTGATGGAGTTTTAAATGATGACAGTGGTGGATGTAGGTAGAGCTAGAAGTCAGGATCAACCTGTAGGTCGACGTGGAGGGACAAGGTCAGCCAAAGATGGCTGTGCTTGGGCTAAGCAAGCAGAAGCTTCCATAGGTGCTGGTTGTGGCTAAGGGAGGCCAGGGAGTTGCCAGCTGCTGACAGAAGGAGTGTAAGGCTTAGGATAGAAAACTGTGAGCCAGATGATACTATCAGGCTGATGATACCAATAATTTTTGAAGTCACAACGAGAAAAATCAACCAACTTCCAGAAGTAGAAAAGGATCCACTCGAACACAGATCAACATATATTGGACTTAATGCAGCTCTCTGTGGCCTAGTGACAGCCTTTAAAGAATTATTCTGGTAAAATATACATAACATAAAATTTATCATGTTAGCCATTTTTAAATGTACATTAAGTGGCATTAAGTGCTTTCTAAACGTATGACCGTCACCACCATCCATCTCCAGAACGAGTTCATCTTCTCAGACGAAAGCCCTACAACCACTTAACACTAACTCCCCATTCCCTCCTCCTCCTAGGCCCTGCTAACCACAGTTCTCCTTTCTGCCTATGTGCCTTTGACTACCTTAGGTACCTACGTGGAATCATACAACATATGTCCTTTTGTGACTGATTTGTTTCACTTAGCATGTCTTCAGGGGTCGTTCATATCATAGCATGGGTCAGAATTCTCTTCCTTTTTAAAGGCTGAATAATATTCCTGTGTGTGTGTGTGTGTGTGACGTGTGATGTATTTTGTTTACCCATTCAATCATTGGTGGACAACTTAGGTTGTATCCACCTTTCCGCTATTACAGATCGTGCTGCTATGAACTTGGGTGTACAAATATCTGAATCCCTACGTGGCATGAGTTAGTATAGCCAGCCGCTGGCTTACCAAGGGCAGTGATCTTATTTTTGATGGCACACCTATCTTACAAAGATTTTGTAAGTTTATCTAAGTGCAGGTGATTTGAATTGTGATATCTGTACCGTGACATGGGGTGGATTGGTTGGTCTTGTTTTTGGTAGTCTCTCTGTCTTTTCTTGGCAATAATAACCTGTGACTGGTGGCCTCAGGGCCAGATACAACGCAGCCCTGCTCCCAGGGAAAGAAGCGTTAGAATTTCTAAACGCTCTTTAGGAAAATGTTATTTTCTAGTTTGCTCCAGACTGTGTATGCAGCAGACAACACAAATTACTCATAAAGCCCTTCTGTTACCTAAACCTGGCCTGGGGATTTGCTGATTTTAAGCAAATATGAACACAAAAATGAGAGAGCTTACAAAAAGTGGAGGATGAAGACCCTGTAGGGTGGTAGTGGTGGGAGTGGTCAGACTTGGCCCTTGATGGGGGTGGTGGAGGGCGGAGGTGAGGGGGAAGTGGGTGGGTGGACAGGAAGCTCAGCAGGCTTCCTCCCTCCCAGTCTCCTCCTACCTAGGGCAGGCGGGGTGCCCGCAGAGGAGTTGGTGGCCATGTCACAAGACATTAAGGAACCACCTTTCCTGTTTGGGCTGCTGATCATTGACGTTGGCATTTTCAATTTCCTGATGTTTCAAAAGTGTCAGAAATGTAATCGAGGGTCTATCGGTTTCCAAATTTATTTTTATCTTTAATTTTATTTAACTTCTTAATTAAATTCCCCAAATGGGAATTCTTCATCTCTGCCCTTATGAAATGTTTTCTGAGCCAGTTAATCCTGATTCTTCACCGTTTCTTCTAATTATTCTGAGGAGGCTCCCGTGATTATGCTCCTCATGGCCCTTCCCTAAGATGACAGCGAGGTGAACCCCAATCAGTCAGCAATCCAGCTCTTGCTGAGGGAAAGAAGTCAGCTCAGAACATGCTTTCACCTGCCTTCAACCCCGGGACAAGCCAGCTTTGGACTTGACCATTGACCTCAAATGACTTTCCTGTTAACTTAGATTGAGTATGATAAACTTGGGTTAGTCTGGGCAAAGAGGCTCAAGTTCCCCATGAATTTGTAGTATGTAATCCGGTGCCCGGCCTTGTTTCACGGTGTCTTTGTAGCCAGCGACTCCCCTATTTACCATTGTAAATACCATTCTCCTAGACGCATTCTCCAGACAAGTTCTTACCTGACCTGAGAGGGATGAAAGGGAGGAAGGAGGGACTTTAGAGACAGAAGGCCACCTTCTTGTTCAGGAAGTCATCAGAGACTTGTACTGACTTGGTTAAGAACATATGCTTGAAACGATGATGTTCAGTGATGCATGTTCCTGCACAGACCTGGGAAATCTATTACCTTTCGGTTGTCCCTCTACGATTGATTAAAATGTTCACTGATTTTTGAAAGAAGTTTTATTTGAAAATTAGCAAAGTTTTACGTTTAAGCAAACTGTACAGGAGGGTAAAAAAAATAAAAGCTCCCCATCCCCCCTTCCTCATCTCCTCATCCTAGCTTCCCAGTGTTGGATGTGATCCTTCTGGGTATATTCTAAACACAAACACATGCACGTGCCTTAAAAAAAAATACTCGAAGGTCATACTGTAATACTGTTATATGATGTGCTTTTTATAGCGGAAGTATCTATGTTAATTTGCTTTTCTTTCTTTTGTTTTTAAAGAAAAAGTTGTAAAAAGAAAAGTAATCAGCTTTCTGATAGGTTCAGGCCACTTAGCTGAGAATCGCAGGCCCTGAGCTGCTGGCTCCCTGGCCACGACCGCCGGCCGCCATCACTCACATGTGTGCCCACCACAAGGATGCTGGCATCTTGTTAGGTGCCTGTGGAGGGGCAGGCAGGGACTCCTGGCGAGGGAGAGTGAGCACATGGCTAATTTGGCAGGAAAATGAAAAGACTGGAAGAACTCCTGGTTCCATGGTTTTCCTGGGGTTGGCAGAAGAGCTTCAAACAATGTCTGGCTCAGTGGATGCTGGTGCCATTTCTCCTTATGAATGGCCCCACATCAGCTGCTGGCCAGAATTTCCAGAAGCTTCCGGACGGTTAGTGGTCCAGACATGCCAAGGGAGTCAAATAGCTAGAGTCCTGGTTGTTCTATCCCTACCTGTACTGCGGAGGAATTTGGGAGTGTGGGGGTGTGGGAGCTGTGTTGTTGCATGTGACAATTATGAAGGAACTGAGAGTATGCCACATTCCTTTGGAGAGTCATAATTTAAGTGATTTCTGGCATTTCAGAGGTTAATTCTCTCAACTAACACCCTCTCTTCTGAACCTCACCTCTGTGATGATGACTTCTAGGCCCTTCCGTCCTTTGCTGTGAACTCCTTGAGCTCCTAGTCTGTTAGGCCAACTTCCTTCCAGAAAGTTCACCCTGGATTCCCAGGCCACTCACATCCAATATGTTCAAATTGAGGTTATTATCTTTACCTGAAAACCTGTACCTATTTCTTATTTCTACCCATCTGGTCACTCAAGAGAGAAACTGCCAAATCATTTGTAATTCTTTCCTAATTGTTTGATAAGTCCTACAGATTCTAGCTCAACGTCTCTTAACATTGCTCCCTTTTTCCTAGTTCCCCTGCTCCTGCCTCCACTGAGACCATCACTGTCTCCCAATTCAATACATACTATTAAATATCACCATGTACCATGATGTTTCTGCCAGCCAGGGTCTCATAGTTGAACGATCCCATTTAACCTCCAGAGGGATCTTTCCAAATTACAAATCTGCTCACCACTCTTCTCTGTTCAAAACCCCACATTTTCTCTCTGCTGCCTGCAGATTAAACCCAACTCCTCTGCTAGACAACATAGATCTTCCACAACATTGATCCCGTGGCCTCACTCCTTACTCCCCCCCCCCGCCACAACCACACCCTCTGTGCTCGGCCCAGCACCCACCTCTCTACATCGTGTGTTCCACAGATGCTTGTTTCTGCACATGCCAGTTCCTCAGCTTGGAACATCGTTCCCCAGACCAAACTCCTGGGAAATTCCCACTTTACCATTCTACTCAAGTGCCATTTTTCAAATTTGCCATTCTACTCCATTTTTCAAATTTTTCAAAACGCCATTCAAATTTCAAAATGCCATTCAAATTTTTCAAAATGCCATTTTTCAAATTTACCATTCTACTCTACCATTCTACTCATTCAAATTTACCATTCTACTCAAATACCATTCTACTCCTTCGTCAAGCCTCTGCTTGTTCCCTGTCCTCTCAAGATTCTCCTTCCCTCCTCTGTCTTCCCACGAGGCTTTGCTCATAGCTCTGTGACAGCACTTACCATCTACTGCATGATTTGCTCACATCTTTGACACTCCACTAGCCCCAGCTCCCAGCCTGTCAGCAACTTGAAGGCAGGGGCTACCCCTTCTTCATGTTCTTCTTCATTCTTGGCATTTGGCTTGACGCCTGGCATGTAATACTTAAATATGTGGGTACCAGGCTGGTTAACCTCCGGACTGAATATTGCTTTCTAGCAAACAAGGTTTGTGAGAAGTGTACCAAGACCTAAATATATTGGTTGCATGTGACAGAAACCCATCTCTCTGTTAGCATAAATTGGTTTATAGAACTGGTTAAGTCGAGGGTACAGCTGGATTTGGAGAGCCCACACAGTGCTGTCAAGGCTCTCTCTCACTAACTCTCATCTCTGGTTTTCTTTGCAGGTTGGTTTTATTTTTTTCCTGCTGAAGCCTGGCAGCTTTTTATACCTATGTCCTTGCAGTTTATGACCCAAAAGAAAGATACCCTCTCTCTCACAGCATCCACACATCAAATCTCAAGGGAGTCTGCTTGGACCTGCTTGGTTCTGTCCCTGTGGGAACCAGGCGGGATAGACAAATTCTCCAACAGGAAGAGGCGTGCTAGGCAGACAAAGGCGTCAGATGTCCACACCAGTTGCATGTTTTTGTCATTTAAAACAAAAGGTTTCATCTAATTTGTCTGTTAGCCCCCAGTAGAGCTGAGGTTCATGAAGGGCCCATTGCATCAAAAGCAGAATATAGCTTTGAGGCAGTAGGTGTTCTAAGACAGTGCAGCTCAAACTGCAAAAATGTGAACAGGAATGAACCTTTTCAAAATCCAGGTTCTCATTAGTCAGTCTGGGGTGGGACCTGGGATTCTGCTTTTCTTACAAACTTGTATCAGTCTGCTTGGGCTGCCGTAAAACACCATAGACAGGTGACATAAACAACAGAAATTTGTTTTCTTATGGTTCTGGAGCCTAGGAATCCAAGACCACGGTTGCTTTCTGGTGAGGACTTCTTTGTTGGCTTGTAAACGGGGGCCTTCTCCCTGTGTCCTCCCAGCCTTTCCTCTGTGTGTACGTGGAGGAAGCAGGAGCTCTGGTGTCTCTTCTTTTTTTAAAAATAACAATACCAGTCCTATTAGATTAGGGCCCTGCTCTTATAATTTCACTTAACCTTCATTACCTCTTTAAAGGCTTTATCTCCAAATACAGTCACGTGGGCTTTAGGGCTTCAACATTTGAGTTTTGGAGGTAGGGGACAGAATTCAGTCCAAACAAAATGTACAGTTGAGGGGCTCCTGGGTGGCTCATTTGGTTGGGCATCTGCCTTCGGCTCAGGTCATAATCCTGGGGTCCTGGGCTCCCTGCTCAACAGGGGGCCTGCTTCTCCCTTTCCCCCATGCATGCTCTCTCTCTCTCTCAAATGGATAGATAGATAGATAGATAGATAGATAGATAGATCTTTTAAAAAATAATATGTTTTTACTTCAAACTACTAATAAGTTTATACTGGGGATGCCTGGGTGGCTCAGTTGGTTAAGCATCTGCCTTTGGCTCAGGTCATGATCCCACGAGTCCCACATCAGGCTCCTTGCTCAGCGGGGAGCCTGCTTTTCCCCCTCCTCCCGCTCTTGCTATCTCTCTCTCTCTCTCTCACCAATAAATAAAATCTTTAAAACAACAACAACGACGACAACAACAGAAACCAAAATGTGGAGTTGAATGTGAACTGCAGCACGAGCGGCCCCTGCCTGACCAGCTGCCCCGAGGAAGTTAGCCAGAGGTGGGTCAGCAGCTGCAGGGCGGCTCAGAGCACAGAAGCCATGTTCTGGAGATCTGGAACGACCAAACCCTGGGGTTGATTCTCTAAGATTCTTTGGATATTGCTCTTTGAGGAGGTCTCCAGTAAATATTAAGACAAAAGTGTCTCTAATTTCGTGATTATTAGTTGTTCCGTTATTTTGAAATGGATCTGAAAGTTTTATAAGAGCCTTTCTTCAATTTTGAGAAAGTGTGACTATGGAACGTTATTCTAAGTATCCCTTTAGCTCCAACCCTGCTTCGGAGAAGTTTGCTGAGGTTGCTGCTACCTTAGAAAAAGGGCCTGTGCCCATGTGGGCTCAGTCTCATTTCACTGGGCTTTATATTCAGTAAGATATAAATGGCAGCATAGGAAGAAGGGGCAGCAGAGGTGTTGCGAATTCCTTCACTGCCACAGGGCACCATCTGCCCTGCGCAATAAATTGGTCCAGACCTGCTAATGGGCTGAACTATGTCTCCCTTCAGAATGTGGCTGTATTTGGAGGAAAGATCTTTAAAAGGTGACTAAGTTCAAATGAGGCTGTTAGCGTGGGGCCCTATCCCATTAGGACTGGTGTCTTTATAAGAAGAGGGAAAAGGGCATCTGGGTGGCTCAGTCGGTTAAGTGTCTGACTTTTGATTTTGGCTCAGGTCATGGTCTCAGGGTCGTGAGATGGAGCCCTGTGTCGGGCTCAACACCCAGCTCTCTCTCTCTTTCTCAAAAACAAACAAAACAAAAAGAGGAAGTGATATCAGGGTTATGCATACACAGAGGACAGGCCATGTGAGGACACAGTGGGAGGCAGCCATCTATAAGCCCAGAAGAGAAGCCTCTGGAGAAACCAAACCAGCTGACACCTTGATCTTGGACTTTTAGCCTCCAGAATTGTGAGAAAATAAGTTTGTTTGTTGAAGTCACGGAGTCCATGACATTTTGTTATAGCAACCTGAATAGACTGATGTAAAACCTAAACAGCTACATTCTATTGCATTTGGTGAGTATTAATTTGACACTCAAATGTTAATTTACTCAACAAATGTGCCCTGGCTCTCTCCTGGTGCTGAGGCTCCACTGATAGAAACAAGGCATCGCCCCTGTCCTTGGCTGGTGAGGAAGACAGACCCATAAGTGGCCAGAGTAGTGGAGAAGGGTCTGGAGGTGAGGGATCCTGGCCCATCAGGGAAACCGAGAGGTGGGTGGCCCAGTCCTGCTGGGTGTTGAGTGAGGGTGGCGGAGATAACTAATGAAGAGGCTGTGGGGGAGGTCATTGGAGGCAGCTCACGTTGGGCCATGGGGGCCAAGCTGAAGAGGGATGGCATTTTGGCACAGAGTATGGAAGGGTTAGAGGGGAGAACGGGGGACAGGGGGTGCACACACTTTAATGATCATTCCATCCAGGCATCCTTCCCTCATGGTCACTACAGAGAATGAGGCTTTGTAAAACAGGGGGTGAATCTGCATTATGGTTCGCATTATTAAGAAGCATATGGCTCTGAGTTGGGTTTTCTCCTTGCTTTACGATGTGCTTGGTAAGAGCAATTTCTGGGGAGTTTTTTCTATACGTGTCCCATCCCTACACACACACACACACACACACACAAAGTTGCTTGAGCAAAAATGTCATTCCTCACACCCTGCCTAGTTGCTGGTTCACAAACCTTACTGAGCAGGACTTGCTTGACCAGTTCTCCAGAAAGAAAACTGCAGACACCATCACATTCCCAGCCAGCCCAGCAGGTAGGAAACCTAAGTGCCACCGAGATGTCTCCCTCCTGACTGTGCCCTTTACAGTCTCCCTGTCCCCCAGGGCCCTGCCACTGCTCCCCTTCAGCTCGTCCCATCTGCCCTCACCTGCTATCTCCAACCCAGCTGAGAGGACCAACCTCAGCCATTTCGGCCACGCACAATCTCTCAGTTCTGTTAAAACCCAGAGACAACCAATTGGTTCAAGGAATGAGAGTTTTAACTTCTGCCTCCTACCTTCTGGGTCGTCACGCGGTAAGCTTTATTTTCATTAGCATCTAACTGAAATTTAGTATCCCTTTCAATCATAAGTAGAAGCAACAACCACAGTGTTAGCATAGTGACTCCTTCAGCAGGAGAAATCATGGATATTTTTAAGTCACATTAGCCTTGTTGCAGATATCTTAGGGTACCGTTTATGCTCATCATGACAGCGTAATTATTAGAGTCATCAGATTATGTTCTCAATTTCTGTTACCGAGGAAGCATAGGGGGGCCCACAGCACAATAAAAGTTAAGAGCCTCTGCCCTAGAGGGTAACTTTGCACTGTGAGAAAGCCCCAGCAAAGAGAACTGTGGTATGAAGTACACATCTAGGGTGTTGAGCGTGCATTTGTTCAAGGGGTGGTTGGAGGGAGACCTAGAACTGATAGCTTCTGGGACGAATCTTGGTCTTGGCCTCAGGTGAACCCTGGTCTGCTCTGTCTGGTGCTGTGATGGCCCCTGGTTGGCCCAGTTCCTACCTCACTTGGTCAGTTGTCTCCGTATTTGGAAATATAGCAGGACACTGTGACAGGACACAGAGACTTAAGGAAATCTAGCTGCGACTATTTGCTGTCTAATTCTCTGCTCGCTGGTGGAACCCTCTTCAAGACCAATTCCCTCTCTGAACCTCCATCCAGCATGGGGGACTACTCTGGCCGCTCCAGACACACCGCCCATGCTGTCTGTTTTGTGCTTTCCTCTTGTACACGATGCTCCATGTGACTCCCATACCCTCCTCCAGGCCATCTGTCAGGATCCTGCTGTCCTCCCGTTCCCAGTCACCTCTTGGCTCAAGATTTACTTTTTTTTTTTTTTTTTTAAGATTTTGTTTACTTGAGAGAGAGCGAGAGTGAGAAGGGGAGCGAGCCAGCACAGAGAGCACAGAGGGAGAGGGAACACAGAATCAGAGGGGGAAGTAGACTCACTGCTGAGCAGAGAACCCAACTCGGAACTCCATCTCAGGACGCCGGGATCATGACCTGAGTCGAAGGCAGACACTTGGCCAACTGAGCCACCCATGCGCCCCTCAAGATTTACTGTTTAAAAACAAATTTATTGAAGTGAAATTTAGATAACATAAAACAAACCATTATAAACAATTTCATGGCACCTAGCACACTGACGATGTTAAGGAACCACCATCCCTGTCTAGCTCCAAAACATTTCCATCATTCCAAAATAAGACATATTTGTTAGGCAGTCACTCCCCATTCAATACTCTCTCCAGCCCTGGACAATGATCCATCTGCATTCAGTCTGTATGGATTTGCATATCCTGGATATTTTGTGTAAATGGAATTATACAGTATATTACCTTTTGTGTCTAGCTTTTTGCTTAGCATAACATTTTCCATGCACATCTAAATTGTAGAAGTCCTTTTTGTGGCTGAATAATATTTCACTGTTTGGATATACCACAATTTGTATATCGATTCATCTGCTGATGGACATTTGGGCTATTTCCACCTTTTGGCTATTGAGAACAGTGCAATGAACATGTTTGTACAGGGATTTGAATATTTGTTTTCAGTTTTTTGGGATACAAACCTAAGAGTAGATTTGCTGGGTCATATGGTAATTCTATGTTAACTTTTTGAGGATCTGCCAGACTGTTTTCTACAACAGCTTTCAAACCAGATACACACAAGGGTTCCAACTTCTCTACTTTCTTGCTCTCACTTGTATTTCAAGCTTTACTTCTTGTTGGGGGGGGGGGGTATTTTTTCTACTTATTTTGTGATTACTAAAGGAAATATAGCCTAGTTCTTTCAGTCAAATTTGTCAATCAAGCATAGAAAACATATAAGCTACGGTCATTTTGGTGAATAGAAATTCTGATTTAATTAATTACAAAGAATTTGATACTGTCTTTTCAGTATCTTTTTCAGTATTTATTTATAGTATATATTTATTTACGTATATTATTTATCTTATTCAGTATTTCAGTATCTATTTCAGTATTCGGTGTCTTTTCAGTATTTCACTTGCAAACTTTACTTTTTAAACCCTTCAATAGCTCCCTCCCTTTTGTGCCCATCCTAGACTTCCCACATGCATACCTAATCCATCCCTACAGCCTTGCTCTTATCACACTATATTGTAATTCTATACGGCAATTCTGCCTTCACTTGTCTCTCTCCATTGTTAACCTTGGCAGGCTGGGATTGCTTGTGGGTGGAGATCTTCTGGTGCCCCCAGCACAGTGCAGGCCACGTAAGCAATAAACATCTTCTGCAAGAAATGTGCGACTAGGGGGCTCATGGGCTCCCCCTTGTGGTGAGCAGGAATGAGACTACCTACCGTCTCCCCTGTCCTGGTCCTACCTAACCACCAGTATCACACCTTTTGTTGATCTTCACAAGGATGAAATGAAGACAAATGAGACACCAGATGGGCAGGCATGCTGACCTCTTGGAGAAGAGAGGCTGTGTAAATCCAAGTCTTTCTTTTACTGGGGCAACAAAGCAAATGACTTCAAATTGTCTTCACTTTATCCTGCCTGCACATGTCAGTCCAGGGGATGGAAAGGCATTTGAATGAATTGTTGTTCAATTACCATAAGACTTTGGGGAAACTCTGACTCTGGCGTGCAGTGCTCTAGGCTAATAATGAGGTGAATGTAAGCCCTGGCCTGACTTAGCCCTTTCTTTTCATTTGTTGTTTCCCACTGAAAAATTGAAGGAGTATACTTCCTCCTCTTGCTGCCCACATCTGAGCATTTCTCCATCTCCCATTTACCAAAAGGTGCCCCAAAGGACCCAGGAAGCAAAGATGAATAAGATCTCACTCTGCTCTCACATGTGTAAGATGGTATATATTAAGAAGTCAGATCCCTTGATTATTTTGGAGGAAAGAAATCTCAGTGGAAAAGGAATCTAAAATTTGTTTCCAGGCACACATGAAAGATTTGGGAAAGAGCAGTTACATGTGCTTTATTTTGGTTTTATGTGGTCAGTTGGGTCCCATCCTCAGATGAAGGGCTAAATATTTCTCACATGTGTTGGCAGTTATAGGGCTATTATAACACCGATTTTCTAGTACCAAAAGAAAGCAGATTAGGTCAGAGAGAAGGATTCGACTATGTGCTTTTCTCAGCTGAAGTTATTTCACCATAAAAAAAACAATAAAAATGGACTCTCTGGGTAGAAGAGGCAACAAAGGATATGAGAAGAACATGGGATTTGTGATTAAAGACTTGGGTTTGAATCCTAGATCTGCTACTTACATGTCATGTTCCAACTAAAATGTGCCTGGGGGACCGTGAGTTGCTCATCTGGGTTTGGGTGGTCATCCCCCAGCCACCTTGGCAACAAAAAAAACCTAAAGCCAAAGAAATTGCAGCAGCTTGTTACATTGTTTTAAGATCACAGGCTTTGTTCCTGAACCCCAAGTCACATTTTTCATTTGAGGTGACAAAGACCATTACGATGGTGTCTTACTGTTGTTGTTATTACTATGTATTGGCATGGGTTGCAGCTAAGTTTGGAACTTGTCTCTGAAAACCAAAGCCTAAACATCTACTTTAACTGCTTATGCCTGTCCAACTTAACCAGGTAGGGCTCTCCTTCCCTCTCAGAGATCTGGTTAAATTTAGATAATTATGGTCTACTCCCTTCCCGATACCTGTGAATTCCTGGGACTTACTTCCTTGTGCTTCTCTAGCCCTGCCCTTCCCCACCCCGCACATCTGCCTCACTTCCTGTGCTCACTTGCTGTTTTCCCTTTTGCACCAACTCCAATGCGGAGCTCAGCTGCCCTTTGAGATGCCCCCAAAGCTCCCTCTCACACATTAGTGGGCAGCAGAGCCCCATCGCAAGGCTTGGTGGGGGTTGTGGTGGGCGGGCCCTGGGAGAGCTCACACATCGAGGGGCAGGCAGCCTTCCCTCATCTGACTTTCTCGCTTTTCCATTTGTCCTTTTCATCTGCCTTTCGTCAAGCTGCAATAAAAAAAGCCAATCCTCCCAGGTCTCCTCAGAACCATTCTGTCCACACAGGTCTCAGCTTCTTAGCAAATATTTTGCACTGGGAACAGCCTTCCCTTCCCAGGAGGAATTTTGGTGAGTGGATTTCTTCCAGCTCAGCACCGTGCTTTGGGAAGCCATTCAAGCCTATGGGGGCTCAGTGCTTGGAGGCCAACGCCAGGGCAGCTTCCACAGAACCTGCCAGGACTTGTGCACGGCTTGGATGTCCATTTTAACATCCATGACTTGTATTTGGTATTTTAAGTAAAATTCTAAAGCAAGTGGCTCTCCACCATTAAAGTTTATCATTTAAGTGTTCTGAGGCACTCTGTCTTTTTGTCTCCCACATTCCCAGCTGCTTTTCTGCAGGAATGACCATCCGGTGGGGACTTCCTACAGATGACCACTAGAGGGCACATGGTTTCCAGCTCACACGAACTCTCCACAGCCAATTCGGGAGGCTTTGCTGCAGAAAGGACAGTTTTTGTTTGTTTGTTTGTATGTTTGTTTTCCCTCAGAAACAGGAGGAAAGCACTTGAAATTCCCTGGATGCAGCTAAGGCATTTTCTACGCCATTCATCTGTGAAAATGCTGGCTGCAAGAAGCACACATTCTGGTGGATGGAGGAAAGAATGCCTCCTCTGTTCCTGTCACTCATTCCCACCAAGGGGAAGAGAAGAGGGTGCAGATAGCTGAACGAATGAGTTTTGTTGTTTCTAAGATTACTAGGACAATCTACATGTAGGCTACATGTGTCTGTGCAGGCCTCACGGGATAGTGAAAATCATGCAGTTTGGAATTCGGCCTATGTGGGATTCATTTCCCACACCTGGGCTTCCTGCCAAGATGGCAAGCTGGCACGGGCTGCTGGCGACCCTGAAGAAACTCCAGTACTAACTTGCTGGGAGGTAGGAGAGGAATTGAGGAGACCAAGTGACGTGAGAGTGTCCCTTGGAAAGCCCCTTAGACCAGTCTCTCAGAGGAGGGAAGATGCACCCTACTTGCTGGGGGTGGGGGAAGACAAAGATAGTGATGGGCTTGAGAAGTCAGTAGGAGCAAATATCAAGAGTTTGAGTCAAAAGTTAGGAGTGACCAGGATAAGGTCAAAATTAGAATACTTTTTTAAAATAAGATTTATGCATTATTATTTTTGTGAGACAGAGAGTGCAAACAGGGGGAGAGGGAAAGGGAGAGAGAAAATCTCAAGACTCCAGGCTGAGTGAGGAGCCCAAGGCGGGGCTTGATCTCGAGACCCCGAGATCATGACCTGAGTGGAAATCAAGAGTCAGTGTTTAACTAACTGAGTCACCCAGGCACTCCTAAAAGACTTAACTTCTAAACTAGCAGCAAAAATTCAATGGAAGTGGGAAATAAAAGGGAATTTAAGAAGTCCTATATTACAAATGAAAAGTCTCAAGATGCGGAACTAAGTCCTCATGAAACAATAATCAATTCCCAGCTCCAGCACTTACTAACCCTTGGGTAGCATACAGGTTTTTTTTCTCAGCTTCAGTTTCTTGTCTCCAACACGAGTCAGGCTACCGTGGTTACGGTCCGCTGTGAAGATTAAGTAATGTAACATACATAAGAGAGCCCTCTCCTGCCTGCTTTTGCTGGATGGGCCACTTTCTAGTTGTTTTCTCTCTTCTCCCTCTTTAGCATGTGTAACTTGTAATCATTTATCCACTCAAGAGTACTTGCTGAGGACCTGTATCTGTCAGGTTGCTTTCAGCAGCAAGTGACGGAAAACCTCACCTGAGGGCAGTAAATAATAAGGAAAAGGTATGATCTCATTTCAGGAAGTCCAGTGGTAGAATGGTTAATGCAGAGTCTTAGCAAAATCACCAAGGACTCGGATGGATTCCACCCACCATTTGGCTCTGCTGTCCTCAGCAGATTCACACTTTTCCTGTTGCCTCTCCTGTCATGGCTGCGGGACGGCTGCCACTCCAGTTACCTAGAAACAGGCACGGGCTCCTTCCTCTCAGACAACTCTTCAGAATCTTCCTGGACCTGATTCCCAGGCAGCAGACCTGCCTTCATGTCTCATGGACCAGAAGCGTCCTTTGTCCATCCCTAAATCAGTTCTTGCCAAGATGAATGGGTTTCCATCACTGGGACAGATCACTCATGATTCATGCTAAAAGTTCCCTTAGCCTGTTGGAATCACTGACATCAGAATAAAATAAGGTTCACTTAGGTTTAAAAAGGGGGGGTAAGAAATGACTATTGGGGGACACCTGGGTGGCTCAGTCAGTTAAACGTCTGCCTTTGGCTCAGATCATGATCCCAGGGTCCTGGGATCGAGTCCCACGTCAGGCTCCTTGCTCAGTGGGGAGCCTGCTTCTCCCTCTGCCTGCTCTGCCTTCTCTGCCTGTTGCTCCCCCTGCTTGTGCTCGCTCTCTGACAAATAAATAAATAAAAAGTCTTTAAAAAAAAATGACTACAGGTAGGCCGTAAAGAGTGTTTCCCAGGCACTATAGTTAATGTTGAGCATATAGTAGTTAATCAGTCCAATGCCATTCCAGGGGAGCTCGTTAGCTCAGGTAAACTGGCACTGACAATATAATGTGTATGTGCTGTGTGGGGAGAGCCGTAAGGAGTAGCCCATGATTGGTGGTTGGGCAGACTTCCTAGAGAAGATGCTCTTTGACTGGGAGCTGAGAGATAAAGCAGAAGTTTTCCAGACGATTAGGCGTAGGAATAGAATGAGAGCTTGTGCGAAGCCCTGAAAGCAAGAGTGGTTATGATACGCTCAGGTAACTGAAAGAAGTTCATCGTGGGAAGGGAGACTGGGACGCAGGAAGCTGAGTGGTTAGCAGGGGCCCATCATGAAGGTTCTAGAAGCTGTTTGTGGGGGGTAAGGTGGGGAGAGATGAAATTCTTTTCTGACAGCAATGGATCAGATAGATTTACAGCGGTGATCTTCAAAATGTGGGTTTGAAATCAATACAGTGGTTTATAATGAGTGCATAAAAATAAAGTAATAATGGTAAATTCTTAAATGGTAATGATAACATTCAAAGCGTTGTTCGGAGAGTTTGTGTATTCACTACTACTCAATGACAGGTTGAGGTTATACTGCTGTTCTTCCCATTTTGCTGATGAGGAAACTGAAGCACTTGCCTAAGGTCTGTTTTAGGTTGAACTGTGTTCCTCCAAGAACAGACATGCTGCCGTGCTAACCCTCACGACCTCAGAATGTTTCCTCATTTGGAAGTAGGGTGGTCGCAGATGCTATTGGTTGAGATGAAGGTCATACTGGGGTAGGGTGGTCCCCTCCTCTGATATGACTGGTATCCTTATAAGAAGATGGCCATGTGAACGCAGAGACCGGGAAGAGCACCAGGGGAAGATGGAGGCAGAGATCAGAGTGAGATATCCACAAGCCCAGGAATGCCGGGGATGGTAGGCTATCATCGGAAGCTGGGACAGAGACACGGAACAGATTTTCCCTCGCAACTCTCCGAAGGAGCCCACCCTGGTCACAACTTGATTCTGGACTCCTAGCCTTCAGAACTATAATAGAATACATTTCTGTTATTCTAAGCCACCTCATTGGTCAGCTGTTATGGTAGCCAGATCCACCTGATATTGTCAAATGGCTAGTAAGTGGGGAATTGAAATGGAAACCTGGAGTCTGAATCCACAGTCATTCTCTCAACCACTGTTCTTTCCTCAACAGAAAAGAGAAGGCAGTGTTAAGTAGATGAGGGGAAGGTTTTAGTTATATGTATGTGTATATGTGTGTATGTGGACCGGGTAATAATGTAAGATGTATTTCTCTAAAATTTGAACATCCCTGCCTCAAAGGGGTTTGAATGAAGTAATAGGACCTGTTTGCATTTTAGAAAAAACTATGAAACAGGTCAAGATTTCAGGACCAGAACTCAAGAAGGTAAACTCTCTTTTGTGGATGAGTTCAAAGGCTTCACTCTTTGGCAGGGTGTGATGGTAGGATATCTGGATTAGGTACATGGTGGCTGTGCAGGTCCAGGGGGACCTGTTGTAATCTAAGTGTATAGTGCCTAGGACATTGTGCAGTGTGCAGCCTGTACAGCTGTCCTTGGTGGCTCTAGGATTGGCTTAGAGATATTCACTAGGAAGAAGTAGGATGATAGGAAGGAAATAGCCATAGCAGTCCCTCTTCTTGAGCATGTTCTTCAAAATGGTTCCTTTTCAACAAATCGTTAAAGGTAACACACTGATATTCTGGGTATAAAGTTTATAATGAACAGAAAATAAAGGCAGCATGACTGTGAGACCCAGGCATTAGAACATAGGCTCCTCCAGAAGGTTAGTTCCCTACCAGAATGGAACTCCACGAGGACACAGACTTTGTCTATGATACTACTGGTCCTCAATGCCAAGAGTAAATACTCAGCAAGTGTTTCATGACTATTTGTTGAAGGAATATTGAAGGAAATATAGTAAAGAATATGAATGAGACTAAGTCACATGGTGGTTATTTTTAATGTCCGCGCTCGCCACCCCTCACCCCCGTCGCCTGCCCCCACTACCCACTGAGCACCACCTCCCTTCCCGCAGGCTGCTGGCCACACATCTCTTCCGTGTCCCTTCCACCTCTCAGCTGCTACAATTCCACATCTGCCTCTCCTGATCATTATATGGCCAGAGGAAAAGTATGCTGGTGGCAAGTAGCGTGGCCTCTACTGACTCACATCCTCTCTGACAATGAGCTGAACACTATTAACGACTCCAAGTCAGCTGCAGAGGCGCATGTGACATTTGTGGCTGCCCTGAGCTCCTGTCCACGGCAAGGGATTATAGCGCTGTGAACGAATCCTTGTCTGTAAGACCACAGTGCTGCCTCAGAGTAACTGACAGAATTAAACGTGGTCTAGACTGATGGCGAGTCCAAGGGGGGATTTATAGCCCATTATAAAGAAATGTTAATTTTGTTCTCATTCAAACCATTCCTATGCTATCATTGATATTTTTTTTTTCTCCAGCTGTCAGCATTAATTCAGGATTCTACAGTAGGAAGTTGACTCAATCCTGGGCAGCCCCTTGCCTACCCAGGCTCTGAGTGCTCGGATCTCTCTGTTTCTCTGTGTGCTCCCTGATGGGAGTCTGCGCCTCACTGAGACATCGTAATGCCCCAGCTGTCACCTGAGCTTTGCTCTGAGGGAGACTGTCCCAGCTGGCATGATCTGAATTCAGGGGCCCATTTAGGGCCTCAGACCAACTCTCCCAGTTTGCCTGAAACTTTCCCAGTTTTAACATCAAAATTCCCATAGTAAAGAAACCTCTTGGTCCAGGGCACACTGGGACAGTCAGTCACTAGAGCGTGTCACACTCAGAAGGGAAAGGAGCTTGTGCCTACCTGTCGGCACAACCAAACTGGCTCAAGCCAACTGTTGAAGGGCCTGCCAAGATGAAGACTGCCTTCTCTCTTCGGCAAGACCATATTTTATTAATGAAATGGGAATGCAAGATACCCAGAGATAGAGAGTAGCCATGATGGTTTTGCTTCCCACCTCTCCCCACTGCCCCCAGGTAGGTGGTAAGAAAAATTTAGAGGACCTACGTTCAAATTCTGACCTGGGTACTTGTAACTACAAGTTCCTCAACCTCTGTGCCTCAGTTTTCCCATCTGTGAGAATGGGATGATCAAAGTATTGCTCTCCTGCGGTTGCTCTAAAGACTAGGAGAGAGGATATATATCTATATCTATAGATCTATCTATCTATCTATCTATCTATCTATCTATCTATCTATCTATCATCTGTCTTTCAACTGGAATTAGTTGGAGTAGGTGCTCCAGAAATGTGAGCAATTATTAGATCTCTCTGCAGAAACAGGGTTCTTTCATTTTCTGGGAAAATGGCTTTCTAAGCAATGGGGGGAGATAATCCTGCAGCTTTCTAACGATGAACACGGCTTGGAAACAGTTCCAGTGGGAAGGTGTGCCCTGTCCTCCCTCCTCCTTTTTATCCTTTTATGTTAAATGTAACGCAAATACAGAAAATTGCATAAAACAAATGTGTAGCGTTTACAAATTAAGATGTGAAAACTCATAATGAGCACTTTCATCGGAAGGGAGAATGTTGCCAGCCATTGTCCAGGAGTCCTCCCCTGCTCTGTCCATTAAAAAAAAAAAAAAGTGGCATTGTGTTGCTAGCCAATCATAACTTTTACCTTATCTAGAAAACAGAA
Source organism: Procyon lotor (assembly GCA_028646535.1). NCBI lineage: Eukaryota > Metazoa > Chordata > Mammalia > Carnivora > Procyonidae > Procyon > Procyon lotor. The sequence goes on from CM053605.1 coordinate 62,150,731, forward strand.
GGGCTGGGTCTCTCTCTCTCTCTCTTTTTAATTTGGAGGAAATAAAAAAGCAAAGGAGTATGATTTCTAAAGGAAAAGGTTTAAGTAGGAATTTGCAAATGTTACCTTCCTTTTTTTGTGACTATGCATGCTATCTCCTGGAAGGGGCGCATAGATCTCAGTGTATGTTGCTTAAAGAAAATAGACAACCGTCACAGTCCATTAAAATCCCATCTGCTTCCCATAAAGTGGAAAAGTCATTACTGGCTGAGTCAGGGGGTCTCAGCTCATGTCGAGGAAGAGATCACCTACCAGTTCTCTCCTTACAACCTTGCAGCTTGCAAAGGGCAGAGCCACCCTCTTATTTTTCTACCAGGTCAGTGCTTTTTACACCAAACCATGCTTCTTCCCTAACAGTTGTTAGTATAAAACATTTCTAATACTATTTTCAGTGATGCCGAAAAGAATACAAGGCCCAGATGTGTGATTACAGTATTAATTGCTAGATTTAGAAAGGGAGAGGCTGGATGGATATGGAAAAGGTCACCGGGACTTCGGACTTGAGTCAGACAGGGAGGGAACACGCTTCTCTGGGGAATGGGGTGTGGAAGGGAAACATGGTTTAATGGAGGAAATTGTTCATTGATGGGGCAAGCAGTTAGAAATTAAGACCGGGAAGCACAATTTGAAATACAGCTTGCTGTATCTGTTAGGATTAGTTTCATCTTCAAAGAACAGAAAATCCAAATAAGAGTAGTTTAAATACAACAGGGGCTAATTTATTTATGCAGCTCATAGTAGGTGTGTTGGTCCCTGATGAGTAGGAACTTATACCTTCCTGCCTTATTATCCTTGGCAAGTGATGTCCATCTTCGGGAACCCTATGGTCCAAAATGGCTGCTGAAACTCCACCTATCACCTGCAAGTTTTAGGCAAGAGGAAGCAGCAAGAGCAGAACAGAGTATGTCTTGCAATAGTGTAACCTTTTAAGTAGCCTTTCCAGAAGCTATACCACACAATTTTTGCTTACATCTCATTGAATATTCTAGGCCGAAAGGGAGGCTGCGAAATATAGTCTTGGCCCTCTAGACTAAAACAGGTTCTTTTGGAAAGGGAGACAGGGAGAATGAATAGGAGGATGGAGCAGAGAACAATCTTATCTACAGTTTTACTAGGCAGTAAAACATTATGGTTAAACATGGAGCCTCGAGGTTCCCAGTGTTAATATCCGGGCTCTATACCCTATCGGCTATATGATCAATGAGACACCCAACATTTCTAAGACACAGTTTCCTCATCTGTGCAATGAAGAAAGTAACCAAACCTCTCCCAGATGATTTTTTTTGAGTGTCAGGTAAAAACTTTGATGAAGAATGCTCGGTGCAATGTTTGACACACGGAAGGCGCCTGCAGTGGCAGATACTATTATGGCTCTGATTTAAGAGATCAGGAAAGCAAAATTTCAACCACCTCTATGTTTACCCGTGATCAAGATTTTTTTTTTTTTAAAGATTTTATTTATTTATATATTTGGCAGAGAGAGAGAGAGAGATCACAAGTAGGCAGAGAGGCAGGCAGAGAGAGAGGGGAAGCAGGCTCCCCGCCAAGCAGAGAGCCCAATGCAGGGGTCAGTCCCAGGACCCTGAGATATGACTTGAGCTGAAGGCAGATGTTTTAAACTCCATGCAAATACACGTGTCATCTGAAAAGCTTGACTGAGGGGTTTCCAAGCCTGTGTTGATGGCTCCTTTTGGTGCAGTCCCCTTAGGAGTAAATGTTGTGAGGTGTCCCTGAATTCTCATGTGAAGGGGTTGGACCAGTGTGAGGGACTCCTCATTAACCTGAGGGGATGTGGGTTTTACCTCATCCCATTGCTGCCAACCTCATGGGGATGGAAGGGTAGATGCGGCACTGACCACACTCAAATGGGCCAGACGGCCATGGGAAGTTCTACAGACGTTCTGCCTTCACACCTGATCTGTACTCACTCCAGGAGTAAGCCCCCCCCCCCATTCTTTTCTTTCTCTGGGCTTCAGACCACTCTGCTTAGATCTTCAGCCTCTTTCATCTCTCTGGAAAAAACTTTGTTTCTACCTTTTTCTGGTCCTAGCTTCACCTTGAGCCCAGGGATCCACCCTTTTTAGTCTGTATTTCCTAAATTGTATCCTAAGGAACATTAGTCTCAAACTATGATAACTATTCCATTATCACATTCACGTGAGAAACATACACTCTAGCCCTCCTTTGGGAGGTCACAATGCACATAACATAGAGGCTCTGAAAAGTCCTGCAAAAAACTAAATTAATATAATTTAATTCAACATTTCCCACTTCTTGGCTAAAAAACCTCGACTTAGAGGTCAGCTTTAGGATCCTGTATCCTGCACATCTCAAATTTCCTAAAATTCCCAGTCAAACTTGTGTTTTTCTGATGCCATTTTCTTATTTCTGAGGGGAATCTCCTACACAGTCTCTGTTTTCAGCCAATGAGATATCTTAGGCTTGAAGCCCATTTATAGATCTGAGATGATCACCATTTTCTTGAAACCAAGACATGAGGCATCCCTTCCTGGTGCTACTTATAAACTTTCCCTACCTTCTTATGTTCTTGAGATGAGGAATGAGATCATGTCTGTGAAAAGAGCTTTATAAACCATTAAATGCTATATAAATGTTAGTTGTTACTATTATGATGACTCACTCCGGTGCTAAGATCCCCCTCTCCCTGGGAAGGGACATTTTCAGAATTATAGTCTCATAATAGAAAAATAACTGAAACCTACACATACAGCAATAGCCATTTCTGTAAGAGGACCCACTCTGTTCATGCAATAAGAAGGTGAGTGTAAAGTACACAACCAGTGCTCTATAGAACAGAGGAAGAAGTGTGGACAGCATCCCCTTGAATCCTCAGACAATCCCCAAACACACAAACCCGGAAACCATCCCTCACATGTGTGCAGATGGTCAGGGCTGCCTCTTGCCTATCTGGCCCAAATCTCTGGGGTCAGATCCTCTGCAGTGGCAACCCCTCTCGTCTGACTTCATGGGGACAGCCTGCTCAGGAGCCCTTTCAAACCAGGCCACGAAATGCCAGCCAAGGCCGACTCGTCTAAGCCCCCTAAACAATGGCCCCTTCCTTGTTTGTTTGGAGAGATCTGAGCGGTGGCTCCTCCTTTCCTCAATTCCACAGCACTTTTCAGAGGCACACCCAGCTGGGGAGCACACCCAGGGTTGGCAGTGGCTCAAGGGCAAGGTTTAAGTTCATTCTGCTGACTTCTTTCCCATCTCTACTCCGGAGAAAACAGAAAAGAAAGCCAGACCTCTATAGCCCAAGTCAAACAGCCACAGCTAAAAATATTTGGCTCTGCCAGACACAAAAGGACAAAAATTATATGATTCCGTGACCCAGAATAGGCAAATTATCATAGAGACAGAAAGTAGGATCGAGGTGACCAGGGGCTGGAGGCAGGAATGGGGAGTTACTGTTTAATGGAGATGGAGTTTTTTGTTGGCCGTGACAAAAAAGGTCTAGAAATAAATCGTGGTAATGGTTGTAGAGCCCTGTGTGTGTACTACAACATGGTTAAAATGACAAATCTTGAGTTATGTGTATTTTGCCACAATAAAACAAACCACAATGGCACCAATAAAATATTTGGTATTGGTTCCCCTGACATGGTGTCTGTCCCTGGGGATACCCACGTGTGGTTGTGTGGCACAGATGCAGTCAGGAGAGGAAGGACAAGATGGACTGGATCTTCAGTCCTGGCCACTGGGCCCCCCATCCCCACTGCCCTGAAGAACCCAGCCAGACTGCAGCACCGAGAGAGAGCCTGTGTGTCTGGGACATAGGCAAGAAGTCTCCTCTGGTCTCTCTCAAGCATCTTCCTTAAGTCTCAAGGCAGCCTGAAAAGTTCCACTCCTTTGACAGAAGCTAGAAAGTATTGAACGGCTCCTTGGTTGTGCAGGCCTCCCTCAGGCCGAGAGCTCTGTTAAGGAGAGAGTTAGGGATCACAGAAAGCCAATTTTGAGGAGGTGGAAGCAAAATGGGGTCTACTCAGCAAAGACAGGTCTTCTGAGGTCTTTCGCTCCATGTGAAAAAATAAGAGAGAAGGAAAAAGACACAACAGGTTGGCGGCTGGAAGTGAGGCTGAATTTAAGACAGTGGCCTCTAGGTGGCGCACACACCGTAATAAAGACCCTGAGAAGAGTTTCATTTGCAAATTTAGCTTTAAGGCTGAGCTGAAGTGGGGGAGATTTTGTAAATAAGCTACCCCACCCCAGCTGAAAGATAACCCCTAAATCTAAACCCTCGGGTCCAATTTAAAGATGGTAGAGCTTTGATCGTCTTGAAAACAATTAGAAGAAAGGTATGGCATCTACTTGAGGCCTATGGAGCTGTCAGGTGTGGCTTTTCCTAGAGGAGAGGGAGGGAGAGAGAGAGGTGTGTGCACCCATGGAAACATTCAGCTTTGAGGAAGAAGGGCCTCATTCACTGGGGCTATTGTCAGTGGTAGTGTTTCCTGAACACAATGGTAGAAGGGGTGATTCTCTCAGCTGTCAAGCAAGAATGTATTTGGTCTGCTCAGTTCCTCTAGTAGGTTCCCCCCTCCCCTTCCCTAGCCCGCTTGCTCTCAGCAGGTGCCCAAATGAGCAGGAGACCAGGACAAGAGAGACACAGAAGGCAGGGCCAGGAGCCAGGGAGATGAGGACGGGCGGACGGGCGGCTCCTTCTGCCTTCCGGGGCCATTCTTATTTACACAAACAATTAACAGGCACACATGCAAACCCGGGCAAGGACAGACTTGATAATGACCTGGATAATGAAGCAATCCATTGCTGCAGAGAACCGAGTGAGCAGCACTTCACTCTCAGCGCCCAGATTAATTCCATTTTTCTCCATTATACTGCACAGCAGTGAGGGGTCAGTTATGTCACCTTTGCAGAACGGGTCTATTCATGATTCTCTGCAAACTGGGATCACTCAGTCACTCGGTCAGCCTCATTTACGAAGGGCCTGCCAAGGGCCCCATGCTTGACTCCAGGCTGTGGCAAGATGAGGAGGAAGCAGAAACTTCTGTCCCGGCCTTTATGAAGCTACAGTGTGGGGCTATGTTATCTATTACGGTAGCCACCAGCCACATGTGGCTGTTTAAGTTAAAATTAGAACTAAAATGGAAAATTCACCTCTTAAGTGGTACCACATTTTAGGTGCTCAATAGTCCCTTCTGACCAGCGGCTACTGTATTGGACAGCACAATACACACACACAAACCACATTTCTATCATTGCAGAAAAAGTCCACTGGACAATACTATGGCATTTGAGGCACCTAGAGGAACAGTATGAAGACACTTACAAAGGGGGCAATTCACTAAAAGCAAATTAATGGGAGGAAATGAAGGCTCAGACGTGTCCCATCTCCCAGCCTCTGGGTGGTCTTCCGATGCCTATTCCAGGTTATGGGAGCATCCCAAGGGTGCCTCCATCTGAGATGGGGGTCTCAGAAATGTTGCCTTCCATTTTTCTTTCACGTCTTCTTCAATAAATGCCAGTTCGGGTGTGTGTTTGCTCCGGAGGGCTAGTCCCCATGGTTTCATAGTTAAAGCCACAGGGTTTTCTGGACTACGGCTTTGTCCAGCCTAGGACATAGCTCTTCCTTGGAGTTCTGTCCTCAAGTTATGGACTCCTATTTCCATCTCAAGTCCTTCTTGCCCTGGTTCCCAAGAAGTTCCTATTCTCCTACCTCCACTCTGTAGCACACCATGAACCAACCTGCCCTCTTACCAACTGCCCTATAACCACCCAAGGGAGCAGCTGGGCCCCCATCTGCTTAGTCTCTGCCCCCATTCTGGACAATCTTTGAACTCTGGCTCCCTGCTCCCTCTGCTTCTAGCTATCCTCTGCTCCACCCACAAGTCTTTGCTCTTTTGTTCCAACAGAACCATTCAGCATCTCCCACTCACCCATGGGATATGGTAGGAGTGGGGACTCCTAACAATGCATTCAGCTAATTCCCCTTACTAAGGTCTGCAGGGGAGGGATTTCATGAGCAGATACAAAGGAAGAGAAGGTAGGTGGCTTATGAATTACACACAGACAATGCCAGCTACAACTATAGGAGGCAGGCTCTGGTTTCTCCTCTGTTGCAGCGCCTGGCTGAAGGGAGAGGACAGAGGGAGCCATGGATCCTAGGACCGCAATAGCCACCTTAGACAGGGTCTGAAGCTGGTGGGCCAAGGCATGCTCTTTGGAGCGTGGTTCTGATTTTTCTTTGCGATAGCGGACTTGTGTTTAGGGAAAGCAGAAGCTGGGGTTCCCCCAGTTCTTTAGGTGTCCATGGCTGGTGTCTGGTTCTCCTTCTTTGCTTCACCAGCCACACCTGTCTAGAACATTCTGATGGTGTTTTATGTTACCCAATCACTTATCTGTGATATTAGTTACAAAGACCTTGACTCTGAGCGCTCAGACTACACCAACTCCAATCATTCTATTGGGCAGATGGTGCCTTTGTCACCACTTCCCTCTGGATAGGAAGGGTTCCTGGTTGTTGACCCGACAGAATCACAGATCCACCTGGTACCCATCTTCACAACCAAACAACAGAGAACTCTGAAGGTCACAACACCTGGGTTCACTTCCCAGCTCCTCCATCCACTTGCCACATGATCTCAGACAAGTTACGTGACCTATCTGTGTTTCAGTTGTCTATAAAGTGGGATGATTTTGGGGCGCCGGGGTGGCTCAGTTGTTAAGCGTCTGCCTTCAGCTCAGGTCATGATTCCGGGCTCCTGGGATGGAGCCCCACATTGGGCTCCCTGCTCTGTGAGAAGCCTGTTTCTCCCTCTCCCACTTCCCCTGCTTGTGTTCCCTCACTCATTATATCTTTGTCAGATAAATAAATAAAATCTTTTTAAAAAAAGGAAAAAAAAAATAAAGTGGGACAATTTTAGTACCCACCTAACAAAGTCATAATGGGGATTAATAAATTAATAACATGATGTGTTTAGAACAGTACTTAGAAAGTGCTTGCTGTTCTTGCTGATGGTAGACACAGCATTATGGCAACACACGTCCTAGTACAGTTGCAGAGAAAGCTACCATAAACCACATTCTAGAGAGGAGACGGCCATCGCTTACTTGGAGACCAGCTAAGCCCATGGTGAAATGTGATCTTCACCATGAATAAACGCATGGCTTGCTTCCTGCTGAACTATATGGCCAGGCTATTCCTAAAGACAACCACTCTGCCCCTGTCCCCATCAGGACCAAGAGAAGCATCCCTTGAGGAGAGTTGAGTCCCTCTGGCTTTGGGGTGGCTGCTACTTGCCAAGCTCCTGCTGAGGTCCTGGCCTGGGGCCAGATGCCTGGCTTCCCGGCCAGGAGTTGTACCCGATGGATAGCAGGCGTTGCCTTCGTTCCCCAGATGGCAAGAACCTGACTGTCTTAGAGGCAAATTAGGAGGAATTTGTGTCTAGTGATTCCTGATGTCTAGTGATGTCTCTCCAGTGAAGGAGAGAATAAAGAAGATGGGGGAGGTGCCAGTCCCTTGCTCCATTTGGCACCGAGCATGGGACATCTGCTGATCTTTAGCTAAAACCCGCTCACTGATGGTCCACTGCCAGGTGAGACTGTCCTACCCATGGAGATTACCTCTCAAGTTTCCCTCTATCTTTTCTTTATGTCTCTAAAATTTAAGGCTTTGGGGTGTGGGAGTGGGGATATATGTGTAATGATCCTGTCCCAGACATCTTGAAGCCAAATCTCCAAGGATAGAGCTCAATCCCCTCCCTGGTTCTTGTGTACTTCTCTGCTGGAAAACTAAGGATTTATGGGAATCATCGGACCCTGAGGGGTCTGGAGCCAGATGGTCATTTAGTATAAGCTTAGCAGGTTTTGTCCAAAGGCAGACAAAAACTGGTATTTCTCTGTCCTGATTCTAGTTTTCTGAGAATCAGGACAGAGAAATACCAGCCTCAGGAAGTCAATAGTTGGGTCCAGATGAAAATGGTCTCATTTTTACTAGCTGAATTTGGACTTCATGCTGCAAAGTTTCCCAGCCTTCCTTCTGCAGGATCATATGCTGAGATGGGTGCCATCACCTAGGTGGGGGTTCCTTGAGTATCTGGGTTGAGGGGTGCCCTGGTCTGAGTAGCAGAGCAGGTTGGCCGTGGGAAGGAACACACCAGCCTCACTGGGAAGTCAAGTGGGAGCCATAGTAGGTTATTAACCCAGGCCAAAGAGAGGTTCCTGGTGGGTGACAAACAGACTGCCATGGATGAATGGAAACATCTCCCGTGGATCCCGCCCCTCACTAAGAGCCTGGGAGCTTGGCAGGGGAGCCCAGGCACCATCTCCAGCACACACCTCAGTGGACACTGTGTGGTAGCCTTTGGCATACATGAGAACACACAGCTGACTGATTTTCCTGCAGGCTCCTTCCTAAGCATAGCCATTCTGGCAGTCGGCAGGCAGCTGCTGGACAGACCCCAGGCCTAGGAGGTAGGTGGGCTTGGGATTCACATGGTGTGAGCCCAGCTCTGAGAAATGAAGCTCTTCCTGGGGCAGGGCCAGCCAGGTACCGAAGACTATGAGAATAGCCCAGCAAAGCCGCCCTCAGTGGATTTCTTGGGAGAGGAGGCTGCAGGGGGCTGAGGACCATACATTTGCCACTCTTTAACATAAAGAGTTTATGATCTCATACGCTATCGGTGGGGCTGATAATGAGGATTAAATATCTGTGAGGTGCTGTGTTACTTTACCAGACAAATCCTGGACGCCTGTGCTGCTAATCCTGTACCCTGTCAGAGAATATGGGGGGACACTCACCGGTTTCTAAGGCTGGTGAAACTCTGTTGCCATTGTTTCACTTTTCTCCTCTAGACTTGCTGCAGAAAAGCTTCGTAATAGTTATTTGGTGGAGTACTTTGAAGAAAAGCCCTGTATAAACAGAATGGCCCAACAGCAGGATGTTCCACTCTGAGGCTAATCCCCCACTCCCCTTCTAGGCTGTGTCACGTCAGTAGGACTGTGCCTTCCATCCAGAAGGGCCCTCTGAGGCAAAGGGGAGAATACCCAACATGGCGTCCTGGTCACAAGATCTGAAGCTGAGCCCTGATCTCACTGTGTGACCTTGGCTAAGTCACTCAAGCTTTTTCCTGATTCTGTCATCTGGGAAGTGTGTGGAAACAGAGCTACTCTGGTGTCGTGTGAGGATTAACTACACACTGCATGAGAAATGGCTGATGGCTGGAAAGTCCATAGGAAATCCTGGTTTCAGGCAGCTGCCTTCAGAGCTCTAAGGCTACCACAGGTTTGCCCCTTGGTCTTTCTTCCCCTGGGTAGACCCTGTCCCTGGATACACCTTGCAGCTCTGGCCGTAGCCTCTCACCATGGGAACACTTAGGGCAGCAGAGAAAAACGTGTGCTTCCGGCTTGGCATCCTGGCATCCACTCGGAGGTGCGGTCTGCTCGGACCAGGGTAAGGCACCTGCCCATCCCGGAACCAATCAGTGTGGCCGAGACACTGACCGCATGGACCAGCTTCACTTGCTTTCTCACCTTCTCACCAAGGGTTGATTGAACAGTTACTATGTGCCAGCACTATTGTATATTCTGGGGACCTAGTAAGGAGGAGACTCATCAGACCTCTACCTTGTTGGGACTTTCTTCCCAGTAAAAGAGATAGAAAACAAATAAATACCTGGTATAAAAGGATGCAAAATTGGGAAATGATGAGAGAGAGAGAGAAAAAAAAAAACCCACAAAAAACCCAAAGCAGATTAAGAGGGTAGAGAGTGATATCGGGTGCTTAGATAAGATGGTCAGGGAATGCTTCTGTTAGGTGGTGGTATTTGAATAGAGATCTGAATGAAATGAGAATAGAGGCCGTGTGAAGATCTGGGTATAGTACATGTTGGACAGAGGGAGGAGGTGCAAAGGCTCTGAGGCAGAATAAGCCAGGCTTATTAAGGAAGAGCCACAAAGGCTGGTGAGGCCAGAGCAGCTTGGACTGAGCAGGGCACAGGGGAAGGGGAGGGGAGAATGGCCAGAGCCATGCTATACTGGGCTCTGCAGGCTGAGGGAAGGAGACAGGATTTTATTCTGACCATGATGGGGAGTCTGGAGTCTTTCCAGAAGGGAAGAGACACAACATGAGTTATGTTGGAAAAATATGTGCATACAAATGGCCAAAGGGTATATAAAAAGGTGCTCAACATCAATGAGCATCAGAGAAATGCAAACCAAATCCACACCTGTCAGAATGACCATCACCAAAAAGAGATAATATTGTTGGTCAAGACAGGGAGAAAAGGGAACCCTTGTGCGTGGTCAGTGGGAATGTAAATTGTTGCAGCCATGATGGAAAACGGTTTGGAGGTTCTTCAGAAAGTTAAAAATTGAACTACCATATGATCCAGCAATCCCACTTCTGGGTATGTATCCGGAGGAAATAAAATCAGTATCTTGAAGGGATTCGTGTACCAAACCCCCCATTGTCACTGCAGTATTATTCGTGATAGCCAAGACATGGGAACTATCTGAAGGCCTGTCAATGGATGAATGAATAAATAAAATGTGGTATGTATACAACAGAATATTACTCGGCTATGAGAAAGAAGGAAATGCTGCCATTTGCAATAACACGGGTGGACCTTGAAGGCCTTATGTTGAGATAAGTCAGACAGAGAAAGATATACTGTATGGTCTCATAGGTGAAATTTTTAAAAATCTGAACTTGTAAAAATGGACTAAAATGGTAGTTACCAGGGACTAGGGGTTGGGGGAGTTGGAGAGATGTTCTCTAAGGGTCCAAATATACAACTGGTATGTATACAAATGTACAACCCAGTGATTATGGTCAACAAGACTGATTATTAACTTCAAAGTTACTAAGAGACTAGATCTGAACTTCTCTCAGCACAAAAAGGAAATAATAAAGGTGTAGCCACGACACGGGTGTTCACTAATGTCACTGCAGTAACGGATGGCAATATGTAAATGTATCAAGCCAACGTGTTGTAATTCTATCACAACTTTAAAAAGACACACAAAAAGAGGCCTTTGCTGCTGCGTGGAGAGGGCTGGGGGAAGTAGGGACAGACAGCAGCGGGGGGGACAGGAAGGTGGTGTGGAACCCGAGAGAAGCGGCTAGACTTGACTATTTTAGGTTATGGGTTCCATCTCTGGAAACAGAACCTTGTGACCTTCCCACATGGAAATTAGGGGCTGTCACCAGAAGTAGGGAGATGAGATGCTGGTGGATGAGAAGCATGAACTCTCCATGCTTTGACCATTTGCAGTTTCATGCAGTTTTGTCTTTTGGAGGTATATTCTCGCTTAGCTTCTTTTGGGTTGGGGACGGTATCTCCAGCCTTGTTTCCTTCCTCTGAGGCCTAGAATCACCGCGAAGGGTTTTAGAGAAGAAGTAGTTCAACCCCAGCCTCTTTGGGGATGAGCATCCCCGGGATGGTGCGAAGTCCCTCTGTTGATCAGAGCTGGACCCGGGATGCAGCTCTCCTTACTCCCAGCCCGGGCTTCATTCATGAACGCAGGTGACGCCAAGGACGGTGGGGATGACAGAAGAGGGTTTCCGCCTCCTGCAGACTCCATCAGCATCTTCCAAATTACCAGTGTGCTCAATAAACGGGGCCCCCCTTGACCACAGTGCCACCTAAGGCCGCTCGTACAGAAATCCTCGAGACACCCCCAGGCTCTGTCAGCAGCTTTTCATCAGCTACTCCAAGGAGAGTCCAGAGTCCAGGCCATACAAGGCAGGCACAGATGGGAAACACCAGGGTAGTGCCCTATTTATATTATTATTGTTTTTTAATAGGGGAAACTTCATCTGAGGCACAGGCTTTCCTTTCCTGCTGGGAGAGCTGCCAGTGGACAGTTATTGCTCCCGAGCCAGAGGGATACACGTTAGCTTTCGAGCAGAGCTGTAGTTCTATAGTCTATAAAGCAAGATGTATGGACAGCTTTGCAGGACGGAACAGCCGGAGAGCAACCACCTGAAATCCTCCTGCAGATGCTGAGTGCTGGCCGCCTCCTCTGGGAGGGGGAGCTGGGGACACCCGGCTTTTGCGCTCGGGACCCAGCACAGCGCTTGGTGCTCAGGAGGCACTGCTACACGCTTGGTGAGAGCAGGGCCAGAGTGGCTCCACCCCAAGATATGCACAATTCCCAGATATGCACAATTCCCAGGTGGTAGCACACACCTTCTTGGCTGCCTCTGGGGTGACTTGGGGTGCTGAGTGTCACGAGAGTAGAGACGGACTGAGTAATCTGTGGTTCTCCCCGGGGACATTGCAGCCCAGGGCTCTCTCTCACTCTTTCTCTCCCTACCACCCGCCCCCTGGCTTTAATTCTCTTCTAAGAAAAATAATCCAGCTTTTCTTTTAATCAGTCACCACTATGGTCGGGAGAAGCCATCACAGAGGTCGGGAGGCGTGGTTAGCGGGTTTAATCATGAAAATGGCCCGGCTGTCCTCTCCAGGGAGGGCAGGGAAGTGATGCTGTGGGTGGCTGTCTTTCCTCACCCTCCTTGCAGGGGGGAGGCAGCTGGCAATACAGGGCTGCTGTCTCTCCGTGTCTGTGCGGTGCTGAGGGCTCAGGCAGGATGCATAAATAGTCGGCAATGAGCTCCCTGAGAGTGCGGGAAGTCGTGATGGAAGAAATGGGCAAGAAGAGCAGCCTCTCTGGTGAGAAGCAGAGAAGTAGGGAGAGGAGCCTGGGGATACACAGGGGGGGTTGCCTGACTCCAGGACACGCTGCTGGCCTTGAGCACTGATCAAAGATTCTTGTGGGCCATCAGACGCTGGCCAGACAAACAAAGAGCACCGGAGCAGAGATGTGGCAGGGGAGAGGGGTGAGGAGAGGCTGGTGTCATGGGATTTGGTCCTATAGTCCCAACTCCTTAGTTCTGACTTTAACAAAGAAGGAGTGGGATAGCGCGCGCGCACACACACACCCACACACACACACACACACAGAGCTTCCTGTTCCAGACCTTAAACAGGAGGGTGTGGGGCTGCCCCTGTGCATAGGTGCAGGCAGCGGGCTCTGGGATAATGCTTTCCATGGCTGCTGGCACCTGGGACCGCCGCCCCCCCCCCCCCCCCCCCCCCCCCCCCCCCCCCCCCCCCCCCCCCCCCCCCCCCCCCCGCCCCCGTCAACAAGGAGAGAGGGAGTCACTGAAAGTGCCCAGGGCTTCAGCCTCCAAAGATGTCCCCCCGGGAAGGGGCGCAGTCTTGCTCTGACCTTTTCCTGTCATTCTGCCCAAAAGCCCAACTCCCCAAGGCGCTCGACCCCTTCCCCAGCAAGCAACAACCTGGCTCCTGGGCCTCCTCCTCTTAGCTCTCGGCCCTCAGCCCAGTACGGTGTGGAGCCTCTGCAGCTGGTGAGGACTCCCTCCCGGGCGGCCTGTGGGTAGGAACACACGTTTCCATCTCCAACATTTCCTCATTTCTTCATTGATGGCAAACACAACCCGTGGAGGGACTTGCCCCTGTGTCCTTACTTTTCCCTTCCTGTCCCCTGTGCCCAGGGAACACTCTGAAGCAACACACCTCTTGCTCTTTGAGCCCACGTGTCCTCAAAGAGGTTCCCATCTGTCCTTACAAAATGCACACACATGCAGACAACAGACATATTTTTCTAGCTATGATTTCAGCTTCCCCTTTACTCAAAATTTCAGCTCCCAGTATGTGTGTATGCATGTGTGTATGCATGCGTGAGCATGTGTGTGCATGCATGTGCATGTGGACCTGTGTACATATACGCGGTGGCCAACTTTTGCCCACCTTTAAAATAAATCATCTCTAATATCTCTCTTGTATCACAGAAGCCCAGCAGACACTAAAGTCATCCTAAAAGGTGGTGAATTCACCTTTCACCATTCTCTTCACCAAAGACTCCCTTCCCACCCCCAAAAGCACCCTGAAATGTCTGGAGGAAATGGCACCCAGACCCAGAGCACAGAGGCACAAAAGGCGTCTCTCCTGAAGGAGAGCAGTTGCTTTACCTTATTATTTTGGTCCCATGTGAGCAACATAAAAATGCCAATTGTCTTTCTCTGGTAGCCACTCACATCAGAGGTACCTTGGTGGCCCTCCTCTCACAGATCAATTTAATTATAGGCACGAATGCCCGCTGAGTGCGGGGTGCAAACTGGGAGCCTTGGATTTCAAGAAAGTCCAAATGGCTTTGAAATCCAAATACAGCCAACCCTCAATTATCCACACTGAGGAAAGGGAGCGTGGATAATCCTGAACAGCAGATGATTAAAAAATCATTTCTTTTGGCTTTTGGGGAGGTACCATATGCTATTTGCAGCAGAGCAGCAAAATTTCCTCTCTAGTTATGTTTTGCCGAGATTAATATTGCAATGAGCTTGCATTTCTCCTCGTGCACCAGCTGACAGCAGTGGGAGTAAGGCAGAGGAGTCTGCAGGAACAAGCTGAGTGGCAGGGGAAGCCAGCATGAAGGGAAGGAGGAACGTGGCCTGAAGCACTGGTGGAAAAAAAAAAAAAAAAAATCAAGCCTCTGGTGTCTTCTCTCTTAACTTGAAAAGAGAGTAGAATGGAGGAGAAGGAGAAAGAAGAAAAAGAGTAAACAAAATTTCAAACTCTAATTGGCAAGACCAGCTTTGAGAGAGCAAGTTCTCCTGGGGCACCGCCTTACTTCTGTCCGGCTCTCTGAACCTACAGGATTCTGTGACATGAACCGCGTGCTTAGAACACCCAGTCTACTCTGTGTTTGTGGAGCATGACTAGCGCCCTCCTGTCTCCTTGTTTTTACTTGTGCTGAGCCACCTGCCTACAATGCCCTCTTCTCCTGTCCTATCCAAAGTTCATCCATCTTTCAAGATCTGGCACATTTCCTGCCTTTCCAGAAAGTTCTTTTCTCCTTGTATTCACTGGAAGCAACCTCCTTCCTCCTCTTCCACTCCCCTCCCAAATGCCTGGAGCCCAGTGTTTTCTCTGCTAACCTGTGTGGGGTGTAGGCTCTGGGAGCACAGGGAGAGATACCGAGCCAGATGACTCCGTGTTTCTCGTTTTGATACATGGGAGGTGCTCCTTACCTGGAGACAGACTAAATCCTGCAGCAAGGCATGAAGACACTAAACCAATGGTTCTCAAGCTTGAGTGGTGTTAGGCTCTCATGGGGGATTTGGTGACAGTTTCCCCCAGATCAGCCCCCCTGGAGATGCTGCTTTATTGGTTGGTGGGGGGGGTTGGGACTCAGAGTTAGGCATTTTTCAAGAAGTACTCAGGAGGCGGAGCCCTGAAAAATCAGCTGTAAGCACACATATCACCAAGGCTCACATACCGCACTTCCCTTCTGGCATTCCACTTACATTGGTGAAGCCAAAATGTTAAGAACAGAGACACTTGCAACATACTGGGGTTATTACTGTTCTCAGTCATACTTCCTAAGGCTGAAGTCAGCATTTTCTTAAGTAAAGCAAACAAATAAAAAACCTGCAAAAATGGCAGTAAAAATAGTACAGAGATTTGCAACAGATTCTCCATATTTCCTTGAGCTGAAGCTGCACGTTTTTGCACTTTTTAGCATCTCTGGCGTTGGGGTGCCCCTTACCATCCACATCGGGGGCACAGCCCTGACTACGTGTACTATCTTATTCCTAGCTCCTCACTTTGCCATCACGTACATCAATGAATGATGCATATTCCTGGGTCTATACATGTTGAATTTCACTGCCATTTAAATAATTTTTAAAAGATTTTACAATAGGGGCACCTGGGTGGCTCAGTGGGTTAAAGCCTCTGCCTTCAGATCAGGTCATGATCTCAGGGTTCTGGGATCGAAACCCGCATCGGGCTCTCTGCTCAGCAGGGACCCTGCTTCCCCCTCTCTCTCTGCCTGCCTCTCTGTCTACTTGTGATCTCTCTCTCTCAAATAAATAAAATCTTAAAAAAAAAAAAAGATTTTACTTTAATTTGGTGTTGAAATGAAAAATTGTGTATACAGAAGGGCATGAAAACCACGCAGCAGGGCCTAAATTTGATATTAGTGAAAACAAACATCTATTGGAAGAATAATGATAACCTCTATACTTTCTTGCAAAGTAGCAGCCAATTGAACCAATCACGTGGTAGCTTCGTTACTTGAACTGTAGTACCGTCTGTGTGGGAGCGTGTGAGGACTACGGCATCGCAGGCTCTGGCCCCCACCTGTTTTATATCTGCTTTTAAACAGCGTCCTCAGGTGATTTGTATGAACATGAAAGTTTGAGAAGTGTAGCTTTATAGGATTCAAGAAAGGAATATATCCACCAGTAGATAAAACTGAGTTATGTTTAGCTATCAAGATAAGTACAGAAGGATTCCCTATCACATGCTAGGCAAAAAAACTTACAAAAAGAGATGTCAGTGACTTAGAGAAAAGAATGTGGGTGATAATAAGGAAACACATCATCAATTCACTTGCAAGCGTGGAGGACAGGATTGTAGGAAAAACTATGGCCATGGGTGACTTAAAAGTGATTGGGAAAAGTTCAACTGAATGTGAACGAATTTTGCAGAACAACTTAACCAATGTATTTCACTGTCTCCCTTTTTAGATATGTATGAGAATGATTTGTGGAAACAACAGAAGTTTAAATTAATCCAAAAGAGCTCTTTCAATAAGAGAAAAAATTATGAGGAAAGAAAGCATCGTGTCATAGTTTAATTAGGAACATTCTTTGTTCTTAATGATACAGAAACTGACAGGGAGTCCTAAAAACGAAGGCATCTCAGATTTAAAGAAATGCAAGTAAAAGTCCCATACACTTCACCACAGTGCATTTTTTTCTTAGTTTAAATTTCAATAATTATTGTTTCAACTTTGATAATTCCTAACATCAAGTTATTTTACATAAAAATGAAATTTTGAGATTTACTCTGCTTTTTCAATTTTTATTTTTTTTAAGGTCTACCAACTCTGTGCCATTAATCTCTTACTAAGAAAAAAATAAGTTTGTCTCTTTTAGCAACCATATTTTAAAGAGAGTTAGAGAAGAATGAAGAAAACATCTGATGACAGATGGTAATGAGGTGGAAAGATGTTGGTCCAGACTGACCCTA
The DNA here is from genome assembly GCA_028646535.1 of Procyon lotor. NCBI lineage: Eukaryota > Metazoa > Chordata > Mammalia > Carnivora > Procyonidae > Procyon > Procyon lotor. The sequence continues at coordinate 62,167,806 of CM053605.1, forward strand.
ATGTCCATTGTACCCCCTTTTCTTCTTTCAAACAATGGCAATCACAAAACATGTGAAAAACCTATTAGCTGCTTTCATAATGTTATTTAATTCTGAGAAACCTATCGAATAGCTACCATTATCCCCTCTTGCTCCAGTGAAGAGAGTAAGGTCAGAGGCGCGGAGGAACTCACCAGAGAAGACAAGGACCAGCAGCAAGGGCACCAGGACTGGAAGGACGGCATCACAGCAGCGCCTCTGAGCCCACGGCTCCGGAAGTATAGCCCAGCCAAGTGCATTGCTGGCTGCTGCCTGGGCTGCAGCTCGACCACTGCCAGCCTCCAACCGTGGACCTTTCGAAACTCATTCCTCAGAGTCAGTGAGGAATCCAGACACTGTCTTCTGCGGCCATGAAGGCCTGCAGCTGAGTTGCTGGCCCGACGGTGCTCTTGGCTGAACGGCAACAGCTTAGACCGCAAAAGCCCTTGCCTCTGGTGCCCAGAAGCTGCTATCTGTTCCTCACTGCGCCGGGGCCTCCAGGACCTCAGATTTTCTTTCCATGTAATATGCCTCCGCGTCTTGCAGAGTTTCTTGCAACTTTCTTTTAGATGGCGTTCAGCTCACCCCACACCTGGCTATCATTTGCGAGCACACTGAGCACACCGTGTGACTGACCCCAGGCCTGACCCTGGGGGCGCGGTCTCATTGCTAACCTTTGACCCTGCTTCACGGATTCACTGCAAGAACCTCCTCCCTGAGATCCTTGCTCCTTTCTAATGAGCTCGGAATGCTATTCTGAAAAGTGATCTCCCTCACCTTTCGTTAATTACGTTAGTTTGCTGACGTTAGAGTCACCTGAAGAGCATGAAAAAAAGTCTCTAGCGGTGAGGCCACACCTCCTGCCAATTAAACCAGACTCTGGAGGAATCTCTGGGTAGATCGAGGATCAGTATTTCTCTAAACCTAGCCGGTGATCTCAATAGGCAACTGAGTCTGTGAGGCAGCAAATCACCTCATCTCCTCCAGCAGCCCACCAGCTGCTGCTGTTCCCCTTCCAATTAAGTTCTCCACTTCAAGTTAAAATCCCTCTAATAATTTTCCCTCACTTACATAGCCAATCTTCAAAAATAGCTTTTGTTTTTATTCCGAAAAAGCCCCGCTCTTATTGTACAATCGTTAGCCTCGCAAATGCAGCCCAGCGGAGGGAGGAAATGCTGGTCACCAGCCCTCTCACCAGGAGGCAGTAACGGCTGCTAGTGTGCTCACGAAGGCAGGCCTGCTATCTTCCTTGTATCTATTTTGTGCATGTGCTTCTTATTGTATACACGCTTTTGTAGCCTGCTTTTCTCCCCTAAACATCTTTTCACTTGAACTTCTCAACCTCTCGCCTCTTCCTCCTCTGTCCTGACCTCCGTAGCTTTCATAAATCCGTCTTTGTTGGGCTTTTCAACCTGGCCTTCTGCTGTGAATTCTGAAGCCTCTCTTTATCCTAACGGGTGACTCAGTTCAGAAACACTAAACATGCTCCTTCTGGAGACACTATCTTTCCAAATGGCTCTACCATCTGGCTGCCCAACTGCTCGAACCAGACTTACCTGAGGTCATCCTAGATTCCTTGGCCATCTCACACTTCATTGCTAGCCATTTATCAAAGCGCACATGTGTGCCTCTTCATTTTTTTTTTTTTTTTTTGAGTTTGTACACATCTCTGTATCTCACGGCTGCAACTTCCTCCCACCGAGACCAGGTCGTCTTTGTCACGGCCTCCTAAATGGTCTCCTCCCCTTGCTTCTGCCTAGTCCACTCCCCACACAATCTGAGTGATTTCAGAAAGGCATTCCCATTACCTTTAAGGTAGAGTCCACACACCTTACTAAGGCTTTCAAAAGCTATGGGATCAGCACCTGTTGATCTCCCGTCTCCCCGCCAACCTTCTCCTACAACCCCACACATTCCTGGTTCAGGAACACAGAACTGCATCCCTCTTTGCTCTGCCTAAAACACGCTTCCCAGTCCTTTTCTCTGATGTATGCCTATTCATCTTGCAGGTCTCAGATGGTTTCTCACTTTCCTGGAGGAGTCTCCTCTGACTCCCTAAACCTGGATCAGAGGCCCTCTTTGGGCCTCCCTAATGTCCTGCTACCCCTGCTACCAAAGCTCATAATCACACTGAGTTGCAATCATCTCTGTGCTTTTCTATATTCCCCTCCAGACTGGGATGAGGTGCCACATCTGTTTTGCACATCACTATGTCCCCAGCAGCTAGTAACAAATACTTAAAACATTTGTTGAACGGACAATGAATGATTGCATCCCTTCATCTTATATCCTGTAATCAATCTTTAAGCACAGGAGAGGGTCTCTTCCAGATTGCGATCTCAGTGGCTACTTAGAACACGAGCAGAGGCTTCATGATGATGTTTTTCTCTGTGCTGCAAGGGGAACCCTGGCAAAGGGGAGGGCTTTTTCTCGTCCTGTTGACTGGTCTCCCAATCTTCCTCTGTCTCATACCCCTTCTGATTTTCTTTTTTCTCCTCTTCCTGGCTTCCTCCTGCTTTGCAACCTCAAACAACCTTTGCAATTTCAAGTCAGATTAGCCAAGTTGAATTTTGTATGAGCTTAGTTTTATTTTTCACAGCGGAAGCTCCTTACCTCCTCATTAATAAGAGACACCATTGTGACCCAAAGCTCTGTAGCTTTTCAAGTAAAATCATGAATATCTGATGAATATCTGATGGTTAGCTTGTTGCTGATACCAGCATCTTCAACACTTCAGCCATGGGAAAAACAAAAGGAGTTGGCAAATGTAGAGATAAAATTGTGTGATTTCTAGTCTTTCAAGGAGTTTGGGCTCCTTCTTCAAAATGTTGTACATCGTTAGTGCCTTTGACTTAGCTACATGACCGCATCTGGGGATGAGAGAGTATTTATAGAATACTAGGCATGTGTCATCTGGGGCCCCTTTAAAAAAAAAGAATACAAAATTATAAATATATTACTTATAAGCCTTGAAAAGTGCTTGTGCAGGTTGGAGGCCCCTGAAAATCACCCTTCAGTAGGGAAGCCTGCTCTCTGTCTTCTGTGTTAATTTTTATAACTGGAGAAACTGAAACTCAGAGTGGTAGGTCCACCTGTGGGTTGTCTTGAGGAGTGACGGCTGATTGCTCTGTCCCCACGAGAGGACCTCTGCTCGCTAGGGAGCTAGATGGACTTTAAAAATCAGCTAAGTCTTCAGTTCCTTACTCCATTCGCACAGGCCATGCCAGAAGGATAAAAATATAGGCAGGTAAAAAAAAAAATGTTTTTTCAGTGAATTCAGGTTCTGTATGAGCAAAAGACTTCTTGGTCTGGTGGGAAGAGCTCTAGGCTGGGAGGTGGGAGAGGTGGTTATGAGGGATCTTGTTCATACTGGTAAGTACTTACAATAATTGAGCTCCTTATGCTGATTCTGAACAGATTAATCTTGAGTCAGTTAGAAGTTTCTATTCCATGTTAACAGGGAAATCAGCAGATTCTGAACTTGGTAGAGTTGAGCAATGTAGGCATTCAGCCAGTTTCATAAGAACAGGGAAGCAAGGGCTGAGTACCACTTGACCATCCAGTCACTGTGGGACTGTACAGGGGTGGAGGGACTCCTCAGAACCCCCACCCCAGCCCGGAAGCCATCCCGAGGCTGAGGTCAAGTGCCTGGACTCCCTCTGTCTGCCCCACTTCCCGAAGACGCCTTCATCAGTCTATGTCTGTCAGTGACTTCAGTTCTGCCTCCCGACTCTCTCATGGATCACTCTTGCCCATGCAGGGCCCTGGAGTCTGTCCTGCAAACTCCCACTTGTCCAGGACTGTGGCTCAGGATCCTTGTTTGGGGAGGGTACTGGTGGGACTCCAGTTTCCAACTGTGTCATCCAGGTTGTCATCCTGCCGGCAGGAATATTAATGTATTAGGGGGTGCTAATAATGTATTATTATTACGTAATAATATTAATACGTAATAATGTATTAGCACCCCCTAATACATTAATTTAATTTTTAATTAAATTTAATTAATTTAATACATTAAACTCCTGTCCCAGATGTGTGCTTTGGAGGGCATCCTTGCTCCAGGTTCCTAGTTTATAAACCTAAGGGCTGACCTTGACACTTTTGAAGACCTTTTGCAGCTCCATAATCTGCAGATGCTAAGTTATAAACCTAAGGGCTGAACTTGACACTCTTGAAGACCTTTTGCAGCTCCATAGTCTGTAGATGCTAAGTTAAAGTTGTAATAAAAATAAAATAAAATTAAAAAGGACAGATACCTGGGTGGCTCAGTCAGTTAAGTCTGCCTTCAGTCAGGTCATGATCCCAGGGTCCTGGGATGGAGCCCTGCACTGGGTTCCCTGCTCACTGGGGAGTTCCCTCTGACCCTCCCCACTCTCGTCCTCTCTCTCTCTCAAATAAATAAATAAAATCTTCAGGGAAAAAGTGAAGGAAATTTGCTCCTTCACCTGTTAGGAATGCTTTTGTTTTTTTGCTTAATGAGGTCATAGATAAACACCGTCAGTCCATATGCTCTACCTGTAGCACTTTTTATTTTAAAGGATGAACTTTGAGACTTGTCAAATTTCAATGAAAAGAGAGAGGGCATGCCGCCACGAAGGCTGGGCCCAAGCCCTGGAGCCAGCAGGCACTGCCTGTTTACATTGGGGTGAGACTCATGACAAATAGGGATGTGCTTGGCAATGAACAGACAAGATGCTGAGCAAGCGCGTGGGGAGTGGATCTGTCGCTCCACCCTCTCCGAGGGCCTGGAAAGCAGGCCAGTTCTGGGGATTCAGGCAGGAACTAGAGATACCCAGGAGGCGCAGGTAGGTCTAGAACTGAGGGCAGGAGGTTCATTTGGAAAAAACTCACTGAGGCCTTGGGGCAGAGCCATGGGGCATTTTTATAAGGCCCTGGCCCCTCACCTGTGATGGGGAGGCCAGGGGTGGCATACAATGGTGCCCAATAAAGGGCAGATTCCCTCCCATTGCCCACTTACTGCCAGGCCTGAGGTGCCTGGGTTTACTCAGGCAGTACCACAGTGGTTTGGCTGTGGGCACCCCGTGCTTAGCGACCTCCAGAGTCAATGTTAGTCAAGCTATTGTTGGGCCAGTTGTGTTTGCTAAAGCTCTTTAAAACGATTTGTACAATCGCGGGCTTGTCGCACACTGTCTTCACGGCTCTGAAAGGGCTTCTTGTGCAGGCAAACCCCCCAGAAGGCCCGGGGCAGGGGGTGCGGTCACTCCCTGCCTTTCCCAGTCTGGCTGCCAGCCCTGTGGCTGCAGCTGTCACCGGGGCAAGGCTAGGCCTGCCGAGGACCCTGAGCAGGCTGAACAACGATGTCCTTGAAGCCCACCAGGGCGCATGCTGACATTGGTAGTGGAGAACAAATGGGGAATTGTCTTGAGGCTTCCTTGTGCTCTGCTGAGGGTTAATAATGGACTCCTTGGGGAGGCAGAAAGGCAGGAGCCAGAAGGGCCCAGTTGCTGAAAACTCAGGTGCTCCTCTATTGAAACCCTCTTCCTAAGTAGGCCAGCTCGGCTGGCTGCATGCCTGCCTCGGGCTCTCTGGCTGGCGGGGCGGGAGGAGCCCAGGCTGGGCTCTGCTCTCTGTACCTGGGCACAGCTGGGAACATCCGTATTAGTTATCTGGGCATTTTTGTGCCAAATGCCATGCCCAGTACCATGCTTATCTTCATAGCACTTGACCCCAGGAGACAGATGCTTCCTGCAGCAGTGCCCCAAGGTTAGAGATGAGGGAGCAGGTGCAGACAGGCTGTGTCCAATACTGCACGGCCAGTAAGTACATGGCCAGGATGTGAACCCAGGTCTGTCCAATTTAAATTGGAGCTCTTCACCTTGATGGGACTCAGTAGATGGACATGCTGCGTCCTTGGGAGCAAACTGCTTCTTTCTGAGCTGCAAGTGTCTCATCTGTAAAGGGGAGCTCATATACCCTCGCCTGGGAATTAGATGAACATTCAGCTCTGCACTTGGCACACAGTGATTCTTTATCCTTCCTTTAGACATGAGGTACTTTCATTGGACTCCAAGATGGGCATAAGAGAGGTTGTGGTCACTTCCTGCTTGCCTTTCGGCCCCAGACCCTGTAGTAGTGGGAATGCCTGGGTGCCCGTCACGCCAGCCATGGAGGATCTGTGAAGGGCCACAGTGATCTTGGCCCCTGACCGCCTCCGGGCCACTCTTGCCTGACGAGTGGACATCTTAAGCCGGCACTTCCTGCTGGGTTGGAGCAGTGCCCCCAAGACTCGGAAACTACAGAGCAGTGCTTCCACTTGCCCAAGATGCCTGTCCTTTCCCTGGACTGGCTCTTCCTCTGGCCAAATCCTGAGCCTTGATCCCTTTTTCTTCTCCTCCCCCGACCGTGGCCCCATTCCCCTGACAAAATGTGTAGTAGGCTAAAAAATGGCCCCCCAAGGATATCCACATCCTAAACCTGGAGCCTGCGAATGTTACCTTGTATGGCAAAAAAGAAAAAAAAAAGACTTTACAGATGTGATTAAGGATCTGGAGAGGGGGAGATTATCTGAGCGGGTCTTAAATAGGATCACAAAAGTCCTTGTAAGAGAGATGCAGAGGGAGATTTCACACACAGAAGGAAGAGAAGGCATGAAGATGGAGGCAGAAACTGAAGGGACGTGGCCACAAGCCAACAACGCTGGCAGCATCTAGCAGCTGGAAGAATCAGGGAACAGATTCTGCCTAGAGCCTCTGGAGAGAGTGTGGCCTTGCTGATACCCTGAGTGAGACCGAGTGATACTGACTTTCAAATTCGGCCTCCAGATTTGTGAGAGAATAAAATATCTGGGTTTTATTTGCTTAGTTTCTTAAAATTCTGTTAAAATATACATAACATGAAACTTCTTATTTTAACCACTTTTGAGTGTACAGTCTGTGGCATTAAGGACATTCACATCGTTGTGCAGTCATCACATTCATTCATCTCTAGACTATTTCATCCTTCTAAACTGAAAGCTCACACCAATTAAATAGTGACTCCCCCTCTTCATATCCCACAGCCCCCGGCAAATAGCCTGCTTTCTGCCTCGGTGAATTTGACTGCTCTGGGTACCTCATATAAGTGAAGTCAGACAATATTCTTTTGTGTCTGGTTTATTTGACTTGGTATAACACCTTCAAGTGTCACCCATGTCACAGCATGTATCAGAATTTTTTTCCTTTCTAAGGCTGAATAATATTCAGTTGTATGTGTACACATTTTATTTATCCATTCATCCATCAGTGGACACTTGGGTTGTTTCTGCCTTTTGACAATTATAAATAATGCTGCAAATTTCTGTTGTTTTAAGCCACCAAGTCAGTAGTAATTTGTCACAGCAGCCATATGAAACTAATACATTGGTAATTCAATCCCTGGTATCCCCATTTTCCTCTCTACAGGTTAAACAGTAAAGCAGTGTTTCTTAAGGAATGGACAGCTGATCCCCTGTATCAGAATCACCTGGAGTAAGGTAGAGATGCAACAATTTTTTAAAAAACATACAGATTCCTAGGTTCTACCTTATATCTTCAGAATCAGACTCTGACAGGATAGGACCAGGGAAGCTGTATTTTTAGCCTGTGCATCAAAAGATTTTTATTTATTTATTATTTAGGGAGAGAGAGAGAGAGAGAGAGAGAGAGAGTGTGTGTGTGTGTGTGTGTAAGTGGAGGTTGGGTAGGGAAGGGCAGAAGGAGAGAGAAAGAAAGAGAAAGAGCCAAGCAGGCTTTGTGACCAGAGTGGAGCCAGATGCAGGGCTCAATTTCACAATCAGGACCTGAGCCAAAATCAAGAGTGAAGGCTTAACCGATTGAGATACCCAGGCGCCCCCAAGGATTTTTATATACACTATGCTTGAGAACCCGCTTAATGGGCGACTTCTTCCAATACAATGTTTGATTATGTGTCTTCTGGATATAATACCTTAACCTGAAGGAATGAACTTTCAGGTGGGGGTGTCAGGCATAGAGGTGAGACGCACCTCTCCGAAGCATCAAATCTCATGGCAGGTAGAGTGGACAGATGCCAGAAAACACCTGTTATGTCAGAAACTGAATGCAAATTTCTTTTTTTTTGGTCTGGGAGGAAGAACTCTTTTCCGTGAAAAGAACTGCTTTTTTGTTGTTTCTCACAACTACAGGAGCCTCCTTAGCGCTAAGAGATGAGATCGTTGGGCTTGAGCTGGATGGGGAAGGATGAAACTAAGGAAGGCTAAAAAGCTCTTGGAAATCAAGAAATGTTGAAGTTTTGTTAGCACCCAGGAGGGGGAAGAGATGAGAGGACATAAGAATAGACTTGCAGGAGATGGCCCAGTGGTCTAGAGGGAGCTCTTAGGAAAGCATGGGGCACAGTGTCATGGCACAAGGCTGGGGCACATGAGAGACAGAACCAGAAAGGAAAGCCCTGCTTCTCAGCAGAAGCCACCAAAATTAGCAACAGTGATGTTCGTCTGAGAGTGAATTTGTTGTGGAACCTGGGTTGGATCCTGGCCCAAAAACCAAGTGGCACTTGGAGACCTTGGAGGATCTGAGGTTTATTTAACGCCAGCATGCTCAGAAGAGAGTAATCTGTGCCCTCAGCACAAACACAGGGGGTAGTCTATATACTTTTACTCCCATATCTGTGACACTTTTTGCTGCCACACGGGTGGGGCAGGAGGGAGAACCTGGAATGGCTCTGGGCCCAGGACTGGGATTTCCCCTCCTGGATTGGTCGGCCACCAGCCACCGTAGAACACAGATTTCCCTCATCAGATTTACTTCCTACTTTGTGCTATAATTACCCTCTTTGGCCACAAAACCTTCAGTAAAAACTTCCATGAAGCTGTGTACAAAGAACTTTTCAAGAAAGGAGGACAAGAGGTTTTGAACTATGCCAGGACATCTTAAGGAAGGAGAGAGGTGAGAACAGCAGAAGTTGGGGTGACAGTGAGGAAGCAGCTGGTAGCAAGGAATGGCCAGAAGAATGTGAGCTCCTACTCCTGGAAATTCCCACACAGTTTAGGGAATGCCAGATTTTCTGCAGTAGGTGGGATGGAGGCTTTCCTAATCCATTTAATTTGGTATTGGTGAGTCTGACTGATAGAAGCTGTGTGTGTGTGTGTGTGTGTGTGTGTGTGTAAAACAGAAGATCAATCAAATCATTGGAAGGCTGATAAAAGATATTCTGGAGTTAGAGATTAATAAAAATACAAACTTCTCTTTTTGATATTTTTTCCTTCATTCTCCTAGGCCAAATGCTCAAGTATGTGGAATTTAAATAATTGTTTTCAAGTCAAATCAATTTTGGAACAGAGAGAGTTAGAGGTTTATAGACTCCCTTGGTCGTCAGTGATTGCTGATTAATGATGCTAGAGTCGGTAATTATACTGCTGTCAGGAGGCTGAGTGTCCTCGATAAATCCAGGCTCATCTGCCTTCCCAAGACACTGGCAGAGGAGTGTCTTGATTTATCCCCCAATTGGCACATATTCTCTTTCCTGTACCTTAGAGAATGCTCAACTACTTAATGGTTTGAGAGGTCAATTTTCATCTTGCTTGTATTGAGCAACCTAGAATTTAAGTGTCCTTGCCCATAACCATGAGGACATAAATTGGACTTTTCTTCTTATTGCCTTTTTGGTTCATTTTTCTCTCCCTAACTAACCTCTTTCATTCAAAAACTGGGTGTGGTAAATGGCAAAAATGGCGATAACTTGCCACTCCTCTCTGAATCCATACCTTCTAAAATGTGACTTTGCCACTCTTCCCGTTGAGAGCTGGAATGATGGAGCCTATTTTGCTTCCCTTGAGTCTGAGCTGGCTCTGTGACTTGCTTTGGCTGACAGAATGTGGCAGAAGGGACACTGTGCCAGTCTCAAGGCTGGACCTCATGAGGACTTTCTCTCTTCCACTCTGAGAACCCCTCCAGCAGCCATGTGAACAGACTCAGGCTCAGCTGCTGCCTGATGAAAGACACACGTCCATCACCCTGTCCCACCTCACCTGTCTCATCCTCAGGTCACAGCCTATATGACCTGCAGCTAGGCTCAGCCCATGCCAGAAAACCACCCAACTGAGCCTAGTTTAAACTGCCTAACTGCTGAATCATGAACTAAATAGTGATTGTTTTAAGTTTGGTTTGCTATGCAGAATTATTATGGCAATAAATAGCTAATACACCGAGTACTACTGTACACTAGGAGTCTAGAGTCTGGAGCCACACGGAATGAGAGATATAGACATGAGTAAAACAGAGTTCTTAGCTTTGAGGAGCTCACAGACCAGTGGGGCAGATAGGCTGACATATATTTGCAATAGGAAATGAGAAGGAAACAAATATTTATTGAATACCATCTATATGCTAGGTCTGATGCTAGGCATTTTACTACATTATTATTTCACTAGTTTTTGCTGCAAGCCTCTGAAGTTGATACTATTAACCTATTTTAGAGATAAGAATACTGGGACTTACAGAAGTTAAGTCAGGTCCTGACTCCAAAGCCCATGCTTTTCTTAACAGCTCCCGATGCCCCTCTACAACACGGATAAATCTTGAAGAATCAGACAAAGAGGCAGCTGGTGCTTGGAGGAAGGAGGCAAAATCTCGCTGGGACCTGGTTATTGGAGGAGACTGAGAGCCCAAGGTCACAGGCCACTGAATCGGCCTAGCGTGAGCTGTTGTAATGACGACCTAGAGAAGCCTGATAGCATCCATTTTGGGCTGGGGACCTGCTGGGGAGCCTGGAAATGTCTTCAGCTCATTTCCATAGGCTAAGAAGGCAGGACATAATGTGGGGAAGGCAGGGGTGCATGGGGACAGGAGAGATTCTGTTTGTTCTCTTCATCAGAAAGCATTTCTGCATTCCTCTGCTGCAGAGTATTCAAATGCCAGACAATGCATGATTGGGAATTTCTGCATCGAGTGGATTTTTGAAAAACACATCATTTTTGATAGGAAAGTCATTTTTCCCCTCTGTTGCCTTTTCTGGAATGCTATTTTCAGATGCTTGTTTTTAAATGCATTGTCCAGCTTCTTTTTGAGGACTTCTTTGGCTTAGGGGGTTGCACACTGTCACTGTGTGTGATATGCCAGTCCTGGGAGGCTCCTTATCTACTCTCTGCTCTAACTAGCATTTCCTTCTTTCTGTAAAGGAGCCATACAGAGGGGCAAGGAACAGACACCGAGTGGGTCCTGACATTTGCCTGGGCGGACTCCTTGCAGGTAGCACCCAGGTCTGCTATATTTATTGTTCCCTTACTCTAAGTGGAGGTCTGCTGTGGTAAAAATGGCTAATGTGTATTGAACACTATGTACCAGGTATTGCTGTGTTAATTCGTAGTAACAAAAGTACTATTATTGTCCCAGTTTTACAGTACAGGAAAAAAAAGCAAAGGAAAACAGCTGTGTTCAAGGCCCTGGAACTGGGAAGGAGCAGGAAATGGATTTGAACCAGGCCATGTGGTTCTGAAGTCCATAGTCTTAAACTCTGCTCCAATTGTGTAGAGATGAAATCCCAGGGGCAGTGGTCTGGTGGAAGTGGATCTGGGGAGGTTAGCAGGGATATTTCATTTTTTACTTAATACACTCTATAATTGATTGAGGGGAATATGTATTAAAATACAAATCTGAGGAAAAAGAATAAAACACTATTCCAAAATACTTTTGAAAAATCATGCAATGACGCAAATGACATATCAGATAAAGGGCTAGTATCCAAAATCTATAAAGAACTTCTCAAACTCAACACCCAAAGAACAAATAATCCAATCAAGAAATGGGCAGAAGATATGAACAGACATTTCTGCAAAGAGGACATCC